>LPNX010365301.1:40589-96877 GCA_001517045.1 Pseudotsuga menziesii
GGATATTTTAGGGTTTGGTTTGATTTGGGCATCTGCAGGTATGGTTGTTATGGGGCGAGGGTTCATTCTTCTTCGGGGATGTGTCTTAAGCTATCTTGCTTCCACAATTACAGTTGGCTCAAGTAAGTTGTTTTCTTTTCCTCAGGAATTATAAATTGTAACGTGTAACCCTCTTAAATATTTTCTTTGGCTCTAAGAATTTAAGAATTTGTCTATAAAATTTAATTAAGATAAAATCTTGGCTCTAAAAATTTATGAATTTATCTATAAAATTTAATTAAGATAAACTCTTGATTACTAAATAACGTTTGATTTTTTTTAAATTACAACTTTGGTAACATTTAATAAAGAATTAGTAAAAACAGTAATGACCGATGGATTTACTATTACATTTTCAAATGAAAAGAATGATGTATTTTTGCATGTCAGCATTGAAGATCACTATCTACTAACCCTTCAAAGCTAAATGGGACCCTGCCCTTCAAATTTGATCCCTGGCCGGATCGATCCCACGGATCAAGTTTTCGAGATCGATTGCTGGGCGCATTCCATCGAATACGATGTGGATAATAACAAGGTCCGTCCGTCCTCTTCAAATTCAAACAGACAGACACCTAGTGTTCCTTAGGGGCGTTGTCGCCCGACGGTACCTGATCCAGATAGGTGGGTTCAAGGACGGAGATCTAGCCGTCAGGACATTCAATTCATCTTGTTATTGGACCGAAGACCTGGAGGGAGGGCAAGAGCTATTTATTGAGCTGCAGAGCATTTAATGGAGCTGCAGCAGGCCTATAGACCGTTGGATTTCCATCAGCTCGAGATCGAACGGTCTGCAGGCCTGCTGCAGCCCCATTAAATGCTCTGCAGCTCAATGGATAGAGAGCTATCCATTGAGCTGCAGAGCATTTAATGGGGCTGCAGCAGGCCTGCAGACCGTTCGATCTCGAGCTGCATGTTTGCCATAGGAATGGGAACTGGTAGAACGACCTTCCCTACTCCTAGTCCTTTGGGACAAATTCATAGCTAAACTGTCGCGGCCCGCCAAAGATGATTATACCATAGCCTCAGAGCCAGTCCCTAGGCCTGCTGCAGCCCATTAAATGCTCTGCAGCTCAATGGATAGCTCTGGCCTGGAGGGACTGGCTATGAGGCGATGGTATGCTACTGATCAGATTTTGCCGGACGGGAGAATAATCATCTTTGGCGGGCCGCGACAGTTTAGCTATGAATTTGTCCCAAAGGACTAGGAGTAGGGAAGGTCGTTCTACCAGTTCCCATTCCTATGGCAAACGTGGGATTAGGAGGAGAACAATTTTTATGATTCGGCATGAAATTAATTCAATGCTGAATAAAACATTTTTAGGCAGAGATTCGAGATGAAAATAATTAACTGTCGAATAAAACAGCTTTAGGCAAATAAAAGGATCAATATATTCATGTATTCATTTAAAAAAAATTATTCGTTGAGAATGTATTATAGGATTTCCATGTGTTACATGATTTGAAATTAATTTTATTTAAAATAATTTTTTAATATTTAGAAAACTAAATTATTTATATTTTATATTGAATTAAAGGAATTATTTTTATATAATGTGAATATGTAAAGATCAATCTTCTTAAAACTTCATTTTAAAAAGTCAAAGTTGTATATACAAAATTTAGGAATTAATAATTTTTTTATATATTTAAACATTAAAATCACTTTAAAGTTATAATAAAATTAATTATCAATTCATAAAATGATAACATAAATTTCTCACTCCTATATTAACAGCTTGATTCATTATATAAAACTATTTGTATATAAATAATTATCTTGATTCTTTATATAAAAATATTTGTATATAAATAATTATGGCAAAGTAATGTTTTCGAAGTAAATGGTTTATTGAAATATTATATATATCACCACACATTTAGGAGAAATTTCAAGAAACTTCTTTATTTTCATTTTTGTGAATGGTAGGTAAAGCAAAGGGTCACCAAGGTATCCATTCCAGAACATGTCTTAACATAATTATGTAAACGCTACATCCACGATAGGGCATTACATATAGTGTATCATTTTTATATCATTCTTATATCATGAAAATGCATTATGTTGTCGGATATTCTCCATTTGAAGTGTGTTGTGGGTTTACCAACTCTTACTTCACAAGAAGAACCCAATGCCTAAAATCAAGCTATTGCTTTTTTTTAATGATCTAACCCATATTAATTTCTCCAGGTACATAGCACCCTTCAAAGTAACCAAATGCATATCAAGATTCCATGTGATCTCCATTGAATCCTTGCATCATTCAAGTTTGGTAATAAGATATTGTTGTATCTTCAAAAACAATGTTTTAAGGGGCTTAAGGGCAAACACCATACGTTCCAACTACTATGTTATATAATCTATACTAGTGTGTTGCACGTAGGTAAAAATGTCTTCAAACTAGATCTTTCACTAACTGGGTATTCATGTCTAGCAACTCGAGATATGAGCTTCCATATTTCCAACTAACACTAAATAATGATACTTTGTTGGAGGTGCACAACAAATCTATTCGTTTTGGAATTACTATGCAACTTAAATTGTTTCTGCAAGTTGTTGTTGTTTCACAAGTAGAGACACTTGCATCGTGAAATGGTGAGTAAACTATGAGAAGTCCAAAAGAACTATGGTGGATAGTAGTGACAAAGCATGATACATATTAAAATGGAGAGAAAATTATGAGAAGTCCAAAGGAGAGGTGATGAATAGTAATGATAAAGCACGACAATACTTTTAATAAGTAGTTGTACCTTTTTATTTAAAACAAAAAAAAAGTAACTTCCCCATTTTGAGTCTTCTTAACATTATAAGGTACACATTATATAAGAAATATTGTTCTAGAGTAAAAGAATTTTCTGTTTTACAATTATTATTTCAATTATATTAATATAAATCATTATAATTGAAAGATTTATTAGCTTTATGAATCATAATAAGTTGTACATCTAAAATATCTTCCACAAATATCAAAACTACTAGTTTATAGGTTTAATTGAATAGTGTGTGCGATGTACAAATTATAAGCTAATTGTTTCCATAGAGAACTAAAACTGTTACTTTCCCCAAATAGTATAAACCATAGTTTAAAAAATAAAGAACCCTAAAATTGTTACTAATTACATGATATTCTATATTGTCATCTAAATTTGTATAATTTGACTATATTAATGAATAGAGGCATTTAAAATCACTTTTTTTTGTCATGTCACTTACAAGAATTGAACTTAAGTTATAAGAGTAACCATAATTCCTCCCAACCACCAAACCTACACCAAATGGACATTCTTAAATATTCTTAATATGATTCTTATTTTAACATAGTATATTTAATATGATTTTAAATCAATCAATAATATTTAATTTAATTTAACACATTACTTATAATAATGATAAATGGTATATATATTAATACAAATTGTTTCGAAGAAATTTTAGCTTTTACAAACTGTAAAAATTGTATTCACATACTTTTGAAATAAACACGTATTTATGTGTATGAACAAGCATACAATGTGGCATACAACTTATGCACAAATGTTTTAATGAATTTCAATAATATGCTCTATTGATATGTTTTGGAATATGTCTTGATCATTTATTTTACAAAAAATTTGGATCTACTAGATGGCATGGATAAAGGGCTATTAAATTTTATCGTTATTCAAGTCTATGTTTTTCTTGAATTTGATCATAATCCTATGTGGAAATTGAAATTTGTTTATTTATGCAATTTCAACAATCACAAATCTTTTTTCTAGACTAAATTGCATGCTTTGAAACTACCCAAATGGTTGAAATCATGATTTGAGCAATGGAAATGGTACTTTCAACAATTCTTACTATGCCAGATTTTGACTGATATGGGGCAATTTGAGTGTCCTATATCACACACCCCCACTTGACATATTTAGATTCATATTTTTATATAACAAAGACGAATAACAAGACCAATTCAACAAAGAAATTTAGGATAGAGAACAATACCAATGCAAAATGTAGGGCGCGATGATTTTGTTCTATATCAATTGAAAGAAGGATTCTATTTTATATGTTCCTTATGCGATGATGGGATAGAGTTCATTGTTGTTGGGATATTATAAACCCACTTCATACTTAGGATAACAATATTCAATATTTATTGATTAAATTCCTACCTACTAGACTAGATAGTTGGCATCCACTTGCACCACTTGGTCAAACCTTGCCATATATAACCCAGGAGTGCCTTTACCCTGATTTTGATTAGATCTTGCCAACTTTATTGACTTCCAGAATTAGTAACTTCTCCTTCCTACATATTATGTCTTTATATTGCTTTTATCCTGCTTTTCAATGGATAAGGTAAAGCTAGTCAACCAGGAAACTGCTATCTTTTGTTTCCAACCCATCCTCCATGATTTTCTCTCTAGATTCCAAGATTAGCATGTTTTTCCATAATCCATGATAGCTCACTCATGCTTTAGATAATTTTTTAGGTCCTTGACTAATTAGGAAAGTGCTTTAACCATCTATGGGAGTTTATCGTATTTAGTAAGTCTGTTTTCTGAGCTATATTAGTTGTCTCCTATGCAACTCAAATTTACCTATTAGGGATGTAATATTTATGTACATTATTATTCATCATTAATCAATGGAAGGATACACTCCAATATTCATCTCGTCTTCATTTTATTCAGTCTCTCTATCTTCTCTATATTTTCCTTGTGCATACTTGTGAGAACTATCATGTACCAAGATCTACTTCCTATGCTTCTTCTTTGCATCAAGGCTCTATTTATACTTGGTATCAGAGCTGCAATTTCTACATGGTATTAGAATGCAAGGTTGTTCAAGTTCAACATATTTGAGGATCTATACATTCTCTCTATCAGAGCGCATCTAATCTCCTATTCCTCTCTGAATAAGAGCTTGCATTGAGCTTACAAGATGTTCTCCTAGTTTTATTTGTGCAGGTTGTAGAGAGTATCTCCTTAAGCGCATCAACATCGTAGCCTGAATTCTTCTTCAGCTATGATCCTGAATCATTCAACTATCACAAATGGAAAGCCAAAATTGGAATTATGTTACGTAGTAAGGGACTCTATAGAGTTTCTATGGCTTTAGAAAATGAACCAAATTTCGTTGTTGAGAAATATAAGTGGCATAATAGGTTGGATGAAGACTATGGATTGTTTTTCCTCTCTATTTCCCCTGATATACTCTTTCATCTAGATGGTTTGACCACTCCAAACCAATTATGGACCAAATTTGAGTCTCTCTTTGGAGTACAAGATGAGATAAGAGCGCATCAGTTGGAGAATGAGTTATTCTAATTGATTCCAAGCAGTTTCGATTATATTGAGGGTTTATTCACCAAATTCAAGTCACTTTTTCTATTGCTCGAGCAATGTGGGATTGAGAATAAGGAAGATCAATCGATCCTTTCCATTCTTTAAAAATTGGGTTTTGAATACTCAATTTTGTGTCTACTTTTCATGCTACTAGGATTGATATTTCTCATTGGAAAATTCCTTCTTTGGGTACATTCTTTGATTCACTAACAAAGGAGCAAGATAAATTGATATAGATGGGTGCTCTTAGATATTCCAATGGAAAGGATCATGTTCTCATAGTTCAAGGAAGCAAGAATGCAAGATCAAAAGAGAAGCAAATTGTGAAATAGAAGAAGCCAAATTCAGATAATGAAGATAAAAGTTTGAATCCTATTGATGAAGGTTCAATGAAGAAAGTCAAGAAGAAAGGAATTACATCCAAGATTTATTGTTGCAGCAAGGGATTTCATCCTGGAAATAAATGTTTCAATAAGAAGATGGACATCATGTTGCAGCTACTTGATAAGCACAACATTGAAGTTTTAGATGAGCTAGAGAAGCATGTTGATTCTTCATAACATTGTTATAGTGCGTAGATCCAAGGTGATATAAAGTATGCCTTGAGTTCCAGAGTTAAATCCTTTCCTCACACCTATGCTATATATTTACTTTCTTATATATAAAAATCAGAAATATTAGTTTCTTTATTTGATAATCTACCTATCAGTCTCCTATATTTATCTCCCAATGATTGTGATTTTTCACTAGATCCCGACTTGTCTTTAAGCAACTCTTCCTCACTTCATTCAAATGGTTATAATTCTGATTTAGAAGCATGTTTGTAGGATGATATGCATGTTATGGCATCATCCATACTACCATCCATACCATCTACCATACCTCTAAATGCTCCTAAGACTATACAAACCCCAAGTTCACTAGTTGATTCCTCATTGGTTTTTTATGCAATGTTACTTATATCAAATGGTTTCAAGTATTTCATGTATTTCACTGGTTGGTTATACATGACCTTATTCAGCATTGAACTTATCTTACACCTGTTTGGATCTGTTCTAAACAATTATGGTTTAGATCTCAAGTCCATCCATCATTCATATTTTTACACATCAGTTTTCCCCAGTTGCTCAAACTTTTTCTACTCTAGCCACAGTTAACCACATAACTTAATTCAATTGTAATATATTTATTTCCCAATGCATCAGCTAGGTTAACCATATAATAAATATAACTAAGTCGTTCCATATTTACTCGCGATAATACATAACATTTAGATTTTTTTAGAACAATGCATAGATTACATGCTCACTTAGATCATTTCATCCTTTTAGATATGGTTAGAATAGTTTATATGTCATAGATTTCATTAGATCATTCCAGATTTCTATATCTCTCTAGAATAATACATACATCACAAATTTACCTAGATCAAGTTATACTTTTCAAATCTACTTTGTAGAATAGTTTTCCTTAGATCAATTCATACTATTTATATCTGCTTAGAAAGACACATCAAAACAAAATTTGTATGCTCTAGTAAATCCCCAAAAGGACCTTTCTCATAGTCATATTTAACATGGAAATAAGATGCATATAAAACCATAGCATTAGAATCTATGATTCAGGATTTCATAGAGCATAAAATACAAAGGTTTAGAGTACAAGGGAACTCATATGTTTTAAGCACATATGATTAATCTGCAACTGTTGTAGGGATTTCCTCGATCCACCCAACCATAGATTGCTCGAGTTTGTGCAACTTCAGAAGCTATTCTTATTGTTATTGTATTGTACCTCCTACGGGAGATGAACTTAGTGTATCAATCATACAAACCCTAGAAGAACAATGCAGACCTTGGGGAGGAAAGCAAGCAAAAGAAAAGACAAAATAAAAATCATAAAATAAAAATTATGTTGCTCCCCCAAGAGAAGTCAGCCCCAGTTAAAATATTAGTGGAAAATATCTATAAATAGGAGGTGCCCCTCCTCATTACTCCACACAGCAACATAGCAGCAACACAAGAAAAGTTCATAGTTTTCTAGGATAGATAAGTTCACATATACTACAGAAGAAGATTGTTTTCAGGGTTGCTATCTTTGGAAAGCGTTTCCATATATTCTCTTTCTTCTTCATTGTACACTGATCTCATAATTATCATCTATTGTATGTTCTTAGAGTTTGATTGTGCCCTCTAAGGATGAACATAAGACATTGCCACATTTTTTGAATCTGCATCTTTTTCTACTACCATTGTAACTAATTTCAAGGAAAACTCACCCCTAGTATTGCATAACCCACTGACTTCAAAATCTTTTGTGCATCTCGTTATCTAGTCATTTTGAAGGAAAAAATTGGTTCTAGTACTGAACAACAATGGGGAGTATGTTTTTCTCTTATCATCACCATCGCCAAGGATAATTTCTCCCATGATGCATTACATAAAGGAAAACTGCAAGGGAGGTTGCATTTTCCTCGTCATGGTGTGTTAAGGGACAAAATCGATAAAAGAAGCTTCGTCTCTAGAATATTTATTGCTGAGGGATCCATTGCAAAAGGGGGGATAGAAGTTGCGTACCCGGTTTGATATTATCCTTCCTAGGGAAAACCTTCATGTATTGGAAAGATACATAACTAGAAAATGGAACACGAGTACAAATACCTGAAAAAATTGTGAACTTGACTAAGTTGGAACCGCTCACTCTTTCAAACATCCAAATTATGTTAAGATGGACAAATAGAAACCTTATAGAGTGAAAAGAAAGGAGAAAAGAAGGGACACGATCCCTAAGAAATTGTTGGGACTTCTTGAAATGCTTATTTATTATAGGCCCTGTAATCCAATTAAGAGTGAAGCTTTGAAATTATTATTTAATATGAGTTGCAAATTGGAGAAATCAATGGGAAGCTTTACATGAAAGCACTTGAGCAAATATTTTCAAGGAAATGATTCATACAATAGTAACAAAATGTTATAGATGCTAACGGGATCAACTATGCATCCATTGGAAGATAAGATAGGGGATGACATCTAGCAATACAGCATGCCATGATACGCGGAACATGATGAATCAATATTTGGCCATTGGGAGAGGATTCCCCATGATGGTAAACACATGAATTTAGGGAGAATCGAAATGGGATTTATAAGAGGAAAATAAGGAATGATTAGATATGAAGAATGTGGATAAGACAATTGAACCATGATGGAGAAATACAAAGCCGAGATGATATACATTGTTAAGGCTAACACTTCATTCTTTCTGAGATGATTGTGACTTCGTATGAGCAAATATAATTTCTAACATTTGAATAATCATGTTGCTCCATGACTCTAACAACCATTTCTTTGAAAGTTTGATTCTTCCTTAATCATTATAGTGTTTGGATCGATCCCTTGAAAATGAATGCTAAAAATTAAGAAACTAAGTTGTATGAATTAATCCCTTTGGAATAGGGGTGGAATTTTCTTCATTCACGATAGGTCCCTTAATCGTTAGTGGTTGGGATTAAGCTTGATAATTCTACATGATTTGAATTAAACTATCGACAGGAGGAGCATATTTTACTCATTTTTACACATGATTTGGTTCCCACCAACACCCAAGATTTGACCCTATCATGCTATGTAAACCCATCTAAATCATTCATGAGATGAATCCTCCTTCTCTTTAAGTACAAGCCCTAATCCCTACAAGGGCTCGGATTCACTTTTGACAAGTTGTATGCTCTAATCTTGGCCATTCATGGAGAGATATTTTTGCTTGGCTCCATTGCTTGTCCTAACACCTTTAACAATCAAGATTCATCTTGAGAAGATGCATCATTGCATCTATACCTTCGACGTGACATTTTTTTGTTTAACTCTGCCACACATATTATCACCTCCAATGGACCCAATCTATCCAAGCAAACTACAAGGCTTAATCTAGTCCATTAGCAACGAATCCCCATTTTTAAGTCAACTTGCATATCCTGGGGCTTTGGTGGTTGGGATCTACTTTGTTGAGTGGTGTACCTGCATCAAATACATTGGTGAGATGAGACACTTTTTAATTCCCTCGCTAGTTATTGTCCATGAATGGTTTAGTTTTCTTGTATGTGAGGTGACCATTGATGATTGGCACTTGATTTCTTTTACTTTAAGTCTTTAGAATTCTTATTGATTGGAAGGGGGTAAGAAATTATTGTAGGTACAAACCATGCTACAACATTCATCTCCTTCTATGGGGTGGATCCTCCTCACGAGGTGCCAAGAATCCATCTCAAGTCTCTCATAATAACATGTTGTCTTCATTTCTATTGGGCTATGTATTCAATCAATTCATACTTTGGGATATTTGAATGCGTTCTTCATAAAAACAAAATGTTGATTGTGGACTTGCTTTTTTTCTAGACAAGGCAAAGCGAATCAACTACAATTCCTTTATGGAATACATAAACTATACAAACAATAATCATGAAGAAAAGGAACTATAATACATGGCATGAAGCAATCTCTTTTTAACGAGAAAAAATATTTTGGATACCTTATGTGGTAAGGTATTCACAAGAGTGTCCTTTTGAAATTCTAATATTTGACATGCAATGGGATTGATTTGTCACTTTTTTAATAATTGATGGATTGGGCCATAAACCGTCAAATTCTTTGTGTTTTTTAAGGTCCTTGTTCTCTTTATCCTAAATTAACACCATGTATCATTTAAGGGGAATATGATGCTTAGCCTCCTTATTGGAAGGGAAATTCAATTCTTCTTGGTCAATCTCGAAATTAATTCGACACATCTCCTATTTGAAAGGTCCAATGTCTATTTCTGTTTCAGTCAAACCAGTCAAACAACATGCTTGTGTTGCCTCATCTTGGGGTGTTTTGTATGCCCCTTTTGTACCATGTGTTTAGCATCCACTTGTGCATCTTCAAATATATTTAGTTGGGTGAAACCATTACTACTTACCGCTCCAGGTACTAGTATTGGTGCTTTGTACTCGATGACATTATTAGTATGATCAAAATAATGCTTGGAAACACAAAGGAGGGTTTACCGGAAGCGGATTTATATAAAACATCTTCTTTATCCCCAACTTCACTACAGTCATATTCAAGGTCTAATTCACATAGTCTAAATATATCTAAAAATGGTTTATCAGGGGCCATCAGTGGTCCAAATTGGTCTTGAAATAGAAGTTGATGGATGACGAAAAATGTTCCTAGCTCATCACGAGTACAAGCAAGGAAATTGGTTGGGTGCTTACGGTCATTGATAACATAGACCATTTTATGTTCCATGTGTAGGTGGCGAGTATCTCCCCTAAAGGAGAGAATAGTGGCATAAGATAGGTCAAACTAAATATTCCCTCCCACATATGTTCCCCAATTTCTAAACAATATCATACCATATGAAGGGGGGACATCAACTCTAACCACATCCTTCAAAACAAAATTCATAGGAATCTATATTGTCACTACAACAAGATCTTTGATCATCCTAATACATTGAACTCTTATAGAATCAAAGGAAAAAATATCTTTATAGGGCCTTGTGATGTCTAATTTGAGTTTTTCCATGACTATAAGGGGCATTATGGAATGGGATGCATTAGAATGATAGAGGCAGTTATGAAAGTGAAAAGTATGGATATCGAATGCAATGTAAAAAGGGGAATTAACACGATCTGCTTCATCGAGCAAGTTTACAAGGACTATCTTGGGGGTGCCATCTTGCAGTTTGATCTGGTTATCTTGTAAAGGAGGCTCATATCTCAATCCCATTATAGTAGAGGAGGAAGAAACTGGTTTATCTAGGGGAGGAGGAGCTTTGAGTATTATAGAGGGATTTGGGTCTTTGAGGCCCAAGTAGGAGTATATTTCATTTTTACCGATTGGGAATCTTAATACTTTAGATAGAGGCATAGGGATATTCAACTTATTTAATTTGTGTTTAATATAAAAAGTAGGAGCAAGAAGACAACTAGTACCCAGTACCTTAGTAGCTGGAGTTTTCATTATTGGTGCTGACATTGGGCCCAATTGTGCTTTGTTGGCTTGTGTACTCTTAACTCACACCTTGACTGGAATGATAATATGTCTAACATTTGCTACTTTTACAACTTTGTCTCCTATCGGTTGTTGCACGACCTTGTCATTATCTTTTGTATTCTCATTATACGTCCTAGAGGGATCCTCCCACCTAAAATTTTAAGTATTAGGCTGAGGCATAAAGTCATAATTTTTCCTAACCTCCACCATGATAATATCTATGACCAAATGCAACTGATTTGTGGATAAGTGTGGTGACTGTTTCTCTTGGTATATTTGATATTCCTCTAGAATGTACTCCTCATCTTCTACCATGCATAACTTCAGACCCTAACAAGTCTTCTTCACATTGCATTTTATCTGAATGGAATAACATCTTCAGGATGGAAGAAGGGTTTGTTGCATCTAGTTGCTCAAGCTCAAAGAATTATTCTTACTCTTATTCTATTGAGGTATTAATATTAGTCGATAGCCTAGGATATTACTGGTCATTAGGATTTTCTTTACTTATTTCTCATTATAGAGCCATTGAAGGGTTTCTCCTGTATAGTGGTTGGCCATCAATCTGAGGATTTTGATTCTGAAAAAGGGGGGATTATGAAAGGTTTTATAGCATGTGCTTGATTGACCTTAGTGAGGTAATTAACCATATTCTTGAAGGGCTTGGTTACCTCCTCTAGACTAAGTGCATCTTGGCCCAAATATTTTTCAAGTTCTTTCCCCCTTCTCATGTTAGGATATATTCTATATTTTGGCCTTCAAGCAGACCTCAATAGCCTTCATATTATCTTCCAATCCTTATTCATTGTAAAACATACTCTCCAAGTTGGCAAACTTTCTTTCTCTCGGGAGAAAAGAAAACCTAGAATCAAAAGCAGTAGAGTATGTGAGAACAACTATTACGTATGGAGGGCTTGACTATATCAAGTATTCAATGATACAATTTGCAGAAACAAGTAGTAAAATCTATGACAGTTTCACCATTATTTCTCTTTAGATCATTGAACTTGGTTAGGGTGTGCCTATTATCTTTCTTTACATCCCATTTCTTAGTAAACTTCTCAACAAAATACATCAAATGGGTGATAGAGTTGTTGGGAAGATTCCTAAATAATTTTATGGCCTCTCCATTTAAGGAATGAACACACGTTATAGAAAGGAAATCATCCTCATATATAGAACACAAATTGAGAAATCATTTATTTCCTCTTTTTCAAACGAGGCTGGGGTATGATAGGGGAGAAATGAGCTTTCCCTTAGCTTTAGATCTAGTTATTACCACTCTTGACTCTGTATTTTCAAAAAATATACATGTTTCCCAAGTGGAGTCACCCGTTATAGACTACTTCTCAACCTTCCTTTTGGGAATAAGGATATGATCTCAAGAACTGAGAACATCGCTTACACTTCAAACAAGGAGAATACAACTTATGAAGTAACAATAAAATGTTTCATGAATATTAGAAGGAGAAGTATTGCTTTCTTTCCACCCTTTCTTCTCTGACTTAGAAAGGGTATTAGTCGTAGTTATTATAGAACTAATATATTGTTCCTCAACAACGAGGCCAATTCACACTGTTGTCCCTCAGGTTGTACCTTGACCGGATTTGGTATTTCTTAAAAAGTTATTCTTGACTATAGATTTGGATATCACAAAAGAGGCTCCAGTTAGAATGAAAATGCCAAGGAGGGTTATGTAGATAGCACCATATTTGCACCATTTTAGGTTAGTAATCTAGTCATTTGGACAAAGGAGGAAACCCTCAAATATAAAGAGGTATGAATCCTAGTTTGTCATCCTAGGTACCTTTATGATATGGATAAAATACTTGACCGGTGTTAAGGATGAAATATGAGGTACTCGGGGGGGGGATATGAACCATGAAAACAAATGGAAATGAGTGGTATATTTGAAATGGGAGACACAAGTCATAGAACATTAAAATTGAAAATAATTGTAGCTCATAGGTGCCTTAATCATAACCAACATTAAGAAAAGGATAAGCAACAATATAAAATGCATTCAACTGACAAAGTATGTTTTAACTTCCCATTGATATGCGTTTCAGATGTTATTGAAAAATTACACATGTAGGTAAATTTCATATCCATGAAAATCTAGGAAACTAGATGAAGAATTGGCATATTGTCTCAAAAGTACATTTAAATGTGCATAAAAACACCATTCATTCAACAACAAATGGAAGTCTCACCTCAATCATATTTTCCCAAACAACAATGTTTCATACATTCAGAATAAAGACATTTTTAATTTAAAAACACTAATGGTAGTCTCACCTTGGTCCTGAGTATTTCCAAAGAACTACATCACATTCATTAAAACAAAACCACTTTCAATTTAAAATCCCCAATGGTAGTCTCACCTTGGTCTTGGGTATTATCAAAGCACATCATTTCTATATCTTTCGTACAATAGTGAATACAATGTGGGGGATTAATTCATCTATACCCTGGTCCCATAGTCATTTATATCAATAGAAACCTTTCATTTATCCTATTCTATTAAGAATGAGGGAATAAAGAGGAGAACTATTTAATGTGACAAACCCATGCAACTTTCTGCAACTCTAAGACTCATGAAAAACTGTGAACATCTCATTATGTTTCTTTGTGTTGATATTTTGTATGTTCTCTTATTTTGATTGTGCCCTCTAAGGAAGGACACTCTGCCTTGCAACATTTCCGAAATATACATTTTTTTGTTGCCATTGTAATTGATTTCAGGGACAACTCACCTCTAGTATAGCATAACCCATCGACTTCAAAGTCTCTTGCGCCTCTCACTATTTGGATATTTTGAAAGACAAACTGATTATGGTATTGAACAACAATTGGAAGTATGTTTTTCTATCATTGTGATAATCGTCGAGGAGAATTTTTCCCATGATGCATGACATAAAGGAAAACTGCAAGGGAGGTTGCATCTTTCCTCGTCATTGTGTTAAGGGATAAAGTTGGTAGAATAATCTTGGTCTGTAGTAACTTTATCACTGAGGGATCCATCACAAAAGAGGGGATAGAATTCATAGAATTAATTTGATACTATCCTTCCTAGGGAAACCCCTTCATGTATCATAAATATACACAACTAAAAGATGGAGCACAATTATAGATACTTGAAACAATTACAGACTTGTCTAAGCTAGAATCACTAACTCTCTCAAACTTCCAAATTATGTTAATGTAATAGGAGAGTCTTGAGAGAGTGAAAAGAAAGGAAAACAGAAGGGCCACAATCTTTGAGAAATCGTTGGGACTTTTCAAAATGCTTATTTATCACAAGCCCTACAATCCCAATCAAGAGTGAAGCTTTGAAATGCTTATTTAATACAAGTTGTGACTTGGAGAAATTAGTGGGAGGATTTGCATGAAATAAATTGATCCAACCTTTTCGAGGCAATATTTCATACAATAGCATAGTAAATGTTACAGATGCTAGCGGGATCAACTATGTATCCATCGTGGGTAAGACAGGGGATGATAGATAGTAAGACAACACGAAGTGATCTACGGGTGGTCAGGCTTTGTATATATAGATTCAAAATGAGAAGGATTATCCTTCGCACTGATTTAGATTACAGAACATGAAGAATTTGGATTTGGCCATTGGGAAAGTATTCCCCATGATGGAAATCAAATGACTTGAGGATGAATCAGAGTGGGGATTATCTAAGTAAAATAAGGCATGATTAGTTATGAAGCATGTGGATAAGAAAATTGAACCATGAGGGAGAAATACAAACTTAAGATGATATACATTGTTAAGGTTGGAACTTCATTCTTCTTGAGATGATTAATACTTCACATGAGCAAATAGAATTTTGACCATCTGAATAATCATTTTTCTCTGTGACTTTGTTAACCATTGCTTTGAAAGTTTGATTCTTCCTTTATCACTATAAGCCCTGGACTGATCCCGTGAAAATCAACTCTCAATATTTTTCTGAGAAAGTAAATTGTATGAATTATTTCCATTGGAATGGGGGAATAATTGCCTTCATTCGTGATAGGTCATTTACTCAATGGCAGTTGGGATTAAGCTTGATAATTTTGCATTATTCGAATTCAACTATTGAAAGGAGGAGCATATTTTACTCATTTTGTCACATGCTTTGGTGGCCTCCAAGACCAATATCTGACCCTATCCTACTGTGTGATCCCATCTGAATCATTCACGAGATGCCCCCTCCTTATCTTTAAGTACAAGGCCTGCTCCTATTGCTTTTGGCAATTAGGTGTTCCAAATCAAATGCTTTGTGGTTCGCAGTTGGCTAAGCTATGAAGAACGGGAATGTACACCCTATATTTATAGACTTCAAATAAAATACACAAATCTCCACCCTTATGTAAATCTCATAATGCATATCTTATAATTTTTAATTTTGTGTATAATGCAAATAAGACAAAAAAATGTGCAAATCACACAAAATAAACTCATTTTAATTGAAACAAGGTTTATAACTTGTACAAATAAATACAATTGATTTAGCATATACCCATATGTACATATTATGTAAACAATAGATATAATCATTTGTATACTTAACAAGAAAACTAAAATAACAATTTCTCAACAATCACAAGTCTAATAAAGAACAAATAAATAAAAGAAACAAAATATGGCACCCAAGAGTTTCTTTATTGATGACTACTTCAAAACTGATAAGTGTTTTACAAACCACTAAATCAATGTGTAGTGCTAAATACAATACAAAAAGCACAGGCTGATAAAGTTGCCCGACATAATCTATCAATTTGACCACAGCTGGAATGGACCACTACAACCAAAGCTATCATTCAATGGCAAGTTACAAGAAACCTTTTAAACATCATTAGTAAATGGGAGAAAATATATCTTTCACGTCATTCATCAATTCATAATCACCAATTTAAACACTAGGCAAAGACTCCTACTATCACGAAAAACTCAGATGTTAAGACATAGCATAATCTTAAATGAATAGTTAGAATCTCAGAAAATCACTCTCTCAGAATACCATGGAATAGGGATGAATGGCCTCCTCTTCTCCATGGAACCCTCCCTTATACTTTCATCTCCAAGAAACAGTTACATGACCAATTCTTTAAAAGTTTAAAATTAATTCTTTGTAGAAATTATGAATGAGACAAATTTCATAAGGTTTCAATCCAAGGTAACCATTAAGAAATGGGAGAGTTAAATCATTTAAAACTTAAAGGATTCTAACAACATAAGAGAAGTAATTTGAAAAGGGGGATCCACTGTTCATTCCAAAACTAAACACATTAAACATTCATTCTCCTTGTATCTCCCAAAACCTATGCATAGCTTGAAATATAACTTGTTGATATTATAATTAAATCCAATCATCACAAAAACCCACCTATACATCATTGAATGATATGTCTTCAAATAGTCCCTCCTTAAAATAAAAATATTTTTTTGTTAATATCTCAACCCTGTGTGAATTAAGTCTTTATAAAATTGCATTGCAAGTCTTATTCATCAAACTTTTATGAGTTTATCAAGTTCAAACCATCAAATCACAATCATTGTAACATCACCATAAAGAACTTTTCCGAAATAACTTAGATATCAAATTCCTGAATGGAAGATGAAACCCTATAAACCTTGAAGATGATGTTGCACTTTCATTCATTTCCTCATTAACTGCATTGGCTGGAGTTCGGATTCTTATTCTTTTGGTTTTTCTGGAGGAGGAACTAAAGGGGGAAGAGGGACATTATCTATAACAGGCTCTAATATAACTGGTTGTTTATCAAACTTCGGTGATTTTCAAATGGGTGAGGAGTTTTTCATGATGTTTAGAAGATGCATATTTAGAAGCTGATGGCATAGGTCGATTAGGCTCAAGGTTTCCCCAACCTATGGTATTAGCTCGTGGAGCAGGAGGTAGAACATCCCAACCTGAGTTCTGGACTAAGTAGTGATTGGGAAATTCTGTTGAATTGGGAAAGGGTAGAGGATCTTGGTAAACATATGGAGGGATTGAAAGGTGTGAGGGTGGAGCATGTTGAGGTCCAATATAAAGATGCTTGGTCCTCACCAACTGAGTGAAATCATTTGAATTTGCATCAAAATGCACATACAATATTATTTTTCTTTCATCTCCATGTTTCCATAAGTATTGACCTCTACCCCCTCTCCCTATTATAGACCTCCTTGAACCCATGTTGTGAAAACTCATAGTTGGAAACACAAAGTTAATGAGAAAACACTTTATATACAAAACATTTCATGAACAATACATTTATGCAAAAGCGGCAATCAACTACTCGATTTGCTTTCATACTTATCAATGTGAGATTAATATTACTTCATGGAAGTCTTTCCATTACATTTGTGTAGGTAGTGTATTGCATAGGATTGAAAATGAGGGGTTAAGCAATGATGTGATATGAAGTCTGATATATTGAGCTGAAAGATATACCACTGTAATACAAAAGAAGACTCTTCCTTAAAATTTGAAAAGAATGTAACATGACAATCCATTTAATTTTGAACTTGAATCGACATCTACTGTAAATGAACCATTTGTTTTCTTTTAAATAGCTGCAAATTTGAAATCCCCTGAAATTGAATTTGCACAGTTATCACTTTAAATGCATACAATGTAGCTTAAATTTACACTTTTATTCCATTCTTTATTCATCCCATCATGTGTACTTAACACTATTATTTGTTTACTTTTTTAAAACCAATTGATATTGTATTTCCGTCAATGCTTGTAAATAATCATTAAAATCCTTGATTCTACAATTCGAGAACAACAATTAAATATAACTCAAGAGTTATCATGACATATTCAGGAACAATGACCTTCAACAATTAATATTGACCGCACATTTGTTCAATTAATCATGGACACACTTATGAGAATCGAACTACAAATTCTTCAATGGATCACTTGAGATCGACTTCTATTTATGGGAGGTCATCGAATTCCGGCACAGATAGAGGACATTGATATCATAGACAAGATCATTTCACGGTATCGTTTTTAAATGGTTCATTTAAAAGGATTGAGGGGGATGATATCAGAATGGTGGATATGGGGAGAGTTAGAACATTGGAAGGGAAGTGTTGGAATAAGGGTAAGGTAAATATTAACCTAAAACCTTTTTAAAAAATGCATTGGACTGAATATGGCTAAGAAAACTGAAGGATTAATTCTAAGACTCATATGAGTCAAATGGAGGTCTGACGTGTGAGAGCTATGAAAGATGTTGATCCATAACTTTTATCAATGAAATATCATCTCTCAAATTCACCACGATTTGAATATGGAAACCAAAATTCTTTTACTAAATCTTTGCTAAAAAAGAGACCAATGATCACATTACATGTGTTGGGGTTATTCTCTTTTCAAAAGAAACCATTTTTCTATTCATATATTGTGTGACTTGAAAGGAAACTGACATTTTTACGTTTTTGGAGGTATCAATCAAAGGGATTCCATTATGAAGAGCTTGCTCTTAAAATTCAAGGCATGTTTGTAGAGCCACCAATATGTCATTAACACATTTTTCTTCAATACTATTTTGAAAAACATGTTACAAAAACATGTGACAATGCATTGTAGTAATGTATGACAAGTGATTGACTATTGGGTCTTATGATTTATGGAATTAGATTATAAAATTTTGTAAAATAAAGACTGGACGTCTTTACAGATTCCCTAGAATGATAACTAAGATTATTGAACTCTTTAACCCCTTCAACTGGGTTTTGAGGTTTCCCATAAGTGGAGTGAAACCAATGACAAAGTTCAATCCAAGTTGAAAAATAATTGGGAGGGAGGTCAAAGAAGTCATAGGTAGTCTTTCATTCCAAAGAATTAACGAACAAGCGCATGCAAACAACATACATTGCATGAACTAAGATGTTCTTCAACCTTGGTTGTGTCATTTCCTGAAAATTTGGGTAAATGGTCTTTAAATTTAGGTAAGGATACCCTAGAAGGATGTAAGTCTAGAGGTGAGGGAACATGACATGGTACAAGGTTCAAGTCTTCTTCAATTTGAAACAACCCAATTTTATTGATTACCTTGTTAGGGTCATTAGGGTGAAATAGTAGGGTTGTAACCACTATACATGCTTCCCAAAGTCTGGGAACCAGCTGGTTGAGTAGCCATATTTTTAAAGACGAAAGTTGAATACGAGGGTTTACTGACTAAAGGAGGAGATTCAGGAATTATGATACGTGAACTAGAAGTTTTTGGAAAATAGTGACATTGTACAAGATGTTGTCAAAATATTTCTAGTGTTAGAAAAACAAGATTACAGAGAAGTAACAATAAACAAGATGCAAATATTAAAACACGTTATAAGAGAGACGCAGTTATAACATGGTTAACCCAATATGGGATATGTCCACATATAAATTTCTAGTCCTTTACAATTATACCATCCACTAAAATGAAGGGATACAACGTGCAACAACTCCACTGCACTTTCTCTTCACTCTCTCACAGTCTATCTCACACAATCACAGAGATTGTTCTACAATGCTACAATACAATACACAACCGTATTACAATAATTTCCTTTTATAGGGGAATTACCATGGGAAAATACCACTGGCCACCTAATACCATGGGCATGTAAACTGTTAGCTAACAAAAATTCCAAAAAATTATTTTGGGGGCCTGCTGGCCCCCGCACCCCGCTAGCCCCTGCACCCCCTGATGCGACAAGTGTACAATAAAAATGGGGTACAAACATGGTTGAACAAAAACATATCTTAATATAGAATATGAGGCTCCACAATCAACATCCAGTTTCTTTTTGTTCATCTTCACCTCAGAAAGTGAATCAAATTCATGTGACTAACCTCTTATGCGATGGGAATGGTTGGGTATGAAACATAAGCTACTGTGCAAGTATAATATTCCTATCATGTCGAATTTATTTTTCTAAGTGTTCCTCCCTATTAATATCCTTCCTTGTAACTTCCTAAGATTGTTCTAGTTGTTGGGATGATTAAGCAATGTCAAGAATAAAGTTAAAGAGACAAGAGGTGATACTTGTTTGGTCTCTAAAACATACTACAATATTTGGTTGTTGCCTTGTAGGGACTGCCATTAGGAAAATAGTAAAATATGAATAAAACTAATCAACTTGCATTAAAGGCGATAATCTTTCATACTAGTATTGAGATAACAAGATTGAAAAAATATGGATTTGGTAAAGATCACAAGATTATCCTGTTGTTTCGACTTCATTAATCAATAAATCTCCGACAATATCACTTGTCCTGCTTCGTCGGGATGTTCTTGCAAAGAGACTAACAAAAACATAAGAAAGACACTAAAGAAATAAATAAACAACTAGGGACAAATGTCCTTAGTATGGTCGCTAAGAAATATGTTGATTTTGGAAATTAGGTGTTCCAAATCAAATACTTTGAGACTCGTAGTTGACTAAGCTATGAAGAACAAGAATGTACACCCTAGGTTTATAGCCTTCAAATAAAATACACAAATCTCCACCTTCAAGTAAATCGTAGGGGAGTTGTGATAAACAAATCTTATAATTTTTACTTTTTTATATAATGCAAATAAGACAAAAAAATGTACAAATCACACAAAAGAAACTCATTTGAATTAAAACAAGGTTTATAACCTGTACAAATACATACAACTTATTTATTAAAGACACATATGATCTAAACAATAGATAAAATCATTTCTATACTTAACAAGAAAAATAAAATAACACTTGTTCAACTGTCACAAGTCTAATAAAAAACAAATAAAGAAAAGAAATGAAATATTCCACCCAAGGGTTTCTTTATTGATGATTGCTTCAAAATTACATTTCAATGATATTTGTATATCTAGACTAGGATTGTTTCCTCTCACAACTAAAAGTGTTTCACAAACCATTAAATCAATGTGCAGTGTTAAATATAATACAAAAAGTACATACTGATAAAGCTGCCCGATGGAATCTATCAAAATGCACACAACTAGAATGGCTCACTGCAACCAAAGCTATTAATGAATGGAAAGTTACAAGAAACCTTGTAAACATTATCAACAAATGGTAGGAAATATACCTTTCACAATTCATCAATTCATGATCACCAATGTTAACACTTAGCAAAGACTCTTGCTATCACATAAAACTCAGATGTTAAGACACAACATAATCTTAAATGTAGAATTAGAAGCTCGAGAAATCACTATCTTAGCATACTATAGCATAGGGATGAATGGCCTCATCTTCTTGATGGAACTCGCCTTTATAGTTTATTCTCCAAGAAACAGTTACACAACCGATTCTTTAAATATTTAAAAATAATTCTCTGCAGAAATTATGAATGAGACAAGTGTCATAAGGTTTCAATCCAAGGTAACCATTAAGAAATGGGAGAGTTAAATAATTTAAAACTTCAAAACTTAAAGGAGTCTAATAACATAATAAAAGTCATTCGAAAATGGGGGAACCGCTAGTCATTCCAAAACTAAACATATAAAACATTCATTCTCTGTGTATCTCCCTAAACCTATGCATAGCTTGAAATATAACCTATTGATATTATAATTTAACCCAGACATAACAAAAATGTCACTTATACATCACTAAATATGTCTTCAAATATGTATGCCTTAAACTAACAATATGTTTTGTTTTCCTTAATATCTCGACCATGTGCGAATTAGGTCTTAACAAAATTTCGTTGCATGTTTTGTTCATAAAATTTTTATGAGTTCATCAAGTTCAAGGCATCAAATCACAATCATTGTACCATCACCATTAATACCTTTTCGCAAATAACTTAGATATAAAATGCATGAATGGAAGATGAAACCTTGTAAACCTTGAAGGTGATGTTGCAACTTCATTCACTTCCTCATTAACTGCATTGACTGGAGCTCTGGATTCTTCTCCTTTTGGATGTTATGGTCTTAACAAAATTCCATTGCATGTTTTGTTCATCAAAATTTTATGAGTTCATCAAGTTCAAAGCATCAAATCACAATCATTGTACCATCACCATTAATACTTTTTCACAAATAACTTAGATATAAAATGCATGAATGGAAGATGAAACCTTATAAACCTTGAAGATGATGTTGCAACTTCATTCACTTCCTCATTAACTGCATTGACTGGAGCTTTGGATTCTTCTCCTTTTGGATGTTATGGAGGAGGATGGCATAGGTCGACGAGGATCAAGGTTTCCTCAACATGTGGTCTTATTTCGTTGAGCACGAGGTATAACATCCCAACCTGAGTTATGGACTGAGTAGTGATTGATCATTTATGCTAAATTGGGAAAGGGTAGAGGAGCTTAGGACACGTGGAGGGACTGAATATGTGAGGGTGTATTATGTTGAGATCCAAGATAAAGATGCCTAGTCCTTGCCAACCAAGTGAATTAATTTGAATTTGCATCAAAATGCACAAAATATCTTATTTTTCTTTCACCTCCATGCTTCCATAAGTATTGACCTCTGCCCCCTCTCCCTCATACAGACCTCCTTGAACCCCTGCTGTGAAAACTCATAGTTGGAAACACAAGGTTAATGAAAAAACATTGTATATACAAAAAATTTCATGAACAAGACATTTATTCAAAAGAAACAATCAGCTACTCAATTCTCTTTCATACCTATCAATGTGAGATTAATATCACTTCATGCAATTACTTCCATTACATTTGTGTAGGTAGAGTATTGCATAGGATTGTAATCGAGGGTTTAAGCAATGATGTAGTAAGAAGGCCAATATATTGAGCTGAAAGATATACCATTGTAATTCAAAATAAGGCTCTTCCTTAAAATTTGGAAAGACTGTAACATGACAATCCATTTAATTCTGATCTTGAATCAACATCCACTGAAAATGAACCATTTTTTTCCTTTTAAAACGATGCAAATTTGAAATTTCCTAAAATTGAATCTGCATAGTTATCACTTTAAATGTTTACCCTGTAGCTTAAATTTACACTTCTATTCCATTCTTTATTCAACCGAGGATTTGTACTCAACATTATTATTCTATGTTTAATTTTTGTAAACCAATTGATACAGGATTGCCGCCAATGCTTGTAAATAATCATTACAAACCTTGACTCTACAATTCTAAAACAACAGTTGAATATAACTTAGTAGTTATCATGAAAAATTCAAGAACAATGATATTCAAATATTAATACCATCCGTACATACTTTCAATTAATCACGACCACACTTATCAAAATCAAACTGTAAATTCTTCCATGGATCACTTGAGATCGACTTATATTTATGGGAGGTCATCAAATTTGGGCACAAATAGAGGACATTCATATCGTGGACAAGATCATGTCATGATGTCAATTTTAAATGGTACATTGAAAAGGAGTGAAGGGGATGATATCAGAATGGTGGAGATGGGAAGAGTTAGACCATTGGAAGGGGAGAGTTGGAATAAGGGTAAGGTATAGACATTACATGTCAAAGTTGACACGAGTTTGATTTTTGCTGGGCAAAAATATGGTTGATAGATTTTCCAAACTAGTTGATTTTGACACCTTTCAAGGGAACAAACTTGTATAGCATGCCACATTCAATTTTGAAGATATGATTATGAAAATCGAACCATAAGATATATGTTCCATCTTCCTTCCAAGTTAAATTTATGAAAACTTTCCCCAAATTGGATGATTTTGACACCTTTCAAAAGAACAAACTTGTATATTATGTCGCGTGTTTAATTTCGCAAATATGATTATGAAAATTGGACTATGAAAGATTACAGTTCATATTCCTTCTAATAAAAAGTTACAATAACTTTTGACAAACTTCTTGATGTTGACACCTTTCAACAGAACAAACGTGTAGTTTGCAACATGTTGAATTTTGTAGATATGGTTATGAAAATTGGACCATAAGATACTATGGTCCATCTTCCGAGATTAATCACTTTCCCCAAACTTGTTGATTTTGACACCTTTTAAGAGATGAATTTGTAAAGTAAGCCACATGTTCAATTTTGCAAATATGATGATAAAAATTGGACTATAAAACAATACAATATATCTTCCTTCCAATGACACTAGTGGCACTCGATTTTGAGCTCATTATCTCAGGATACGGTTGTCTTACTAAGAAGACGTGTTTGAGACTAGTTTCAAGATTGTTAAAATCCCTAACTTCCATAACCTGTAACTTGAAAATTATAGTAATCAAGAAAATTAAATTTTAGCACAATGTACTTCAATATGTCATCTCTATACCCTCAAAACTCGCACCCACAAAATACTTTGAAAAAACAAATTATAGCGAAAATGATGAGATGACTCGTTTGAAGGAAACCAACCAAGGACTATATGATCTGACACCAACATAACAATACCTAAGTCACAAGGCTCGAGTTAGAATTCGAGTTTGGCAATAAAGAAATTTGGTTTGAATTCAAAGTTAAGAATAAGATTCAGATAGTGTTCGACATTAGATTCATCCATATACATATTTCAATATTTTTAACATATAAAAGTAAGTAAAAAAGTTGAATTTTTTTTTTCATTAAAAATCACATAGTTAAAGAATAGACATGTTCATTTTTTTTAAATGTATTGTGATTCGAATTCACCTTGAAATTTGCCTTTGAAATTCGCCGAGCTCCAACGAATTTCAAATTTTTTTTAGACTCTACAAATTTCAAAACTCATCAACTTAGCCAAATACCACAAGTAGCATAAAAATAGAAAAAAGTAACTCCAAACCTTAAGAATGAATAAATAAGAAGCCTCTTTAAGGCGACAAACCTCTTTTACAATATAACAAATAACAAATGGTACAATTACAATTAAGAGGCCTAGTTGGCCATTAAAGGGCCTACCCGACCACTAATGACAACACTCATATAAAATAATGTAACGCCTCCGTATCGAGGACTTAACAATGACAAGGAGAAACAGCGTAGCAACTGTTGTTTTACATCTCTAGTATAAGAGGTCCATCCATCACTTCCAAATGTTAGGATATGTGTCCACGTGGTAGAGCTTTTAAATTTGCTAAGATCAATATAAACCAGGTCTCTGGTATTAACCTATTATGATGAGCTACTCAAATATCAAAATAAGTGGAACTGATTTGTCAAACAATGTTTATCCAATAATTTAGGTATCTCGAGCCGACTTACATTAAGATTCAGCTGTAACAAATGTATAACCATGTCAAAATGGACGCTTTCGATGATGCTTATTATTTGCTTATACAATTCTCAATCAGTCCAAATGATTTAACCTTCCCATAGAAGCCATGTTCATCCACAGAGCTCTTCCCCTGCCAAAGGATTTCCAGACTATCTTTATCTTGAAGATGATCTGTGCATTACAAGGGGAAATAGAGAAGCAGTTGTTGTTTTACGTCTACTATAAGAGGTGCATCCCTTCCTAATGTTGGGTCAGTATCCACCTAGGAGAGCTTTAAAAATAGCTTGGAGCAATATAAACCCGGAGCAGATATTAGCCTATAGGCATCGATTCCCTTGGCATTATTGTCGTATTAACATTCAATGATGATATAAACTCAAGAGTTGCATGTAAAATAGTTTGAAGCTCATGTACCCACCAATCTTGCTTATAGCTGACCATTAAAGGGCCTACCCGTACAATAATGACAACACTCGTATAACAGAATGTAATGCCTCCATATCTAGGACTTAACAATGACAAGGAGAAATAGCGTAGCAACTGTTGTTTTACATCTTTGGTATAAGAGTTCCATCCATCACTTCCAAATGTTGGGATATGTGTCCACACAGTAGAGCTTTTTAATTTGCTAAGATCAATATAAACCCAGGTCTGGTATTAAGCTACTCAAATATCAAAATAAGTGGAACTGATTAGTCAAACAATGTTTATCCAATAATTTAGGTATCTCGAGCCAACTTACATTAAGATTCAGCTGAAACAAATGTATAACCATGTCAAAATGGAGGCTTCCAATGATGCTTATTATTTGCTTATACAATTCTCAATCAGTCCAAATGATTTACCCTTCCCATAGAAGCCATTTTCATCCACAGAGCTCTTCCCCTGCCAAAGGATTTCTAGACTATCTTTATCTTGAAGATGATCTGTGCATTACAAGGGGAAATAGAGAAGCAGTTGCTGTTGTACGTTTGCTATAAGAGGTGCATCCCTTCTTGATGTTGGGTCAGTATCCACCTAGGAGAGCTTTAAAACTAGCTTGGAGCAATATAAACCCGGAGCAGATATTAGCCTATAGGCATCAATTCCCTTGGCATTATTGTCGTATTAACATTCAATGATGATATAAACTCAAGAGTTGCATGTAAAACAGTTTAAAGCTCATGTACCCACCAATCTTGCTTATAGCTGACCATTAAAGGGCCTACCTGAACAATAATGACAACACTCGTATAACAGAATGTAATGCCTCCATATCTAGGACTTAACAATGACAAGGAGAAATAGCGTAGCAACTATTGTTTTACATCTCTGGTATAAGAGTTCCATCCATCACTTCCAAAAGTTGGGATATGTGTCACACAGTAGAGCTTTTTAATTTGCTAAGATCAATATAAACCCATGTCTGGTATTAAGCTACTCAAATATCAAAATAAGTGGAACTGATTAGTCGAACAATGTTTATCCAATAATTTAGGTATCTTGAGCCAACTTAAACCACTTATACTATGAAACGAGAACTTTATACTAAGAACGAGAACTCTAACCATAAAAATGATGATTTTTGCATAAAAACACCTAAAACACTCCCCAAATAGAAAAATGTTGATACCAGTATACATGTTTTTTTTTCGGGGTAAAAAATAGAGCCATGGCCTAAACATCCCATACTGTTGTTTATAGAACTTTGAAATCAACCGCTAAATTGGGAAAAAAAAATTTCTTCAATAGATAAATTACAACTTTTTTGAAACTTGCATATCAAACCAAAAAAAATATTTCATAAATAATTTCACTGCTCTAACCATAGAAAATTAAAGAAATTATGATGCTATTCCTAATGAAATCAAAGCAGATGTTAAACCCTAAAAGAAAAAATGATTTATATAACTTTATCTTAAAAAAAGTAATTTTAACCCAAAAAATTTAAAAAATTTAAAAAAAATGAAAAAATGATAACAAATTCTAATTTTTTTTACTTAAAAAAAAAATTAAAAATAATATTTTAACTATGTTTATGACAAGCTTATGCAAAAAAACTTACATTAAAAACTTATTATGTAAAAAACTTATATTTTTAAACTTCAAATAAAAAGGTAAAATATTTTTGTTAAAACAAATATTTTGAGAAAACAAAGTAGAAAATAAAAAATAAGAATAAAAAACAAACCTATAAAAACTAAAAAAATTAATAAAAAACACATCTACATTTTTCCACTCCAATGAATCCTACCAGCATAGATCCATTTAAAAGGGGATCTACCAAGCACCAAGATGGATCAAATCTGTCAAGGTGTAAACCCTCTTTTTTAGAGTGGAAATGTTGATTAAATACCCTTTTTATGAGTGGAAAAGTTGATAAAATGTCTAATCCAGTGTTCATGATTTTAGTTTATCTAATTTAAGTTGATATAGATATATTTAAGCCGGCATGTTATTTTTAATAACATTTTATTATTTTTTATAAAGGACATGTGTCAACTCTAAGATGACCACATAAAGAATTACACAACTCTCCCATATTGAGCCGTAAAATGCACCTCTTTAATACAATAAAAGAAAATAGAAATAAAGAAATATTTTAATGTTAAATAAAATATGATACTAAAAAAATTAAAAATTAATTAAAAAAATATCATAACCTAATATGAAATACAAATCTCCTTAACCTCCGTAGTATTCTTTTTAAACTTTTAACTTTACAACAATCCAATGTTCTAATATTCTTTTTAAACTTTTTAATTTTACAACAATCCATGTCATTCTCTATTCTTTTAAAACTTTTTAATTTTACAACAATCCAATGCTCTAATATTAATTTAAAAATTAATATAAAAATAATACATCCGCCATCCGCCATTATTGATAATTTCTAATTAATCACATTTTTATTAATGCTACTTGTTTGTAAATTATTCATGTGTCACCATTCAAACATGAAATTACGTATCATTAACCATATATTATTAATACGACACAGAAATGATATAAAAACTTAGCAAATTATGAAGGACCAGGTTCGGAGTTTGCCTATTCATTATGGTCACGACGGTTCAGAGGTTCACTGTTAGTTAATGGTTGCTATAGCAGCAACTTAAAATCTCCAAATACGTCACCAGGTTTTGAATGTAAGAGGGATGATGATGATCTTTCGGTTTGGAGAACTGCGTATAATACAACTTATGATAAAGATAAACACTATTGATTTATTATGTAAAGTGGTAGAGTGGCGGCGTGGCGGCGGAGGTGGGCGGCGAAGGTGGTTTCTAAACGGGTGGCGCGATTCTCAGAATCGCGCCGCTCCTCCCTACCCTTTTACATGCTACCTTTGTTACTGAACCCGCCCGCTACATATACTGAGTTGCTGCCGGCAAAGAAGGGACGAGACAAGACGAGACGTGGATAACAATATGGATATGCTCGTAGATAAGGCGCACTTACCACAACTATACCTTGATGCAGAGTTAGACGCTTTTGAATCCGCTACGTCGAGAGCAAGCACCAAGCAAGTAAACTTTATACAAATTTAACAAAACAGTAGAATTCAACATACTTATTTAGTCAAATTATATTTTAATGGGGTACAGAATGTAGTAGTGACTCCTCGCTGGGTTTAAAATGAACTTTTATAAAAATTGGCTTTAAGGCTTATATTTTGGGTTTTTGGTTGTTTTATTTTGTTATAAATCTTACTTTATTTTTGTGCTTTTGTTTTTTATGTGTTATTTGTTATTTGTTTTTGTTTATTGTTGTTTTATTTGTTTATTTTTGTTTTACTTATTTTATTTGTTATTTTTGTTTTGATTTATTTATTTGATTTGTGTTTTTGTTTGTTTATGAAAATCATTTTGATATATATTTTTTATTTTATTTTTAAATGTTAGTTTTTAACATTATTTTATTTGTTTGTTTTGTTTTTTTAATATTTGTATATATTTTAGCTATAGGTAAAAGTCTAATATATCTAGCTTCATTAATGAGATTTATGAATATGTTTTAATAAATGAAAATAGTGAAGGCAAACATAGTTAGATGTTGACTTAAAATGCAGTGGTTAAAAAATTAAGATATAAAAAAAAAGATTTCAAATGAGTAACATAAAATACCCAATGGAAGAAAACATTGATGTCAAGAAGAAATCCAAGCTCCATAAAATTCCAATTTAGATGAACAATTTGTCTTACATGATATTGTTGATTAGTTTCACTTCTTGAATAAAATGTTAAATTTGACAATTTTTTTATAAGATATATTAGTAATGTTTTGACTTTCAAACTCTATTTTAGAAATAAAATTTCTATATATAATGTTTTTAATATGTCATTGACAAATATATGGTATAGTTTTTCTTAATTTTATGTGAATCTTCGCCTTTTGGAAAATAATATGAAATAGTATCATTTTTATATAAAAAATCTCTGAAAATTCATTGAAAATGGTTTTAAATGTCTTTATTTTCTGTATTTTTTTACAATTTTGTCAATAAAATTATCTTATTTTGACCATAAAAATGTTTTATTTTAGAGAAAAGATTGCAAAATGTATATGTTTTTCATTATAACTTGCTTCTAAATCTATGTTATTTTATTAAATTTCTAAAAAACATACTTGAAAATAGAAATTAAAAATATTTTACCACAAAGATGATTCAACGGCCCAAAAAAATGCCTCAAAATGAAAATGTGTGATACTGATATCAACCCTTTTTGAAACACAAGTAAAAATAGCTACTAAAATTAGGAGAGAGAAAAAAGAGAACTGTGTCGAGTTCTCGTTTCATAGTATAAATGGTTCTTACATTAAGATTCAGCTGAAACAAACATATAACCATGTCAATATGGAGGCTTCTGATGATGCTTATTATTTGCTTATACAATTCTCAATCAGTCCAAACGATTTACCCAATCCCATAGAAGCATGTTCATCCACATAGATCTTCCCCTGCCAAAGGCTTTCTAGACTATCTTTATCTTGAAGACGATCTGAGCATTACAAGGGAAATAGAGAAGCAGTTGTTGTTTTACGTCTGGTATAAGAGGTGCATCCCTTCGTGATGTTGGGGTCAGTATCCACCTGGGAGAGCTTTAAAACTAGCTTGGAGCAACATAAACCCGGAGCAGATATTAGCCTATAGGCATAAATTCCCTTGGCATTATTGTCGTGTTAACATTAAATGATATGATATAAACTCAAAAGTTGCATGTAAAACAGTGTGAAGCTCATGCACCCACCAATGTTTCTTATTTTTATAGGTGGGGCACCGAAGTATTCCATGCAGTTCAATATATTGGGGAAACCAATTTTATTTAGAAGTATCTCATGTCCAACTTCTGTTTGATTCCTACTTCATCAAGGTTTGAGTTTACATTCTTAAAATGGAAAAAACCTGTGTTATCAGACATGAAGAGTCTGACAAGTCTACTCGAATCTGCTGCGAAACGAGTAGTCTGTAGGGACTCATTTGGCAGACTCACCAATTGCGAGACTCGATTGAAACTCGTCAGATTTGCCATAGACTCGCCAAACTCGCCACATAGGGTAATATTAAATTATGTCCCATTACCATTAATTGTTTCAAGATGTTTGAGAGGTTCTTATTTCATCGGATTTCATATGTCGAAAGTAAAATTTGAGATCTTATTCAGACGTCAACAGACTTAACGATGTACAAGGTGTGACAGTAAAGTATTGGCATTTAATCAAGTGCATCAACCTCTCTTTGTATCTCAATGTTGGTGGTGCTGATTGTTTATAATTTTTGTTATGACCTTAGTAAAAATGTACGATTCAATCGAGCAAAATTACATATTAAGCATACAAAGTTTTTTCTACCTTTTCCTAATGCTTGGATTAGGAGGTTTCCATTTCTTGAAATGGAAACTCCCAATACACCTGCATCACAATTGTTAGCAATGTTGGCAATAGCTCCCAGTGTTGGAATTTCATTTCATCTCTGCCCCTTAGGCAAAACAATTGACGTTTTGATCTTTTATCTTCCCCATCATATAACATTTTGTTGAAAACATTGCTCTTCAGCACCAAAGTTTTACTGGAAAAATTACACTTCAATAATAAAGAGTTTAACATTAATGAACAATTGGTACCATTATGAACCAACAAAATGTGGAACCAATGTTACACCATATGGAATGCAATACACCAAGTTTTGCAAGGTTGACATGCGAGTCACAAGTGTGATTGAAGTTCCAACCTTTTATGATGCAGGAGCATTAGCTCTCAAGACCAACTACTGAATTATGATCGGGCCTTACGCTCTGGACATTTACCTAAGGAGGGGTCAGTTGTAAAAACATTGTAAACTTTCATCTAAAGTATTTTATTTTCCTAGCAAGTCTAGATAGGATAAAAGATCTAATTTGATAGGTGTCAGTAAATGATGAGTCATGTAACTAACGTGATGCATGAGCATCATGGCATGTCAGCAATGTGATGAGTTGGTCACATGCTGTGGCATATTTTTGGTTTGATGAGCCATAGTTTGTTAGCGGCGATAGGAGTGATAGCGGATCATGACTCCCTACATAGAGATCAAGTCGCAGTCTGTTTGTTTTGGACAGGGACGTTTCATCATACGTTGTGGTGGTTTGTTTTAGGTTATAGGAGCACTCAATGAAGGTAACAGTTTAGGTTAAATATGCAGATTAGAGATGTAGAGGGGGTTTTGTTCTTCAATGTTGTTCTTCAGGGTTAGAATCCCAATTCGCAGTAGGGAAGGTCAGCGCTGCGTCTAACTTCCACTTGTAAATATTTTGAGAAGACTGAAAAAGAAGAGTCGAGTTATGTGCGTGTGTGTTTTCTTAATAGGAAGAGTATTTGTGTGTTTGCAGTGTTATTAGCCTCTATGCATTTACTGTGTGAACTGTATGTCTGTGAGGAGCCAACTTCGGCGGTTCTCTGAATGCTTGTGTATTTCTGTGAAATGGTTGATTCACGCATTAAATTGTTGCTTGAATAGTTGAAGTAGATTGTAAATGCATGCATAGAAGTTTTAGGCTGATGAATCTTAGAGATTGCAGGCTGGATTGATCGATTCTCTGATCAATTGATGCGGCACGCAGATTTTTTGCATTAACAAGTTTTGCAGAGAATAAACAGTGGAGATTGAGTCCGCAGACGAAGATCTGGCGGTTTAGGAGAGATCCGCAATGGAAATAGCGAGGACAATAACGGATCCGCAAAGCTCTGTGAGATCCGCCTCAAAGAGTAGATTGACGGTCGTGGAGAAGGCCGCAAAGATCCGACGATCGAAAGAATTGCGGAGGCATAGTTGTGGAAGGGAAGTTGCGGGGAAGCAACTTTGGAAAGTTGACATCCCGCAACCCGCAAGCGGAAATCCTGTTGCGGAAACAGAATTGCGGGGAGGCAATTTTAGAGCCTAGTTTGGCCGAGAGCTAAATTTGGTAGTCCTGCTAAGTCTAGGAGCGACCAAATCCCGTAGGTGCTAGTTGGGTTGGCTATAGTTGATCCCACCTACACTAGTTTTGGTATCAGAGCGGGAAAAGATTTCCTGTGTGTTGGAAAATAGAAGCAACTTCTAGGTATAACTGGATAGAAGTTGTTGAGAAATTCCACAGTTGTAGTTGTGGGTAGAATTTCTGAAAGAGCGAGGCGATGCAGAAGTTAAAGCTATAGGGAAGCAAGGAGTGCTCGAAAGGTTCAGAGGAGGTGAACTTGCGACACCAACAGTTCGAGCTAGAGGAAAAAAGTCGGTGAGGTGTTAGTAGAAGCTTGATTGCAGCTCATTGACTGGGCATGAGGAGAAGCTCGTGAGAGAGAGAAGCTTAGCAGTAGAAGCCTGAAAGAGCAAAGAAGAGTGCTCAAGAGGTTCTAGATAGAGAACCAGCGTTACCAAAAGACCAAGTACAAAGAAGGGGCTTGGTGAGGTAAGTTGTAGCAGTGTGAAATAGAACTATTATTGCAGAGGCTTAGTGCAAGAGGATAGATGCACGCGTAGGCAGAGCAAGAGGTCATGACAGAGGTTGATTAGTAGTAAATGCAGAAGTTATGGAGGAAATGAGGGAGCTACAAGCACGTCTATGGCCATGGAGACAGACAAGAGAGGAGACCCAGAAGCAGCGGGAAGAGAGTAAGTTTACTTCGGTGAAGAGAGAAAGAACACGAGAACAAGAGAGTGTTCTATGGAGGTGAGAAGACAGACCAGCAACAATCTGAAAAGAAGAAGAGTTTGCATGCAAGTGGAGAAGAGGTTTGTGGCATGAGCAGTAAGTTATAGGCATAGATATCTACTTTGGGAGGAGTGTATGCATGCAAGGGATAGCAGCAGGAGTGAAGACATCTCAGCAAAGAAGTCATAATCTTTGAAGACAGTGATGAAGGAAACTAGTAAGGGTTTCTAAGAGAAAGTGAAGTGTGGCCAAGGACCTAGTATTTAAACTGAGTATTGAAGTACAAGAGGGCAGTTATGCTCTCATGTAGATGAGTTGTGGGAGAAAGCCTAGAAAAAGCATAGAGAAGTGCTCAGGAGGGATTCTAGAAAGAGGAACAATACTTACCAAAAGACCAAGCACAAAGGAGGTTTGGTGAGGTGAGGTGTAGCAGGGAGAACTGTTACTGCAGAGGCTAGTGCAACTCATAGAGAGTGAAAGAAACTCAAGAAGATGACTATTGAGAGTCATAACAGAGGTTCATGAGGCAGGCACAAAGGGAGGAAAGAAAGTGCCAAGGAAAATGGCATATGGAGGCAGATGAGTGATGAAGAGTATGAAAGAGAGAAGGTTGAGATAAAAATTCCGTCTGGAAGTAATGATGGAGTTGTTACAGAAGAAAGAGGAAGACCAGAGATGTGGTTTTCTTGTGAAAAAAAAAGTTGAAGTGGGATAAGCTACAAAGGAGAGGAGAGCAACTAATAAATGCTCAGTATGAAGAATAGATACTCAAGGCAAGAGAGTGTCTGAGGAAAGTCTTGAAGACTAAAGCTTCAAGTGAGACCAAGACGTCTCAATGTTTTGAAACTAATATTTTGTGTATGTCTACAGGTACAAAGAATGGGGAAAGACAATTTGCTAATATTGTCATAAACGATGAAGGAAGAGGACATAATCTGAATTTTGTTCAAGAAGAAAATGAGAAAGTTGAGTCTCATGTACATGGGCATGCACAGCTGAGTGCAAGCAATGGTTTCCAGCTTACTGTGAAAGCTGAAAACAAGGAAGACTTGGCATATGATGATGACCAAGAACTAAAAGAGACAAAGGAGGATATCAAGCATTCAGATGTTATGCTTGGGGAAACTGAAGAGAAGGTTATTGATGATTGTTTGAGTCTTGTAGTAGACTTGGAACAACCAGAGAAAGATTTGGTGATTAAGTCATCAAGTAAGACCATTGGATCTTACGATTTTTGAATGCCGACAATTTGAATGTGTTTGCGGGTTGTATAGAAGACAATCCATCTCTTGGAGTTGTCTCAAGTAAAGATGAAGTTTGTCTAGTAAGGCATAATGACGAGGAAGATGTCAAGCATGAAGATACAGTGCTTGAAGAAGCTGAAAGGGAGATGTTATTAGTGGAAAGCCTGTTAAAGAAATCTGAGTCTAATTGTGAATGGGAACCTCAGGTAAACAAGCTATGTTTTAATAGTTTTGATAAAGAGATTAAGTACCTTGAGGGGTGCATAGGCAAAGATGAAAGTGTGAAAGACTTACTCAGTCTAGATGGACAAATGGAATTGTTGTCAAGCAATGACAAAGGAAAAGATGATTTATTGCAGTAGGAGTCTACAGAGTCCTTAATTAATGAAGGCAACAATCTTATTAGGGAAAAGACAGTCATGTCTTATGAGAAGGAATTTGTTCTTGATGACGACAAAGAATATTTGGTTTACTTAGAGAGCCAAGGTAAGAATGATGGACAGACCTTGGGACTATCACAAAAACAGAGAATCAGAATTATATTCTAACATAGAGGGATGAGATAGTGTCACATAAAACTTTGGTTAGTGACCATAAAGAAGAAAGCCATAAGGAAGAAAGTGAGGCTACTATGTCTCAATTTGGAGATGAAACAGTCTTGGGATTGAGGAAGACTAAACTAACTAATAGAAATGGTCAAAGAATTGGAAGGCAATTACTGAAGATTGTCAAGACAGAGGTGCTTGAAGGGAATCAAGTAATCAATGAATGTCTGAAATACTGGCTGAAAGTATTTAAGCAAGCGGAAGAAATTGTAGTCAATGAGAAAGACATGTTTCTTGTTATAAAAGAGACAAGAGAAGATACCAGTTCACAGTTCTATGATGTGTTTACTAGTATACAAAAATAAGTGATCGAGTATATGACTAGAATCAGAAAACTAAGAGATAAGTTACTTTTTGAAAGTAACATTGCAGACAAGGAGCAGAAGAAGGATATTGCAGAGGGAGATGTTTATCAAAGCATACAGGAAGTAAGGGTGGAAGCAATATCAAGAGCAGTGTCTAGTGAAATACCCAGAGCAATATCTGGAACCACATTTGGAACAATGTCTGGGACAACATCTACAACAATCTCAAGAGTTGTAGTAGAAATTAAATCAATGAAGGTTGAAGAAGGTAACCAGCAGTTTGAAAACGAATGTACAGAATGCAGTAAAGAGCAGTGGGAGAGTAATCAACACAAGATTTGTTTTCAGCAAAAAACTAAATTGAAGGATGTCATAGATGAATTGTGGAAATTGATGAAAATTCCTAAGAAAATCTACAGTAGGGTAAAGCAAGCAGACCACTGTAAAGTTGAATTGAGAGTGAAGAATGATGAAGGTAAAGACAGTGGAGTACTACAGCATAAGGTTTGGAAGCCTGGAAGGTTACAGCCAAATAAAAATGAAGATAGTGAAGCTTATGGACGGCAGCGAACAAAAGTTTGGGATCCAGGAAGATGTGGGCTAAAGATGCATAATCAAGAGATCATGTCTTCTTTTTACTTTGGGAGTTTGATGCAAGAGCATTAGCTCTCAAGACCAACACTGAAATTCTGATCGAGCCTTAAGCTCTAGACATTTACCCAAGGAGGGGTCAGTTGTAAAAACATTGTAAACTTTCATGTAAAGTATTTTATTTTCCTAGCAAGTCTAGATAGGATAAAAGATCTAACTTGATAGGTGTCAATAAAAGATGATTCATGTAACTAATGTGATGCAGGAGCATCGTAGCATGCTAGCAATGTGATGAGTTGGTCACACGCTGTGGCATATTTTTGGTTTGATGAGTCATAGTTTGTTAGCGGCGATAGGAGTGATGGCGGATCATGACTCCCTGCGTGGACATCAAGCCGTAGTCTATTTGTTTTGGACAGGGACGTTTCAGTGTGCATTGTAGTGGTTTGTTTTATGTTACAAGACCACTCGATGGAGGTAACAATTTCGGTTAAATAAGCAAATTAGAGAAGTAGAGGGGGTTATGTTCTTCAGGGTTATAATCCCAATTCGCAGAAGAGAAGGTCGAACATGCATCTGACTTCCACTTGTAAATATTTTGAGAAGACTGAAGAAGGAGAGCCGAGCTGTGTGAGTGTGTGTTTGATTAATAGGAAGAGTAGTTGTGTGTTTGCAGTGTTATTAGCCTCTATGCATTTACTATTTGAACTGTGTGTCTATGCGAAGCCGACTTCGGCGGTTCTCCGAACACTTGTGTATTTCTGTGAAATGGTTGATTCATGCATTAAATCGTTGCTTGAATAGTTGAAGTAGATCGTAAATGCATGCATAGATGTGTTAGGCTAATGAATCTTAGAGATTGCAGGCTGGATTGATCGATTCTCTAATCAATCGGCGCAACACGCAGATTTTCTGCATTAACAAGTTTTGCAGAGAATGAATGGTGGGGATTGAGTCCGCAGAGGAAAATATGGCGGTCCAAAAGAGATCCGCAACAAAATTTGCGATGACGATAACGAATCCGCAAAGATCTGTGAGATCCGCCTCAAAGAGTAGATCGACGGTCGTGGAGAAGACCGCAAAGATCTAACAATTGGAAGAATTGCGGAGGCAAAGTTGCAGAAGGGAAGTTGTGGGGGAGCAACTTTGGAAAGTTGACATCCCACTTCCTGCAACCTGCATGGGGAAACCCTGTTGCGGAAGGAAAGTTGCCGGGGAGCAACTTTTGAAAGTTGGTCGGCATCCCGCAGGCGAAAAGCCTTTGCAGAAACAGAGTTGCAAAAAACCTTGTTGCGGAAGCAGAATTGCAGGGAGGCAATTTTAGAGTCGAGTTTGGCCGAGAGCTAAATTTAGTAGTCCTACTAAGTGTAGGAGCAACCAGATCCTGGAGGTGTTGGTTAGGTTGGTTGTGGTTGATCACACCTGCACCATTTTATCCCAAAGAAATACTTCAACATTAGGAATTGAATTCTAAAGGCTAAATAAATACAATATGGCTCTTTGTGAAGGTTGTATTGTAATAGGAGGTTCTTTCCTTCCTTTGCCAAAAGATGTTTAATAAGTTGTGTTTATCAGATATGTACTGTTTGGATTCCTCAATTATTATTACAAGTGAAAGCCCACAAATCATCAAGAAGTGGAGTTGTGTATATGTATTATCTATGATGAACTTTGATAATAAAAAAATCTGATAAAATAAATTTGTTTTGTTTTCTAATACCAACAATTTATTTCTATTAGATTGTTATTAAATTTATCCAAAAAATAAATAGAACATCTTACCCAAATCCCCATTTAAAAATAGCAAATCAGCATCAAGAAAATTCTCTTTGCCACTAGAAAAGACCGCCTTGAAGCTGCGAATCCGTGATCGCAAAAAAAGACACCTTGCGTATGCAAGTCATAGTTGAGACTCAAAGTTAGAGAAATAAGCATCTAAAATTCACCAGGAAGTTCTCACCTTTAAGGTGCATAACCAGTTTATAACAAAAATAGTTATCTGAAATGAAATTTAACAAGTAATACTCAATCAATTTGGAAGCTTATGTTACGTTTCAAGCATAGAGAAGAGACCAGGTGGTAAGTGGGGGGTGTTGTTTCCTTCATTAACTACCACCTAACCCTTACCACTTGGTCAGTGAAAATAATTATTATAATTATTCATCTCACTTAGCCATCTTAGAAAAATTTTAAAATCAAGATTAGCATTAAGGTATACAAATGTTTTTAAACTTTTATGTCGCTTACGCAACAAGGAACTTAACTATCACCTACCTCTTACCACTTGGTCAGTGAAAATAATTATTATAATTATCCATCTCACGTAACCATCTTAGAAAATTTTAAAATCAAGATTAGCATTAAGGTATACAAATGTTTTTAAACTTTTGTCACTTGCTTACGCAACAAGGAACTCGTCTTTAAATCATCCAATCCTTAAGTTAACAAGGGACTCTTATGTTTTTAAGCTTACTTTAATGCATGTTTTTAACCACCGGTACTAAAGGGGTTGTTCAATGAAAATTAATGACGGTTTTAAAATACAAAATTAAACTTTAAAAATACATGTTTGTTAATCTTTGCCTATTTAGTCAACACGGTTTGATCAAAATTTTAACTATATTTGACGAGCAGAGGCTCTACCATTTTGTCCATCAAATTCCGACCCTGCTAGCTCCTCTAAACCCTATTTTAGCATTCTACTTCTAGTAGTTATGCATAAGCCCTGGGGTGGTGTATTCTTCCTGTCCTGTTTTTCTCTCATTGCATCGGTTTACAAGGTATTTCTTATGGGCTTTTGGGTCTGTTTGTTTTTGTGTCTTATGGATAGGAACCGGCGACTGGAGTTCCTCCTCCTCAGCGAAGGACTGGTACCAACCAGTGTCAAAAAGTGGGAATTTCCTGAGGTTTTTAGCTGGTTCCAGGCAGACACCTGCTTGTTCTTTGTTCTATTTCTACTTTCATACCACTCGGGTGGTGCAGGTTTGGGGGTTATTTTACGTCGTTTTCCCATCATGCCACCTTTGGGGCTCCTATGTATGCAGGGAGTTGACTTTGGGTTGATTCTCTGTTGTCTATTCATGTGATTGTTGATGCCCTTTCCCTTTTTTGTTGTCAGCACTCTAGGGTTTACTTTGAACCCTCACGGGTTTCTGTTCCTTTCCTTTGTTATTTGGTTTTCAGGCGGGTCTTGGTGGGTTGACCCTCGGTCTCCTTGTGGAGCTTCTCTTTGGGGGTTACTTCTAACCCAGGTCTCCATTTATCTCGTCTGTGTTTTTACTTGATCTAGGGTTTGTTTCTGCTCCTGGTGGTTAACTATTGTCCTCCCACGGACCTCTACTCTTGGACTTCTTTGGATCTAACCCTGGTTGCGGTTGACTGTTGGGTTAAGGTTTTGGTTGTCGGGCCTGCTTCCGCACTTTTGGGTAATTATGTCGGGTCACCATGATGGGGTTCCCACATCCTCATTGGGTGCCCCTCAGTCTGCTCAGGCTCGCTCTCGTCGCAGGAGGAATGCCAAGGCACACAAAGTTCATGAGGGGAAGCTACGTTATGTACTGGGCCACGACATTTATATGGATAGAGTGGAGGCTCTTTGCTCACGAGCTCTCATCGGCAGACTCGAGTATGTTCGGATGGGGAAGAAGAAATGGATTTCTTGGGCCACGGAGCATTGAAAGCCCCTCTTCTCCTACGTTCCTACGATCAGCTTGCTTGCTAAAGGTTGGCTGGTCATTGTATTTTTGGAAGAGGCACATGCTTCATATCTGTTAAATTCGTTGTGGCGCATCAGGGAGGGCTCATTAGTATTGGATCGCTGGCACATTCATTTTGACCCATTAAGGGAGCGTATCAAGAAGCGCGACTTATGGGTTTTACTTCTCGGTCTCCCTTTCCCCTCGTGGAGCCGCTCTTTGCTGGAAGGTGTGGTTAACACTCTTGGTCATTTTGTCGCTGTGGAGGAGGGCTTTATGCACGCATATGACAAACAGAATGCCAAGATTCTCAAGGAAATGCACATTTATGTGGGTCTTCCGGCTGATATTGAGATTCTCTGTCAGGAACGATTATTTCTGCAACGGCTTGATTATCTCAGCATTCCCTTTCGCTGCAGCAGGTGCAGGGAAGTGGGTCACCTTCGGAGGGAGTGTCTGATTCTTCGTCAAGGGTTGGCATCTCCCTGTTCACTCCCTTCACCTCAGTTGCGGCGATCCTCACCTAATCCTCTTGCAGCTGTCTCGAATAGGGATACGTCATCTAAAGGTATTTACTCACAAGCTTGCTCTTTATTTGAGGATGCATCGAAACAAGAAATCCTTCTTTTGGATTCTGTGGTTAGCTCTGGAACCTTACCCTCTGCGGGTGGGGACTCTGTTCCTTTGGTATCAGGCCCAACCCTTGTCTCAACTCCTGCACTTGATCCCATGGTGGATCTTCCATCCCCAGGGTCTCCTTCTCCATCTGAGTTGCCCTCTTCCCCTCCTCTTACCTCTGTGATGCCTTCCTTGTTCTCGGACTCCGATTTCCCACCTCTTTCGGGTCTTCGTCAACAGACTGTTTCTTCCCCTCCTCGAAGCCCGGTAACCTCACCCTCATTTGCTGACCCTACTTTACAAGTCTCTCTAGATATCTTCTCTGCCAAAACTCCCCTTTCTCCGTCGGTCCTTCCCCTTGATTCCATTCATTTTGAGAATGTTACGATTTGAAGAAGAAGAAAAAACAAAAAAGTTCCTCCCTTGTCCTCAGACTTTTCCCCGTCTACCAACCAGTACACTCCTCTGTCAACCAGGCTTAAGAACACAGCTCGTAATAAGCAACTTTCCCCTCCTCAGGTACTTAGAGAAAGGACACCCCCTGCTTTTGGTTTCTGATGAAAGTTCTTTCCCTAAATGTGCGTGGCCTGGGAGGTTTGGCTAAACAAAAAAGCCTCCAGAATCTTTTTGTTTCTTTGTCACCTGATTTAATCCTTCTTCAAGAAACTATGACTAGCTCCTACCCTGCACTTTTGGCTTTCTCCAAACTTCGTCCGAGATGGGAATTTTGTGCTGTCAGCTCTTCTGGCCTTTTGGGGGGTACTCTATCAGCTTGGAATCCCCATCGTATAAAAGTTAAAGCTTTTCGTACTGTAGCGGGTATCCTTCTGAAAGCCCGCCTTCGGGGTTCTTTTACTCTCTCATTTCTCAATTGCTATGGGCCTTACAGTAATCGAGAAACCTTCTAGGATGCGGTTGTCAAGGGGGGTCTTCTAACCCTTCCCAACTTGGTCTTAGCAGGTGATTTAACCTTACTCTCAACGGCTCTGAGGTCTGGGGTAAAAAGGCACTACTTGATCCTCTCGGTCCCTACTTCACGCAACTTTTTTCGTCCTCTTAGCTTCTTGATATTGCCCCAGCCTGTGCGGGTCCCACTTGGAAGAATGGGAGGTCTGGTGATGAGGGTATTTGTAAAAGGCTTGACAGATTCCTACTTTCTTCCAGTCTTGTTGACCTTCTCCCTCGGCATAGGGTTTGGGCTTATCCTTCGTCAATGTCTGATCACTATCCGGTTATTCTGGAATGGAAGGAGTCCTCTACTTCCTGTCATTTTCCTTTCAAGTTTAACCATTCATGGTTGTCCAATGATGATTTTGTCAATATGGTTAAGGTAGCATGGCCTCAGCTCTCTCATGGGTCTTCCACTTTTGGGATGGAGGATTTCTCGATGAAACTTCGTCTCTTGAAGGAGAAAGTAAAATCTTGGACTCATGATAAGACCCTAGAGGTGAAAGACAAGAGTATTCACATTGAGGAAGAAATCAATATTATCCTAAATTCTTCTTCCTCGGCTCTTTTTAGTCTTCAGATAAATAACAAGCTTCAGTCACTCTGTGCAGAATTAAAAAAGCTGAGGGATCATGAGCTACAATATGCCAGACTCCAAAGTAGGATGATTTGGGCTTCACTAGGTGATGCCAATTCCAAATTCTTTCACCCAGTGGCATCAGCTAGGAAAAATCAAAATGCCATCTGGGGATTGGAAGATGAAGCAGGTAATATGGTGGAGCATGATCAAGGTTTAAAGGACTTGGGTGTCAGGCATTTCAAGCAGATCTTTTGTGACAATAACCAGACCTCTATTGAAGCTCAGTTGAAAGTCATTCGACTTTTCCCTTCCTTTATTCATCAGGAGGAGAGGGTTATCTTCACTTCCCAGATATCCATGGAGGAAGTGGAACAGGCTTTAAAATCTTTTAAGAAAGATAAATCTCTTGGGCCCGATGGTTGGCCTGTGGAATTTTTTCTTGGTTTTTTCGACCTTTTGGGGGATGAACTTGTAAACTTGGTGGAAGTCTCCAAGTAGAAAGGCAGAGTTATTCCCTCATTGAACTCCACTTTCATTGCTCTCATACCCAAAAAGGATAATCCCCTCTCATTTGCTGATTTCAGACCTATTTCTCTGTGCAATCTGGTTTATAAATTGATTTCTAAGGTTATTGCTCAACGCCTTAAGCTCTTTCTTGATAAGTTTATCTCTCCTCAGCAGTTTGGGTTCCTTAAAAACCGTCAGATATCTGAACCTCTGGCCATTACTCAGGAAGTCCTCCATATTGTCAAAACCAAAAACAAGAGTGCCCTTATCCTCAAGCTGGATCTCACTAAAGCTTTTGATAGAGTGAATTGATCCTACATTAGACTTATCCTCCTTCAAATTGGTGTGCCCCTGGTGGGGGTTAACTGGATTTTGTCTGTCCTCGGCAAACTTTGCTCTACTTATAAATGGTTCTTCTTTTTGTTTTTTCACTGCCTCCCATGGTATCAGGAAAGGGTGCCCTCTGTCTCCGTTACTGTTTATTCTCGTTATTGAAGGGCTCAGCCTCCTTATTGATGATGCACGTAGAAATAGAATGATCAAGGGTATTAAGATTTCTCATCAGCTCTCTCTCACTCACCTTCTCTTTGTTGATGATGTGATTATGTTTGGCTTGGTTACCTGTGAAGAATGGGTTGCTTTTAAAGTTATTATTGAAACCTTCTGTGATGCTTCGGGCATGTGCATCAATATGGATAAGTCTTGCTTCCTGTATAACAATGTTGATGATGGGACTTTGAACAGGATCACTCGCTCTCTCTCCTATAAACTAGAGCACATATCTTCAGGTTTTAATTATCTTGGTTATTTTTTAAAACCACTGGGGTATCTGGTTAAAGATTGGATGTGGCTTATCAAAAAGTTTAAAAAAAGGATACAACACTGGACATTTCGACTTCTCTCTATGGGGGGGAGACTTGTCCTAATAAAAGCTGTCCTAACCAGTTTGCCGATGTACTGGATGGCGTTAATTCCTGTCCCAAAGTCCATTCTTAAAAAGCTCAGAAGTATGAATTTTTCCTTTCTGTGGGGTTCATCGGGGGATAAGAAAAAGTTTCATCTTGCAGATTGGCTGTTATTATCCAACCCAACAGCCCTTGGAGGGTGGGGCATTAAAAATCTTGGATGGTTCAGTACTTCATTGCGTCTTAAGAGCTTTTGGTATGCCCTAAGCGGAAATGGCATCTGGTTCAATATTTTATCAGCAAAATATTTGAAAAGATGACTGTTTTGTCCTGGATACGCAGCAAAGCTTTCTCGATCATTGGTGTTTCTGTGATCTGGAAGGGGTTTATTAGTTCTATATCCTGGCTTAGCAGAGAGGCTTGTCTTGGTATGCTGGAAATGGAGAGAGTATTAGGGTGGGTTTGGATCCGATTGTAGACATGGGATCATCCTTCTCCCTTCCTAAAAATCTGCGGGATTACTTGGAGGACTATGGTATTTTATCGTTGGATCAAGCAAGAAATTACTCTCCCGATGCTCGATCATATTGGCTCACGGCAAATGATTTGGATTTGGGAGGAGATTGGAAACTTTTCTGGAACTCTTATATATCTTGGCTTGAGTATGGAAGAATTGGGCTCAAGCCCCGGTCTGACAGTTTATATTGGTCTTTTCGAAATTATTCAGGGTCTATCACTGCGGCCCTTGCATATGACTACATCTCCCACCATTTTCTGGATCTTTCTACTGACTTGTCATTTGTTCTACATCTCCTCTGGAAAATTAAAATTCCTGAAAAAATTAGATGTTTTATTTGGCTTCTAATTATGAATAAGGTATTAACTTGGGATAAGCTTATCTACCGTGGTTTTCAGGGCCCAAGCATCTGCTTTCTCTACAGAAAAGGTGAAGATGAGATTCAACATTTGTTAATGGACTGTCCCTTTACTCAGAGAGCCTTCGAAGTTTTTTATGAACATTATGGCATACGTCATTTTACCAAGGGAACTGTTAGGTCATTCCTTGAACATTGGTTTAATACTTATTCAGCAGACTCAGCAGTTCTTTTCTCACCCCTCTTCCTCTTCTGGAATATCTGGAAACTCAGAAATGGTTGTATTTTTTAGGACAAGCTACCTTCTGTTTATGCCATCTTTCTTCAGACTGAATCTCTATTGCACCTCTACCATGTTCCTAAAAAGAAGAAGAAAATTAAGAAACATCGGTATGCCTCATCAAATCATCTATCAATGTGGGTTTTTTGGCGGAGCAGCTGCTAGGAACATAGGGGGTTCAGGGTTTGTGATTCATTTGAGTGGCTCTCACTGTATGTACTTTTCTCTGGGCTATGGCAGCAGCACAAATACAAGATCAGAACTACTGGCTCTCTGGGCTCTTCTTTCAGTGACTAAACTTATGGGGATCCCTCTGCTCACTATTTTCGGTGATTCCCTTGTCATCATTTCATGGGCAAACAAGATATGCTCTCTTAATTTACCTCATCTGAGTCACTGGTGTGATGACATACGATATTTGCTGCAATTCTTTCCAGATGTGACCATGAAGCACATTTATCGTGAGCATAACCAGATGGCTGACAGTCTCTCAAAAAAGACTCTTTCTCTTAAATCTGGATTTGGAAATTGCATGGAATCTGAGAATGGTATGATCATTGATCATGGTAACTTCTAGCTTTTTTAAGCTTTGTGCTAGGTTTGAGCCCAATCTTTTTTGCACAATTGTTTGTTTATTTATGACTCTTGCAGCCTAGCAAACTCTGAAGAGACTCTTTGTCTTCTTATTATGCTCTGGACTAGTTTGCTTCATGGTCATATTTGATTCTATATATCGCAGAATTCTGACCTGTTATACAGGAATGATGATAAAAGCCTGCTCTTAACAGGCTTGTTGGCCATTATGCCCATGATGTGGATGCCAGGGTATCACAATAGTGATCAGAAGGTCCCCATAGTATAGTCATCTCAGTTGATGGATTGCCATAGCTAACAGATTGTATAAGATGTCCTTTGATTCAATTTGAATATCAAGGTCTGGTATTTTTTCTTCTGAAAAAAAGACTTGAAATTGGAAGACATTGTCTATTTTCATTTCTACTCATGTTTTGAGTTATATAGTTGAACTTGTATGCCATTTGTAAATTTGTTCAAAATATCATCTTAAATTAACTATTTTATATATAAATATAAAAAGTCAAATGTTATATTATCATTTTATATGAAATAATACAATAAATTTCTGCATTAATATACTTTTTTGTGCACAAAATTTACAAGTTTTTTTTTTTTTTGCTATTGCCGATTCATTGCCATCTTATGCGAGTGGCCAAATCGGCGAGTCCCAAGCCAGCCTATTCTTTGCCGAGCCCGAGCTGACAACATTGGAAAAACTATGCGAAAGGAGCCAATAGTCATATTGTGATGTACATTTACTGACAGGCACTTGTTTGTCTATCGATTAGCATGCAGGTGTTTTTGTTAGGGGAATCTGGAAGTATTAGGTTGAGTAACATGCCAACATCAAAGATGTATGGTTCTCATTAAAGGAGTTGTTCCTGTGGCTATATAAGAATTTATGCAGCTTGAATGAATATATTTAAAGTTATTGCATTGATAATAGTGAGATGTTTTATAGCCCAGTATTGGGGAGATGTTGGCACATTCCTAGCATTGTGCTATCAAAAATAAAAAATAATTATTGCCCAAAAATAGAGAGGAGCTTTAGAGTCCAGTATGGAGAAGATGTACAACAGGTTCCTAACATTATGGTATCAAAATAATAATAAATAATTCAAAAAATTCATATAAGCTCATAAAATTAAAATATAAAACCAAACAAAAAGAGTTTCATAAAATAAAATTTTAAAACCAAATAAAAAGTAAAAAAATCCATGTTGGCACATGAAATAAAAAGCATAAACCAATTTTAAACTGAGATCTATCAAGTAAGATTAAATTTCTTGAGGTGTAAATTTTTTTTCTTGAAAGTGAAAAAAAATTACATCTCAATAAATTGGATCCGTCTGGATGTTGGATGTTTGATAAACCTAGGTTTAAGATAAATCTTAATAAACAAAAAAGACATAGTGTAAGTTGTAAATAAAAACATAAAACACTTCACAAAAGAAGAGAATAAACAAAAAGAAATAAATAAATCAGGTCTTTGGTAGGAGAAAATGACATCTAAAAGTTAAAACCTGTTATAAATCACTGGATTGTACATATGTAACCAATGCCTCTCTATTCCTTCTAGATTTTTTTATTATAAATCCTGTAAACAAACAGCACAGATACGTCTTGAACAGAAAACTCTACACTGGAATTGTCACTACATCTTCAAGCAAGAACCTTTCACAATATAAGCACTGTAAAATCTCCATAAAATTTGCATCTTCTAATATAGGTTTGCATTTACAGAAGTAAGTTTCTGGATGCTGACCTCGATGCCTTCTATTGCACAAAAATATACAACTTGCTGAAGGCCAAAACAAAACTCAGCAATCTATAGTTGAAATAACATGAGAAAAATTAAAATAGAGAAAAATAGTGGCAAATGCAGACAAATACACTAAAACAAACCCACAAATAGTTTGCTCCAGGAGCCCACAAATTGAAACACAGTTTACAAAAATGTATTGCAGCTAACAGTCAATGATTTGAAACCCAGTTCACACAAAAAGCCCAATTAGCTAAGCCGTGAAGGATATGGCAAATGCTTGCCTCAAGTCTAAACAGGGTTAAGATTACAAAGACACCCTCTGCATGCATGTTAAAAGATAATTAGGCAAATAGCACCGTTCATGGCCCGCAGCTATTTATTTATTTAAAAGCCTATAGACCCCAAGATAAGAAATTAGGTGAGTGTTCTAATTTGCTCTACTCTGCAAAATGACACGTTCCTACATCCTCCCCTAACATCGAAGTTTAAGTGAGATGGATGCATGTGACATTCTTTTGCACCAAAACTAAGTGCTTGTAACAACATACGTACTGAAGTTTTAAGTGAAATGGATGCATGTGCCACTCTTTTGCACCAAAAATAAGTGCTTCTCACAACATATGTACGGCTTTTAATACACTTACAAATACATCACTACCAACTTGGGGGGTCAATGTGCAATAATAATTTGATAATAGTAATCAGAAATCAATTAACTGAAAATACCTCCCCCATTTGTGCAGCACACAGGTGTTGAGAAAGTAACAACAAAGCCCTGCCCCTGACCCATACATCCTGGTACTGTTTACCAGATACAGATATCACATCCTTCCAGCCAGCTAGACGCCCAGGCTTGACTTCTCTGGTTTTCCGCATCCCGGATGAAGACAACAAACCCTACCTGCTTTCTCTCTCTTCCGTGGAAAAACAATTGAGCCAAGGAGGCTCGCCCCTTTGTACACTACTGCTGCTACTGCTGCTGCTGCTTCTTTCAAAACTGACTCCGATAAGCCCAAAGACAGGGCCAACCTTTCTAATGCTTAGGTCAGGGCCCTCTAATGCTTAGATGTTGAGAAAGCGCCAATAACGCCCTGCCCCTGACACATTACACATACATCCTGCTAATGTTACCAGCTACAGATATCACATCCGTCCAGCCAGCTAGATGCCCAGTCAGGACTTCTCTGCTTTTCAGCATCCCCTATGAAGGCAACAGACCATAGTAGCAAGATTCCAGAAATCTGTTTGTTCAACATAGCATGGATACAGCATAGTAATTACTAAACGCTTCACTATATTATACTTTTTATGTTTTAAAGATTTAGTAAAAGGAATTATTAAAATTGAAATTTTAATTAAAATAACATTAAATATTATATTTTTTTAAATAATTATAATAAAAAAAGCAAACTTGGAAAACAAAAAACAAATTTGCTACTATTATTTCACATAATCTCTTACTATAACACAAAATCTTTTAAATAAATGTATTGATAAAAGTATTACTTAATCAACACTTAAAATAGTTATAATAAGTTATAAGTTCATTAAAGAATCAATTTTACTTTCAATGATTATTTATATTTTTTAATTTAAAAAATATAAAATATTATTTTAAAATCTTAAATGATTACTTTAAATTTAAAAAATACTTATTTTTTATTTATGAAATATTTATTTCATGTTGTATTTATGATACATGTTTTTTTAAATGCATATTTTTATATTTATAAAATGTCTAGCTCTATATTTATATATTTTTACTTTGATACCATGCCTACATCTATATTTTTTTCTTTACCTATTTTTCTGTATCTATTACTACTATGCAACAAACTCTACACTCTTTCAAAAACAATTGACCCAAGGAGGCTGGCCCCTTGGTATACTACTAGTGTTACTGCTATTCTGTAACTTCTTTCCAAACTGGCTCAGAAGGCCCACCTTTCAGATGGTTAGGTCAGGCCCCTCAAATGCTCAGGTAAGGAGCAGATGTCATTATGGGCCTCAATGACAAGATCTCTTGTTGTTACGGGTTGAAATAGTGTGTATAGCCGTCGATGAGCATATGCAGAACAAGTGACCATTGTGGCCTTAGTCACTTAACCGTAACTGCTTCAGAAGCCAGAGCCACCAAGGAAAGAGCCCTGTATTGACCATGCAAAGGACACTAAAGCACAGAAGGTCTTGCTGATATGGGAAAAAGTAATGAGTGCCTAATAAAATCTGAACAAGAGTGAATAATTGGTTTAACTATGACCATGCAGTAATCTAACCATAGGCAACAAATAATTAACTCGAATACATAAATATGAATGTCTATATTATCATCGTATACCTGTAGAAAGCAAACTAAACATTACCCATTAATCCCAAAACAAAATGTACGTGGATTGAAGTCAAATTGAAATTTATATTAGTAGTATGGATTCAAAATAATAATTAATATGCAAATGATAACCCAAATATGCAAATAATAAAATAATATCTAAATAATTAATTCACATATACAAATAACAAATAATAATTAATAACCAAATAGCATGGATTCGGTGATATTTACTCAAAGCCATGAAATATTTAAAACTAAAAGAAACAACGATTATTTCCTGTGCAAATGGCGTTACTAGCATAATCCCTAACGGGTTTGTTCGATTGCTTGTAGGGTTGAGGAGTGGCGCACCAATGAAGGGTTGCTGCGGTAGGAAGGAGGGAAGCTGCCACTGCAAAGGGCAGTCTCTGAGTTAGTTGCGTAGAGAGGGTTGCGAAGGAGGAGAAGGCACTGGGAAGACAGGAGCACGAGCGCTTTGGGAAGGCCGAGCAGCGATTGGAGGAGCGTGGCATAAAGGGAGTAGCTAGAGCGTGGAGGTTGCTGCTACAACAACCCACGAAGGAGGTGGGCTTAGCGTGGTAGCTGGAAAAGGTTGCGCGGATGGAGGGTTTGAGGCAGGAGCTAGCTGCGTGGAGGAGGGAGGAATAGGAGATAGCAACACGTGGTGAAGAGGTTGGCGCAGACCGGAGGGAAGGTAGGGCGACAATTGCGATAGAGTGGAGGAGCTATGCGTGGGACCGAGGAGAAGAAGAAGACTGCGCGCAGATGTGTTAAAAGGTGTCGCGAGGTGAATAGAGGATGGTTGCAACGATGGAGGAAGGGGATAACAACGTAAAGGAGGGTAACAGGGTTACGGGAGTGTAAAGGAGCAGATGCAGGTAGCGCGAGGAAAGGGTGCAGATGGTAAGCATGAATTGCTTGGGACCGATGGGAAGACTATCGTTGGCAAGAAAAGTCAATTGACCGCGGTGTATGGTAGGAGGGAGTCACGAAGAAGCAACAGAGGAGGCTGGAAAAGGAGCTACATTGTAGCATCCTGGTGGAGGCGATCGGGTGAGGAAACAGATGGAGGCTCGTGGGATGGACAACATGGGTCACAGAGGAGAAGGATTAGTACGAGGAGGTGGCAGCAAGGGGAAGCGAGGGGAGGCTGAAGGCTGCGAGTGAGTAGGAAAACGACAGCATGTGGGTTTAGGAAGCGTAGAGGGTGGAAGATGAAGGGCGAGCTGGAAAAGGCAAGGAAGAAAATGGTTGCTGCTAGGGCAACGCTTATGCAGTGAATCATCCTTGACCTAAACTAACTTAGAAAACCTAAACTTAACTAACCCTAAACACTAGGGTAAACACTATCCTAAGACTAGGTTTATGTGAAAATGGTTGCTGCTAGGGCAATATGCAGTGAATCATCCTTGACCTAAACTAACTTAGAAAACCTAAACTTAACTAACCCTAAACACTAGTGTAAACACTATCCTAAGACTAGGTTTATGTGAATAGAAGAAGTGTGAAAACCTAGGAAAACCCTAGCACAAGCCCTATCTAACCTAGGGCATCTAGGGAGGATGACCTATCCAGAGGAAGGAATCTTAAGTCAACAACTATCCTGGAAGAGCTAAGGAAAAACCCCAGGAGACTCTCACAAGAAGACATCTCTCCACTTGCGAAGGTGACAAGAAGGCTGGAATTGGCCTATCCTAGGAGAAAATGCTGCACTAGGGCAACCACTTAGACAAGAAGAAGCACTAAATACCAGCTATCAAACAAAGAGATAAGAATCCAGACCTCAATGTGCTTGTGTTTATCCAACAAATCAAAACATAACCTTGTAACGAATTTCACCAAAGAAAACCAAGAACAACTTGCATAACCAAAAAACTTTCTTCCTTAAGAAAGGCACATCACTCCACAAAAAACCCTAGGTAGGGTAGAACAGACGCATAGTGTATTATCCCGTAAGTTCTGATTTGAAAATGAAAGTGAGGAGATCTATTTATATGATCTCACACTCACTTTTACACATAAAAATCCAAGCTTACATGCCTTAAAACAAGTAAAACTTGTAATTATTAAATGTCAACTTAAAATTAAAAAAAAATAATAATAAAATATAAACTGAGGTAGGCTACTTAAGGTATTTGCACCCCCAAGGTGCCAAAACATGCTCAAATAAGTGAATCGCTCCGAACGAAAGGCCGAAGCGGACTGGAGAGAGGGTGTTATGCCCCATCTAACCCCTAGAATACTGTAAATCCCTCAATGCCCTCCTTAAAGCATGGAAACGACCTCGCATGAAAGATGCTTTTCTATGAGAAAAAAAGGCCAAGGAGAGAAAGGATCCACTGACTAAAGGGCCAGGAGGGTGCATGAAGCAGTCGCGACTAAAGACTAACGTCTCATGGCTAAAGTAGAGGCCACAAGAGCGTGCAAAAAGGGAATGGAGCCATGAGACCCAGTGGTCAACCTTTAGTGGCCCTGGACACCAGCCTTGAGGTTAAAACCTATTTAACGGACAGTCAACAATGCCACTAAGCCATAGTACCCTTAAAGGAGGACCAAAAGGTCCAACCATGACCGCCATCTCTCAATAACACCCTCTTAATCAAAATATTTGGCCTTCTCTCCTTGGGGTACACCTGCATTGGATACAAGTGCAACGTAACACCCTGCCAAGATACAAATTTGAAATCAACATGTCCAACACTCTCTCTTCATAACATTCCCGTATAAGAGGGGTAAGTGAGTGCTTCACTTCTTTCCATCCTTGAAATCATCCATTAAAACACATGCTTTTTAACCCAGGCCACCCCCTCACCGGAGATGAAGATCTTGGGTACAATCACACAACATACATATCAATGATATGTTTGTGTGCATACAGCATAACGTAGTAGCATAGGACTTGTGCTACGCCGTTGCAATTAAAATTCAGTGTTCCTTCTTAATATCCTCTCGATCTTGTCCTTTCCTTCCATCCCCCAATGAAGCCTTTTTTCCATCAATCAATTAGAACGACGAGAAGAAATACTGAGTGGGAAGAAAGTCATTCATACCACTCCATGAAATGCTAAGTGGGAAGGAAGTCATTCATACCCCTGCACGAGATCGTAACGGTAGGGCATCTTTAGAAGTTCACCTTTACCACATAGCTTTGGATTGAGGGGAAAACTCCAACGCCGTTCCAAACCCCTCCATGAGATCAGATTGGTTAGGCCTCAATCGCGCTAATCAGATCGCGAGGGGTCAGATTGGTTGGGCCTCTTTCTCACTAATCAGATCAGATTTGATTGACGGGTAAAAGGCAAAGATTAGTCAATTTCAAAAGAGCTGTAAAATAACAAATCTGATTAACTTCATTCCCTCAATATTTCCCACAACTAACATCTTGATAGAGCCATTAAAGTACCAGACATAACAACAACCATCGTAGGGCCAATGAGGGCACTACCCAACCCCAACAATTTATAGCGAGTTTCCCTGGATACAACAATACACCAACAACAGAGAGCACATTCTACTACTTAGAGAAGAAACGCGCAATACCTCCATCATATCAAAATATAATTACACTAAAATGTAAATTAAGAAGTTTAAATACTTCTTTTTTTATAAAGATTATATATATAAAGATTAAAAAAAATACTATAAAAAATATAATTATACAAAAATAAAAAATAAAACTTCCATACTTTGTTTAAAAATTAAATACCCTTGCAAGAAAACCATTGAATATAAGAGCTAGCAAACCAGTTCCATATTAAGAAGACGAGTATCAACTCTTGAGAAACTAAACCCTAACGAATAGGCTTATCATCACTCTTAAAAGACTAAATATTAACGAATAGTTGATTATTATCAACTCCAAGTTAATAGCAGAACATAGTAACTGCTTGTATATGAAAAATAAAACAAGAAAAAAAGTATACTAATCTCTCTATGTTATTTAACGGGACTAAAAAAAATGCAGCAACATCAATCGGGAAGTTAAAATTCCCGAATATAGAACCGTTCTGGAAGCAATGAATATAAAACCACTCCCGCAAGAACCACTGAGAAAAACCGGGTATAAATCAATGAAAAACCACCCACGCATGCGAATCTGGCTACCGATGGCAAAAAAACTCCCCCAGAAGTTAAATCTAGACTAGTAAAAAAAGCGGGCAACATCAATCGGGTAGTTGAATTTCCCATCTAAAACCGTTCTGAAAGCAATGAATATAAACCACTCCCGCAAAAGGTACTGAGAAAAGCCGAGTATAACTCAATGAAAAACCAATCCCGCATGCAAATCTGGCTACCGATGGCAAGCAAACCCTCCCAGAAGTTAAAGCTAGATTAATAAAAAGAAAAACGGGCAACATCAATCGAAAAGTTAAAATTCCCATCTAAAACCGTTCTGAAAGCAATGAATATAAAACCGCTCCCGCAAAAACCACTAAGAAAAGCCAGGTATAACTCAATGAAAAACCACCGACGCATGCAAATCTGACTACCGATGGTAAGAAAACTCTCCTATAACAACAAAAGCTATAAATACATAACAATACATGATGATATTTAGCTAACAGAATCTAAAAGCCCTAAAGAAATCAACCCTGACCTGGACAATGTTGGGAAGGCACAACAAAATCGACCTTTTTGCCGAACAGTCTCTGATCTGTGCCTTGTATCGACTCCCGACCTCTTTCTGAGGCCTATGTTGCACATTTTTAAGCTGCATTGGCGTCTCTGCAAGTCACGGAAGTCCTTCCCTTTCATTTTATGGTCTTTTAAAAAGCGCATTATAAGAAAGAGGTCGTGGGGTCGATACGGAGCAGAGATCAAAGACGGATCTGGCTCGGCTCTTTCCACGCCGCCGGGGTGTGACTCCTGTAATTTTTGCTCTGCTCTGGAAGAAATATGCCGTCCTCTGTACACGAACTTCTCTACCAAGCATGCACCCTTCAATGCTATAAAAACCCTACAAGAAATGGCGCGCAGTGAATCTAACACTCCAAACACAAAGATCTTCTTACAGCCTCTTGATATTTATACTATTGGCCTGGTCGAAGAACCACTAGTAATTGCCCCACTTGAAATGGCTAAAAAGTATTAAATTTTGTCAAATGCATTCCAAGAGTATTGAATAAAAGGGTGTAGGATTTTGTCAATCAATAACTCTAAAAGTATAAAATGTTAATAGGACACATCCTATGTGATGCATGATTGTTTATTTCATCATTCATTGTACCTAGAAAGTATTCATTTTCAATGAAAAGGATGATAAAAAGAATAAAATGTTTTTTTTTTTTTTTCAGAGGAAAAAATACCAGCTTTTGATATTCATATAGAATCAAAAGACATCTTAAACATTTACATAGAGAGAGACTAAATAGTCCCCCGAATAACCATCCATAGTGGAATCATCAACAGCATGAATTCATTTTAGTACATAACAGAAACAGCTATCAAAACTAAAAACAGTTAGCAATACAAGCTAGATATAAACAAGTACCAAAACAGTAGCAGCTTGTTGAATACTGCATACAGCCAACATTCAAAAACAGTGATAGGGAACTAAGTCTGTATCTCATCAGACTTATTCATCACTCCTGATATATCAGGTCAGAATTTTACTGTCAGTGTCCTTTAAACATGTCATTCCAGGCAAGCACAACAACATGCTGAAATATCTTGAAACAAAAACAAAAAGTAAATACTTATCATATGACTAGGTGCTGTAATGGTGAAGATAACAGCCATCAAAAGAGTGTAAATAGTCCCTCACCAATATGTTTCCCATCCAAATATTCCCTGTAAAATCCAGATCCCAAATCCAATGAAAGAGCCTTTTTTGAAAGCTCATCAGCAAGTATGTTGTGTTCCCGGAAGATATGATTGAAGGCCACTGAAGGGACAAGATGCAACATGGTAAAAATATCTTCACACCAGTGTTTTAATGTGGGTATATTCAGGGCCGACAATCTATTGACCCATGATATAACCACCATTGAATCACCATATATCATTTTTATGGGCAGTCCCATCATAATGACAATTCTGAGCAGAGACCAAAGAGCCAGTAGTTCTGCTCTAGTATTGGATCCAATACCGCAGCCCACAGAGAAACAATAATAGTGGGTTTCACTTAAATAGATCACTAACCCAGCACCCCCCAACTTTCTTTGAGCTGCACCATCAAAATACCCTACAGGATAGACATGAAGAGGCTGAGGACCAATCATCCTGATCTTATATTTGCATGGAGGTACAGGGTAAAGGGCAAGCATATCTTCAATTTTGAATATGAGAGTAGTGGCTAATGGTTTGACATTCTCAAATATACACTGGTTACGGAAGAGCCACAGGTACCAGAATATAAAGATAGGAGTGTATCGGATAGGATCAGATATAGCAGTGGAGTCAAACCAGTGTTTCAAGAAGGATTGTACAGTGTTATGAGGACAGATGGTGGAGCCCAAACAAATCGAGAAATGAGTGAAAATGTTAACCACGAAAGGACACATAAGAAATAAATGTCCACAGTCCTCTGAATCTTTTTCACATAGTACACATCTGCTAGGGCCATAGAATCCTCTTGATAGTAGATGGTCCCAGGTAAGTATTTTGTCTTTGACCAATAGCCATATAAAACATATAATCTTCGATGGAATCTTTAAAGACCAAAGCAGTAGACAAACCTGGTTATAGTCATCCTGTATATAATTTTTAACCAGACATTCATAACTCTTAGCAGCATTGA
>LPNX010365301.1:97101-263111 GCA_001517045.1 Pseudotsuga menziesii
TAGACCCACAATTGGATCCGCCCCCACTCTAACCTCAGTGCCTTGACCCACTTGCCAAATTAAGCCTTGCCCAATCCATTTCAGGGTGTTAATGAATCCCATCCAGATACGAGAAGAGTTGTTAAGTCTGAAGTATTTATTCCTGCACCAGGTTTGGATCGACATATTCTTCATATACTTAGTCCTAATAAGCTGATTCCAAATACCAGAGGTATTCAAAGCATACCAAAAATTCTTCATTCTCAATGATAAACTGAATAGAGGCAAGTTTTTAATACCCCAACCCCCATGGTGATGGGCCGAGCCAGCAGTTGCCAATCAACCAAAAAGAATAAAATGTTAATAGGTCACATACCAAATCCTATGTGATGCATGATTGCCTATTTCATCATTCATTGTATCTAGAAAGTATTTGTTTTCAATGAAAAGAATGATAAAAAGAATATTATACGTGTACATACATGACCATTTATCTTTACGGAAAATACAAAACATCTTTCAATAAATCTGATATGAAGTAGTCCGTCCTTAATTGACAAGCTAACATCAAGAACCTAGCATTCCAAAATTAAAATAAAAGCATGCTTTCAAAATTCCTTAATATTATCAAAACCATGTTGTCTTATGATCTCAAGATCCACTTCCAATTAAAATAATTAATTATAAGGCTTAGGTAATGGTAATATGGTTGAGAATGTAACTTTATGATTTCATAATCTCTAATTAATTTTTTTGTGATATAATTGTTTTTATATAAATTTATAAAAAAAAAATTATTAAAAGAAAAAAACAGTTTTTTTGATATTCCATGAAATCAAAGGTAACATATACAAATCCAAGATACATTGTCTTCTTGTGTGTCAAGAGATTCTCAGCCAAAAAGAAAACTATTCAATCTCTCAGCCATACAAATTGTTCAAAACAACCAAAACACTAAAAGGTGATACAAAAACCCCAATCAGTCAAAGAGAGCCGGACATCTCTCTCAATGAACAATCAGTACCATCCAGAAGGAACACACAAAGAGCATTGATAGCATATCCAAGGAAGCACTAAGGGGGTATGAAACAGACTTTCCCCCAAACGGTCTAAGGCTGATAAAAATCCATAAAACTAAACACCAAAGGAGCCATGAAAAGGGTCATGAGCTAATAAAACAGGTTCATATAAAAAAAGATGAGTAAGTCAACCGAAAAACAGCAAGGGGCACACAACAAATTTAAAAGAATTGTAAAGTGTCGCCCCTAATTTCCTCTCCTTCCAAAAGTTCAGTGAAGGAGATTAGACATGGCTCAAGTACAAGTGCTTCCTTAGATAAACCATCAACACTCCTATTGTGCTCCCTATAGACATGTTGATAGTTTATAGAGAGGAAGAAGGCCTTGGCTTCAGTAATGCGGGTACACCAATGTTCCAAATCCAATACTACCAGACCTGTTACAGAGTTTTCTCAGTTTATGACAACCAAAGAGTCTCCAAAAACTGAAAGGGCGGGGACAACAATGATAGCCGCAAATGTCAAAAGAGACCAAAGAGCCATCAATTCAACTTTAGTATTGGTGTTAGCCCCGCACCCCATCTTTACATGAAATAGGTGTGAATGACTGATCATAAGAGTAAAACCAACACCCTCAATACATGAAGCAACAACACCATTGAAAAAACCAGAAGGGTAAAGAATATGAGGAGTTGGTCCAATGGACCGGGGGACCGGGGGACCACCTTTTTACATTTCACTGGGTAAGATTTAAAGAGGTCAATGATCATGAGGCAAGCAGTTTCGATATCTAGCTTATAGTCTTCAAAAATACAGAGATTACGAGATCTCCAAATAATCCAGATGTAGAAATAAGGCAAGTATAATTGCTCATGTGTTTGCTCAGCCTAACAATTTGGATTTTCCAATAAAGAAGTATGTTCTCGTGACAAATTCAGCTTATACTGAGAGACGATAGTAGCTCTTATAACTTGCACAAAAAAACAGTTAATAAACAAATGATCCACCGATTCATTTTCAACTTCGCATAAACAACACCAGTCTGGGCCAATCCAACCCCTCCTTTTCAAATTTTCCCAGGTGCTAATGTAGTTTCCAGCACATAACCAACTAAAACATTTAAGTTTGAGTGATATATATCACAGCCAAAGCTCTTTGTACTGCCAACCAATTAATTTCTCTGGGTGTTTTGAGGCAATAAGATCATACGCCATCTTGGTTGTGACATCTCCATTCTCAGCATTATGCAGCCAGAGTACACAATCTTTTTGTGTTGAGAGTCTGATGCCCCAATGTGATAGGCCACCAATATAACATGTCCACTCCTCCTTCCATACACCGTCGAGATCCAGATCCTCCGCAATCAGCCAATAAGAGGAAGAGATTGGACCCATATCATAAATGTGGGCTTGGTTGAGTGTGTTGATACCAAAATCATGTAGATAATCAAGGAGATCACATGAAATAATATAAGAAGTTTGAAATCCTGCTATAGGGTCAATGCCTAGCTTGATTGAGCCACAATCACTGGCTCTCCAACCCAAATTGCTACAAATCCAAGAGAGAACCCGAATGAATCCATTCCAAACAAGAAAAGTATTATGCACAAAGAATGAATGTCGACGTAGCCAATTATCAATGAAGTTTTTTTTAAGATACTTGGTCTGAATCACTTGGTTCCAAAGTCCCTTACTCCTGAGTACAATCCACATGCTCTTGAGTCTGAGCGAGATGCTAAACCACTCCAAATTTTGTATATTCCATCCCCCAAGGGAAAAGGGTCTTAAGAGGGATTTCCAATCAACTAAGTGCATCCTGTGTTTTTTTTCAATGCCTCCCCAAAGGAAAGTAAAGATACATTGTCTCATTCTTTTCAAGATAGATTTAGGAATTTTTGCTAAGGCAAACCAATATATCGAGATCATGTTCAAGACCGATCTAATGAGAATTAATCTTCCCCCTAATGATAAGAACCTGTACGACCAAATACTGAGTCTTCTATCACAAATTTTAATGATCCATATCCAATCATTCAACCCATATTTCAATGGTTTCACCCAATATCCCAAGTATTTAAAGACAAAGTCAGTATGATCCATTTTGTAAGGGAGAATAGCTCTAATGCTGCTACATACCCCATATTCCAAGTTATTTCTGAGAAAAGAGGACTTATCTAGGCTGACGCACATCCCCGAAGCTGAGCAGAAGAGGTCCAATTCAACTTTATATGCTTGTCATTCCATCAAGGTACCCATGCCAAATAATACCATGTCGTCAACAAAGAGTAAGTGAGTAATAGAGAGGGAGGGAGATATTCAGATGCCAAGAATTTTACCAACACATTTAGCTTCCCCAATAAGGCGACTGAGCCCTTCTATGACCAGTAAGAAGAGAAGAGGTGACAGAGGACACCCCTGTCTAATGCCCCTCGAAGCTTTAAAGAAATCGATAGGAGAACCATTGATAAGTATAGAGAAATTCGTTGAAGTTACACAACCCATGATCTAGTTCACCAAATCCAAAGGCAAGCCAACCTAGAGGAGAATAAGACACATGAAGGTCCAATTAACTCTGTCAAAAGCTTATATTCACAAACTTATATGTTTGTTGGGTATGTGTTATATTATTTGCATGTTGGTTATGTGTTATATTTTTTCTTATTTTGGGATTTTTTTTAAATATGTAATTTAATACCAATTGAGGGATTGGGTTTCTATATCTAATCTAGGTTAATGAATTAAGGTTTTGGATGTTGCAGAAATCCTAAATATTTTATTGTAAATGGTTAAAAATCACAATGAAAATAATATAGGGGAGTCTCTAAGTTTTGTTGGATTTTTCCTTTTAAGGCTTCCATGGTAAATATATGTATACTATGTGTATGTAGTTGTGTAATCTCTATTTTGCTTTAAAAAGCGTAAGCATTGCTTCTTTGTAACGGATTTAAAACTTACAATGTTTACTTAAATAAACTTAATTTTCTCTTATATGAAAAATTGTTGAGCAATACTTTTAAAATTGTTTTAAAAAAATATTTAATAATGAAAAACATGTAAATTTAAACTTTCACAACAATTATTACATTTAACCATATAAAAACAATGAGAATAATAAAATTAAAACAATGAAAATAATAAAATTAATATAAAATATATCATGGCTATAAATTATAAAGACAAACTTTCTTCAACTAACACTATTTTCCTCCAAAGATATAATAATGCATTTATTTCCATCCTAATGGTTTGCATAAATTTTATTACATAAACAAATATACACAAATGACATTAATTTTATTACATAAACAAATATACACAAGTGACAACCATACTTTCTCTTGTTAAATAATAATTATACATTAAATAATTAATTTCTAAATCAAAGTTTATAATAAATTTAAAAACATTATTTTGTAGTTTTATGTTCATTTATAAATAAAATAAAATATAATTTAACATAACTAGCATACTCCAAAGCGGGGAAATGAAACACGGAAGAGAACTTTTATATGTTTTAAAAAATGAGAGAAAATTGTGTGTAGATAATATAAGTTTATGAAATGAAAGCAAGTTTAGGAAAATAAGTAACATCAAACTTCTAATTCATCACATAAGTGAAAATATGTTTCCTCCAAAAGATTTTTGTACATAAAGTTTTTAAATTTGAAAACATTCCGTGAATAAGTTAATGTTTTAGCCTCAATTCCTTTGAATGCCAATGAAATCTTACAAAGCAAAAAGGTCCAAAAATCCAAGGGGCATAGTTATAGGAGTTTTAAAAGTTTTAGGTAGCTTTAGAGAACCTAGAAACCCCTAAATGTGGAGGAACTATACCTTTGAAACTGAGACCTAGCCTGGACGTGGAGAGCCTATACCTTTGAAATTGAAACTTGAACTATGAGAGACATCAAAATTTATGCACATAAAAATTTGCACAAGCGACACCATTTTTCTTGTCAACCATTTGCGTGGGTCCTCTTATAATCTCATGTATTGAAGATCATTGAATGGCCAAATAAGGTTGACACTTGAAGAAAATATTTTGTTTGAAGTTTTTAGCTTGGTGCTTAATTTTCATGACCTAATGGATGTAAAAGTCAACCTCCTTCTGCACATAGTGTAGCACAGGGGACACAAGTTTTGATAGACTTAACAATTCCATTAAATTTATTTTTACCTTTTTCTCTTCGCACATAATTACATGACCAAAACATACACCCAAATCCCAATAACACTTGAGTGCATCCATGAAGGGTGGTTTTCCCTTTTTTCTTGAAAAGAAGAAGGTTGATTGTTAGCTCTAGTATCCCATCATAACTTCGTTCCATTCACTCTTTCTCACTTATAAAAATACATTTATAAAATAAAGGAGATCCAAATACCATCAATTATACTTTAAGTTTTTAACTCTCATTTATTATTATCCTTGAAAAACTTAAAATATAAATCCCTTGTCTTTTTCTTGAAACAAATTTCAATTACGTTTGAAAAAAATTAAAATATAATTTACATGCTCAAATATTTTTGATTTGGAATTATAAAAAACAAGTTCTAAATGCAAAAAAAATCTTAATTCAGCATGGATTTATACTGATATGGAAAAGATAAAAACATTGGGAGATCTTAAGCTACATAAACTCATTATGAAGATCTAAAATTGAAAATAAAGTGCTTAATTTTCAATATAGCCATAAAAATATTAAAGACAAAATAGAACCATGTTATTATAAAACAACCATAAATCATGAGCTTGATCATCTTCTCTATAGTAAGAGTTGCAACCCTCAAGATAAAAATGATGATTGCTAAACTAAGAACCAATTCACATGAGGTACATAGTGTAACAAGAGATTGAGGCTTTTGAGAGCTTCTTGAGAAAAGAGAATCTATAATTTATGAAACCTATAGGAGATTGAAAATAGAACTCATTCACTTCTAAAATGCACTTAATACAACAATATCAAATGCTCATACACTAATATTTGCAAGGACAACTTATTCACTTCTAAAATGCACTTAATACAACAATATCAAATGCTCATACACTAATATTTGCAAGGACAACTTGTTCATGAGATCGTAAAACAAGACAACCAAGCAAAGCTTGGATATTTTATTGTGAATTTAAACTCACACAAAATAATTTTAAGGTTTTAGTTTCTTGATTTTCTTTGTGCACTCATTCTTCCCAATGATAAACCAAGTTGGTCTAAAAGATGTTAAAAGCCAACATTGTCATCATTTTTATCAAAATTAACTTCATATTTATATTGATTTCAAGTTGAAGTTAAGTTAACATTGATATTAAAATATTTAATATATATTTTGTTGATATCTTTAATAATTATTATATAACTCAATAAACTTTAGTAATGCTTATCTATAACATTTATATGACCTTGGTAGTTGGAATAACCATAAACAACTTGTATTACCTATAGTATGCCAAGCCAATCGTAAAAGATGCTCAAGCATTATCTTTTTTTCTTTTCATTTAAATACATCCAATAAAATGAAATACACATATACTTATTATAGTTGTCTAAGTTCAATATATCTAAGATTCAATCAGATGAAATACACGTATACTTATTACAACCAAGTCCAGAGGTGGGTGGATCTAAACAACAGAAAGGACTTTTACTTTTCTTTTTTCTCTTTTTCTTTTGGTTTCGGTTTGTGAATCTGTCAAAAAACCAACAACAACCTATTAAAGAATAATTTTATGAATACTTTGGGCATTTAGATGTCGAATATATGGTTGGCAGGGTTGTCTTGAACAACCAGCAGATTGCGGATCAGAGAATCCGAATGTCGAGTACAATTTGAAAACAAACGCGGCCCTTTAACAACCTGGTTCGAGTCCTTGTAGCGGAATCCGATAAGTGTTTACGGAGGTGCCGATAACATGCAGAAAGCCACTCCTTTGCAGCCGTGTTCTCGCGAGAGTTGGACGAAGCAGTTCCGGGCGGCCGATAGGCGCGGGGTTTCTCAGTCGGAGATGCAGACTTGGTCGGATAGTTCTTTGGCTTTAGAAAACTCGTCGAAATCTCTAGGTCGCCATAGCCACCTAGTAGTGTATAATGTGTGAAATTATTGTTGTGCTTACTGACCAAAATGTGAATGGCCTTTTCGGTGTTTGTATTACAGAAGTAGTTCTATGGAGGATTCGCAGAACAACAACCGGAGCTCGGCCGAAGCAGAGTCCCGCAGTCAAATCTTCTGTCAGTTTAACCCGGGTAGCTTGGACAATGCCTGCACCATCTTACCGGAACATGACATCGCCAGTAAACAGTGGCGTGGGCCGCTTTAATCACCAAGAGTTTAACAAAGAGGAGATTCTGCGACTTATCAACGCGGGCACTCGAGAATTTAATGCGAAGGGTTATACACGAGTCAAACGGTTGCGGCAGATTCTTGAAGGCTTGGAAATAGCTCGGTTGTCGTTAAAATGCTTAATCTCTTTGCTTCAGGAACCGTAATATTTAACAGCTGTTTTCTGGCTAATCTTTTACTATTGTCGAGAATTTTGTGTATGATTCAAAGACCGATGGACAAAACTGAAGAAGAGGACCCGGAGAAAAAGAGAAAGAGTTCTACAATACAAAATGGCGATAATGCAACTTTCCCTGGGAATGCTGCTAGCAAGAGAACTCGAACCTCAGACACTTCCTTAAAGGTCAGCTTCTAAAGTTCAGAAATTCTCTGAAATTTGAGCACTTTTATCAATTTCAGCAGCAATTCTTTAAAAAAAATATCTCAATTGAAGTTCTTTGTTGCTTCCTTCAGGTGAACGTAAAGAAAGAAAAGTTTAGAAAACGAATCACAGTGCTACAGCAGCTCGTCTTGCCTTTTAAGTTATTTAATTTAACCAAAACCATTAACTAAAAGCATTTAAGCGGTGGACAGGGGCGGCTCCTCATAGGCCGTAGACAGACGACGAAATCCTGAGGAGGCGGTCCCCTTAATAACACCTTTTGTGTAATTATTTTGTTATTATTTATGTATAACTGGCAATTGTACCTAGGGGTGCAATAAAAGAACGTCTTGTTGCAAGTTAAGCAAGGAGATGTGGACATATACAAGAAGACATATTCTTCACATAATCGGCCATTACATTATCGGCATGTATTAATATTATATTACAACTTTCATCACTCCACATCTTATTCACACTACACTGTAGTCAAAATGATATAGAGTAAATACAAATTAATATGATAATGACAAAGGCTTTTATTTTGATTTAACCTATTTAACATTATATTACAACTTTCATCACTCCACATCTTATTTACACTACATTGTAGTTGAAGTGATGCAGAGTAAATACAAAAATATTAATATCCACATCTAATTTTTTTTATTTGATGTAAATATTAATATTTTTTTAAGTGAACTTTTTTATTTATAAAAATATAATAAAATTAAAAAAATGTAAATTAAATTTTAATTCAGTTATGGGTTCAACTATGGAGTAAGGACAAGAAGAAGCTCTGAAAAAGTTATATTATTTTTTGTATTTGCAATGTATGATATTTTTTGTTGACATTTTGAATACTACAAAGTGGAAATTTATTTATTTTTATTTTAAAATATACATTTAATTAATTTTTACTTTAAATTTTTTTAAAATTTATAATTTTACTTGATTGATAAGAATTTTGGTTATATTAATATATTATTAAAATAAATTAAACAATTATTTTAGAAAATAATAATAAAAATAATATTTTTTTTGTAGAGGTTCAAATTACAGCTAACTTCATTAAAAAATATATGAAAAATCCAATATACAATTTGCTTACCAAACAATAGCAACCAACCAAATTTAATTTGATTTGTAATAACAAGCGTAATCATGATAAAATTAATCCATTAATATTAGATTTTAGATTTTATTTTAAAGAATAAATATGAAAATCAATTATCTTTAATGGTAAATCATTTCAGCAAGATAATGTCTTTTGGTTGGCGCAGCACCGTTGAATAAAATTGTGGTTTTTTTTAGCTTTATGCTTTTGCTTTTTAATTTTATGTTCTCTACTTTTAGGTTTATACAACACTTTGAACTTTTGGTGGCATGCCCCACATCACTAGTCAATATATACATTGCCCAACACTTGGCCAAGCAAGATAACCTTAAGTAGTCGTCATCAGCAATGTGAAAACCTCACACTCTATAGGAATGTAAGACTGGAGATGAGAAGAAGGTTATTCCCGGTTGCTTCTATTGGGTAATTGGGGATCCGAAATCATTTTCAGAATGATTCCCATGGAAATAAGAATCAATCCGGTCCCATGCTGCTCGGTCAGGGGCTTGGTGAAGATTATATATGACAGAAAAAGCGTGAGAGCCTTTCTTGCCGTTGTCACCTGTCGTGTTTTTATGTACAAAACCAACACGCCAAGAATAATAAATAAAAACCCTTTTGGCATTTTGGCATAATTGATAAGGGTATTGAACTCATTAAGATGATATACCATAGTTGAGCCCTCCTTCATCATTAAATGATAATACAAGAATGAAGCTCCAAGCTAGAATGAATTCGTAGTAATGTGAATCAAATATTTATACAATGAAAAAAGTGACCTTTTGTTTTCACATTGAAGAATATTTATAATATCAACCTATAAACTAAATAATAAAAATATGATATATATTTATAATCTCAATGTATGGCATATGTAGTATATTGTTGAAAAACAGTGGGGTTGTTGACCCGGTATCTATTTTTTTGGGCTCACCATGTCACTTGACTAATGAAGAGTTGATATCTTCCCATAAAACAGAGTTGATATCTTCCCATGAAAAGAAAAGCATAAGTGGTTCTTATAATATCAATGCATAAATGTTAAATATAAAAAGCAAAACAACGTGGGAAAGATGAGTGATTTGTTGGGAAAGAAGAACGTGGAAACTGTGGTCAATTATGGCAATGAATGTATTTCAATATAATATAACTGTAATCTTCAATAATATTTTATTTATTATAATGTGAGACACTAATCAACGACAGAGGAGTGCGCTGGTGCTTTTATAGATTAGAGATATGCAGTTGTTTTCTCTCTCTCTCTGTGGGTCCCACCGAAACTGCGCGACGACGGGCATGCTATGAGCACACGGTTTGATCATCTGCAACCATACAGTCAACTCGAGATTCCAAGAAACAGGCATTTCTCGCCACAATATCCATAAAAACAGCAGGTTGACTCTTGTTGTCCACGAAACCAGCCACGAAATTTCTTCTGTTTCTCTTGCTTCCAGAAAACTTATCTAAGTCCATCTTTTATATACAATATTCATTCCATTACTTACACAGTGATCATCCGAAGTATCGTTGTCTGCTCATCCATAATTCTCGTAACAGAGAAAGGGGGGCTATGTACAAAACCAACACGCCAAGATTATCATTATTTTTAAATTAAATATATAAATTACAAGAGGGCCGCTATTTTTTAACATAGACACATATAAAGAAATTACCATGATTATCACTATTTTTAAATTAAATATATAAATTACAAGAGGGCCGCTATTTTTTAACATAGATACATATAAAGAAATTACCATGGCTGTTGTCGCAGCACCGCAGAACTGTTTAAATTTATAATTGATCGACTCAATGGAAACCTGATTACGCGTGTCACCCATCTTGCATGCCCACCTTGCATGCCGCCCCAGAAGGCATGAAAAAACCCACTGTCGACCATGTCGCCAGTCTTGCATGCCCATCTTGCATGCCACCCAGATGGCATGAAAAAACCCACCGTCGACCATGAATACGTTGGAGGAATAGGAGAAGCCATCGCTTGAACCTTCATACGTGAGGGAGCCAAAGTCATAATCGCAGACATTGCAGACAAGAGAGGCCTGGAGCTCTGTCAAGATATGGGATCTCAGGCAACCTACTTGCACTGCAATTTGAGCAAAGAGGAGGACATGGAATCAACAATGGATGAATCCATCAAGCTGCACGGCCAGCTCGACATTATGTTCAACAATGCAGGGGTTATTGAAAACCCTAATTCTATGGGTTGTGATCTTAGACTACAATATGGATGAATTCGATAGAATCATGAATGTGAATGCTGGGGAAGCATGGGATCAGAGTGAACTTCGTTTCTCCTTATGGAGTTGCTACCTCCATGTCTGTTGGCGTCTCCAAAGAAATGGATGGTAAGGCCTGGGCCTCGGCCATTACTGAAGAAGACAGGTTGAGGGTGGAGGACGGGTGTAAGAGCATAGCCAATTTGAAGGGCTCGGCTCTGAAAGCGGGGAATGTAGCAGAAGCCGGGTTGTATCTGGCCAGTGATGAAGCCAAGTATGTTAGTGGTCACAATCTTGTAGTAGATGGAGGATTTACAGTCGTCAACCATTCTTGGCATTTCTATCAATAATACGGATCTGAATGAAGTCCTGTAGAATTCATAAGTTTTTGGTTTGTTTAAAGCAAAATTACCTCATCAATAATATCCGTCCCGCTGAAGCTGTCCTCGTCTTCTTCGTCCTCATACAGACTGCGCCTATCAGTAGTCTTCTGCCAAGCGAAGAAGCTTCCATAGGCCATCTTGAAGGGTAGCCGATCATCGTCTTCATCATCATCTGTCTCGCGCAGAGCCGAGCTCGGGTTCGCAAGAACATATGGTCTTGACTGGCGCAAGAACATATGGTCTTGACTGGCACGGCAGAGGCCTAACAGATCGGCTACCAGCTCTGCCCATCGAAACACACCGCTCCTTCACCGCCTGTGTTCGTTGGGCCGATGATTCCGAAGCCGCCATGGCCTTGGCAGCAGGAAGGAAGCGATCCATGATGAAACTTCTACGAGATTANCCCCGCTCCTTCACCGCCTGTGTTCGTTGGGCCGATGATTCCGAAGCCGCCATGGCCTTGGCAGCAGGAAGGAAGCGATCCATGATGAAACTTCTACGAGATTAGGCGTGTCCAAAACGATTTCGTGCAGGAAACCGCCTAAGAATGTCCGCATGGCAGAGATTTATGTGCATTGATGTGCATTCAAGGGGCAGGTGCGCAACATGGCGGACGGACAGCAAGGAGTCGTGGGTGTCAGATCGCAGGTGTCAGATCGATAAAATTCAACGAAAGAGATTAATCCAATCGTCGGACGAAAGAATCCGACGGCTGGGGCATAAAATCGCATTTATTATGGGGAGTCGACTCCCATTTGGTAACGCCTTACGGCGTAAATATTTAAATAGTATATAAAGAGTATATTATATGAAGTGCTCTGTCACGGATTTTTTCTAACTTCATGATTTTGCTCTCTCTGTAATAAAATTTGTTTATTATTTAAATAAAATTCAAATTTACTTGTTGAAAAAGCTGTGTAAAACATATCATTCCAACATTAAAATAGTATATTATAAACAATCTATGAAGAAGTATGTAAGTTATGTTTGTTATAAAATAAACAATCCACCAAGAACTATGCAAATTTTGGTTGTTAGAAACAATTTTTTTTAAACTAAAACGGTTATGTGTATATAAAAAGAATATAGGATGGGACTTAACCAAAGTAGTCGTTATTACAATCCTTCATCTGTCATACTGAAGACTATCAGACCCTTCTTAATGACCTCCGATCTACGGAACAGGTTCCCAATGAGCTTCTTCCTCATTTACCTTTAGAATTCCTTAAGACAGTAGGCAGCCCAAATTTGCCTTGCCATCAACTTACTTGTTTGAACCCCGCAAGATATGAAACAAAAGAACTGATGAGAAGTCATGCAACACTGTGCTCAACCTTTGCAAGGTTTTGTTAAGCAACGGGTCATTGAACAAAGCATTTGAGTTTAGATTCTTTATAAAATTTTCAAGTCCCCAAAGATTTGAACATCCTCGATCTATTTCCCGTAAGCAATCTGACAGGCTTTCAGTAATCCAAGGATTTCTGCATGGTTATTGGTTTTGTGTCCAAGTCCCGAGCTAAAACTTTCAACTCTTTTACCATCCACTGAGTAAATCATCTCGCCAACTCCTGCCCTCCCTGGATTGCCTTTGGAGGCACCATCAAAGAAGACCGAGGCTTTCCCCTGAGCCTACCACCAAATTTGAAACTCAACATTCGTGTCTCTTAGTCACCATCTTGGGTTTGTACTTGATTTTCCAGGGTGCTATTCCCTATCTTTGAACATATAAGTGCCCAACCATTTCTTTTCCTTCGGAAGTAACGTATTACCCTTCTTAAAAGTTTGAACACCCACCGTTTCAATGAGGAAAGCTTTAATTTTTGTTGCCACTGTAAGGGAAATTTATTGATTATTGTTGAAGATTTTGTCATTTCTAGCATACGTATTTGGGGATAGCTACCCATATTCCGCTCCAAGCTAACTTGCCTTTGATTGGATAGGGGTATCTCGATTTCCAAGTGGAGAATAACAAAACCAACATAATTTTCTCTGGGACTGGGACGTTGAGGCCCTGAAGAGTGTGAGACCATACCTCCTGGGCAAAAATACAATAAAAAAAAATGATCGCAGGTTTCCGAGTCTCTGCAACACATTATGCATCTATGAGGATCAATTATTCCTCGTTTATCCAAGTTTTCTCCGGTTAACACCTTTCTATGCATCAAAACCCAAAAGAAGAAATTAACCTTCGGCAGGCTGCTTGAATCCCACACCTGCTTCCAAACTTCTGTTGGAAGGACCGACACATATTTAGATTGCAACGTGGTGAACCCCTGTGCAACTGTGTAAACACCTTTATCCCCCAATCCCATTGATCTCTCTCCTTCAAGTGGACTGGAGCCAAGTCTATTAAATTGAGCACATAGATCTGTGGACAAACACATAACTCACAAGATAGATCACACAATTTACTCAGTTATTGAAGAATGAAACAGTGCAAAAAATGGCTTGCAGCTGTGAATGTTTTTCATTAATCAAAGAGTAATTAGATAATAATTACAATGAAGTACAATGGCTTTAATAGCCACAAGCAATTCGAATCCACATGAGGAAATTCGAATTGATTAGACTCTGCTTGACTGTAGGTAACTAAGACCTTGTCTAAATCACTATCGGAGGACTCAAAAGTTAACTAACCTTGTCTAAACCATAACCGGAGTTCATCGGAGTTCTAAAACACAACTCAAGTGTTATATTCAGTGTTGACTAAGGCTAATTAACAGTGGTAGGTGAAAAATGCGCCCCTCCTGAGTGCAGTCAAGTAAACTTAGCACTAACTAAATGTAGAGGACTAGAATTGAATGTAACTAACTCCTAACTTAGCTTGACTAGTCATCAACTAAACTGAACTGACCTTGGTTGGTTTCGGCACTCTTAATGGCTCCTAAATTGTAGGGATTGGTCTAGGAGGCTCCTAAACTGATGCAATCAGTGGCAGTAAGCTTCAATTAGTGTTCCCCACACTTTAGTAACTAAAACATGTGCCCCAATTAGGCCAAGTGGACTCAATGATGCTAATGACTAAAAATAGACTAGATGGACTCCCGATTTAGACATATGACCAAATTGGACAATGGAGGATTAATAATCCTAACACCCCCCCTGAATGCTAACTTGGACAATCTGTGGGCCCTGGTAACTAAGACCATAGGTAACCCATTACATCAAGTAAAGTAAAGTAACTACTCAAAAACAAGGTGTTGGGGAAAAACCACATGGGAAAAAAATCCCCCCTAATTAAGCAGGTAGAATTAGGATCAATATGGTTCTTCTATGCACAAGTATCCTAGGTCCTGGCATGTGAACCTCTCCATCATTATGTCTGGAGGAATCTTCCTCTTTGGAAGAAGAATGATATGCTCAACTAAATCATAAATATAGACAGATGTCGGATGAAGACTGGACCCATGTAGAGCAACTGAAGTCAACTAATAAGTGAGAAAAGGTTCTTGAGGATTCAGAACATGTGAGGAACACTCAAGAAACTAATATGTTGCAGCCATGAACAACAAACCATGAGTGGTAAGAACAACCCCAAGTGTTAGGAGCAAGTGTCCAGGCGGATGCAGAAAATCTTCCTCTTTACCAGTTCTGTGAGGATATGAGCATGTGATCAATGGTAGAGAAGCACTGGGACTGTTGAGAGCGAATGCTTGAGCTCCATAGTCTGATATAGCTTCTGCCATAGTCTGATATAGCTTCTGAAATAGCTAATGAATTACATAATAAAATATCAGCAACCTCATATGAGGAAACTAACACCAAATCCCCATCAACAGTTTTGAAGAGAAAGTGCGATACTTGATTTTTCACACCGGAATTGGTGAGAGCAACTACAAGCATGACTGAAAGATTTTGAATTTTAAAATATGAACCAAATAATATCAGAACAGAAAGTAAATCAGATCTAAACAGCTTCAAAACAGATCCAAAATTGTGAAATGGAATCAAATCCCCAACAACAGTTTTGTAGGAGACTTGCGGTACTTGTTTCTTCACACCGTTGATGAGAACAACTACAAGCAGTACTGAAAGATTATGAATTTGATATATTAAACCAAGCAATATCAGATCAGATCTAAATAAGATCATATCATATCCAATAAGGTTAATATCATATTCAAATAAATGGTTAACCGAGACGGTGGATGCACAGCTTTCTTCTTCTTCAAAATTCTGAATTTTGGTGCATGCAATCCTGTAGGAATTTGCTGGAAAAACTAGATCATGGGGAGCGAATGGATCCCTCTGGTAATCTAATATTTCTTCCAAAATATCCATGGTATCACATATTTGTACGAGGACTTCACTTAGTGAACATCTCACATAGCACGTGCGATCGTGGGATATTAAAGAATACCCTTAATTTTGAGAGATATTGACCAAAACACTTTGTGTTGAAACCCCCTACCAATACTTAAAACCTCCTCCCCACCCATTTTTATACCTCAATCCTTATAAACCACCCTACCCACCCCCACCTTAAACCCCTCATCCCCCCAATACCTGCAATATATTGGTTCAATTTTTTATAGTTTTAAAACCCACAATATGAACTAACGTGATAGGATATTGGTCAACAAGTGAAGCCCCTGTGCATATTTGCACACCAGCAGCAACATTAGAGGGAGACAAATCAAATTTCTCTTCACTTTCGGAAGCAATTACTAGTAAATTTTGCACAGAATTCAAAGGAAAATCACCGGTGAATGTTTGCATGGAAGTGTAGCAATGTTTTTCTTCAATTCAGAGATTCGAATGTCTTCTTCTATTTCAGCAATATGAGGAGATGAGATATCAAAGATCTCATGAACTTCCGAAGCATCAGGAGAAAGAGTCACTGCATAGAGACTGTCTTCAATTCGAATTGACTGTGTAGAAGCTTCTGCTTCTTCTTCATCTTGAACAACTTCATCAGAGAGAGTGGAGGCTAAGAATTTTGGATCAAGAGTGCTTATGGTGCTGGATATTCTCTCCAAAAATGCTATTATGATCCTCATCAATCACTCCAAAGGTTCTGTCCAATCTTGTCCAGAGTTCCTTCGAGTCTTCAATAGATCTAATGAGGTAGCGCAAACTAGGAGAAAGACCCGTTGCTATTGTTCCAAAAGCTCCATCACTTCTATTCAGCCAGTCAATCTCACTAAAACACTCTTTACCGAGTCCAATAGACACCTGACGGAGACCTTGTCTCATCAGAGATGAAATCATCTTCTTCTTCCATTCTGAATAGTTTGTGGACAGAGAGAGAAGAGGAACTGATGAATCCATTCAAAGTTGTACCTGCAAAACAAAACAAAAAGGGCACCGTAAGGTCGGACAGCCTGCACTTTTGGAATTTTCTTCACACCCAACTTAGTTAATCAAGCAAGCTTGATCAACAATTCCTTTGCTTAGGGTATTAAGTGGTAAATTCTCCGCTTCTAGTGCAGTGCTGGAAGGAGCAATTTTGCTCAAAAAATGATCCAGTAGGAGATCTAAGGAGGAGAAGTGCCTTGTCTGCCAAGGCTCTGATACCATATTAAATTGAGCACATAGATCTGTGGACAAACACACAACTCATAAGAGAGATCACACAATTTACTCAATTATTGAAGAATGAAACAACGCAAAAAAATGGCTTGCAGCTGTGAATGCTTTTCATTAATCAAAGAGTAATTAGATAATAATTGCAATGAAGTACAATGGCTTTAATAGCCATAAGCAATTCGAATCCACATGAGGAAATTCGAATTGATTAGACTCTACTTGACTATAGGTAACTAAGACCTTGTCTAAATCACTATCAGAGGACTCAATAGTTATCTGACCTTGTCTAAACCATAACCGGAGTTCATCGAAGTTCTAAAACACAACTCAAGTGTTACATTCAATGTTAACTAAGGCTAACTAATTGTGGTAGGTGAGAAATGTGCCCCTCCTGATTGCAATCAAGTAATCCTAGTGCTAAATGAATGTAGAGGACTAGAATTGAATGTAACTGACTCCTAACTTAGCTTGACTAGTCATCAACTAAACTGAACTGACCTTGGTTGGTTTCAACACTCTCAATGGCTCCTAAATTGTAGGGATTGGTCTAGGAGGCTCCTAAACTGATGCAATTAAGTGCAATCAGTGGCAATAAGCCTCAATTAGTATTCCCCGCACTTTAGTAACTGAAACATGTGCCCCAATTAGGCCAAGTGGACTCAATGGTCCTAATGACTAAAAATAGACTGGATGGACTCCCGATTTAGACATATGACCAAATTGGACAAGGGAGGATTAATAATCCTAACAAAGTCCGTTAGAGCCATAAGGAGCTGTGATTTGTGTAATTCTAATTGCTATGGTAGCCATGGAATATCCCAATCATGCCACTTCTCATCTTCTTTCCAGGTAACAATATCAGCCAACATTAAATATCCCTGCGTTTTGAGCCAGTCACAGACGCCTCTAATCCCCTCCACGCTGTCCAGAGGAGGCTAACCCATGATCTTGTCCTACCAGAGCTGTGTGTCCTTCCCATTTCCAGGTATCCTGTACAATTCCTTTTGAAAAAAAATGATCCCCCTTCTACACAGGTTCCACCTGACAGTCCTTTGAGTGATTTGGTTTCCTAAAGGTTGTGCAAAGGTTCTCCTTTGAGATATTTCAAATTCAGTATTTTGATGACAGGGTCTTTGTTGTTTGAATACAAATTCCATAGGGATGATTTTAAGGAACCAAACTTAAAACGCCAACTATAAAATTATTGGCGATATTTTTCAAAAATTATTTTAATTTCCAAGGATTTTATATCGTTTATATAATAATTTGGTGATTTTTAGGGTGAAAAAATTTTACCCCATCAAAATTGGGTGAAACAGGGCTTCAAAAAATGCAAAATGGCGAATCTTTTTTGGGAGAAAAACATGGAAAAATAGCCCACTGGGCTAAATTTCGCCCCTAAAATTATCCCTGTGACGCCTACCCCGGATCCCGAATCTGGAGGCCTCTTTCAACCATCGAACGTTTAACAATGTCCCACTTAACTAAGTGAAAATTCTTATGGTTCCCTTTTCCTCCTTGCCATAAAAATTCCTGGATAAGCTTGGTGATCTGATCAGTTATCATTTTCAGAGCTAGAAGGAAGGATGCTTGGAAAATTGGCAACACTGAGAGCACAACTTTCACCAGCATGAGCTTGCCTGCCTTGGTGAGCCATTGACCACCCCAACCTCTGATTTTTAATTTCAGTTTACTCAGGACTTCCTCCCACATCACAGCTTTGTTTGGTCCCAAGGTTAAAGGAAGACCGAGATATTTAATTTTCTCCCAACTTGCAAAGCCAGTAAAGCTCATGTAGTTTGCAATTCGCTCGATATCATTTTGCTCTATATTCCAGCCATACACAACGCTCTTCCTTTTGTTGATGAGAGCTTCGGAGATGCTGAAAAAATCCTGTAGAATTCCACTGAATGTCTTAGCTATCTTAATGGAGGCTCCCCTCGGCAACAGTGAATCGTCAGTAAAGAGAGCGTGGTTGATAGGCTCAATGCCATTAGTTATTCTTATACCTGGAATAGGCGCCCCTACCTTATTTTCTACAGCAATATTTATGCTCAGTGAATCAGCCATTAGAATGAACAAAAAAGGAGAGAGAGGGAAACCTTGCCTTATTCCCCTCGAGGCTTGGAAGTAGCTGGTTGGTCTGCCATTTACTAGGGGGGCAATCCATAGTTTTTCTATGCAAGCTTTGATCAAATTGACAAATTTAGAGCTGAATCCAAAGGAAAGAAGAACTTTGACAAGGAAAGAGTGTCTTACTCGATCAAATGCATTTTCCATGTCAAGCTTTATTATCGTTCCTTGCTCCTTCATGTGATAGCTAGAGTGGATGGCTTCTTGAACCTAAATCACCTTATCAATGATATGTCTCCCTTTGATGAAACCTCCCTGACTGGAAGCGATGAGTTTCCAAGCAGAGGTTTAATCCTATTTTCCAACAGTTTAGACAAAATTTTATATGATGAGTTACATAGGGAGATTGGTCGGAATCTATCAAAGGAACTAGGATTCACTTCCTTAGGTATCAGAGCAAGAAAGGTGGAGTTTGTGCTGCCACCCACTTTGGCTTTCTGCTGAAAATATTTTACCATTCTCATGAAGTCACTCTTAATGATTCCTCGACACTTCCTGTAGAAATGAATTGAAAAGCCATCCGGCCTTGGGGCCTTGTCCGGTTCCATAGACCATACTATGTTGCAGATTTCATCTTCAATAATAGGCTTAGAGAGGGATGAGTTATCATCGATGTTGACCAGCAGAGGGATGTGAGAGAGAAAGTCAGTGGTGGCATCCTCTCTTCCATCTCTATTGTCTTTGAAAATATTTTGGAAATGAGTTTCAGCTGCTATCTTAATTTCATCGTGGCCTTTGTGGAGAGTCTCATTCGAATAGGTGATTTCAGAGATATGATTCTTAGAGAATCTTGCTCTGCATTATCATTGAAAATAGGAAGAGTTGCGATCTCCTGCTTTTAGCCACAAACTACGAGATTTTAGCCTCAGGAATTCTTCTTCTTTCCAGAAAGAGAGGAAGGCCTTGGCTTGGGTTGTTTTCTCTCTTTCAAGATCTACTATAGTGATGTCCTTGCTTTCAAGATCGATTTGAAGATTTTCCAATGTCTGGGAAGTCTCCTTTTTGTGACTAATTGGAGTATTGGTGGGATTTCTGACCCATTCCTTCAAACTGCCTCCGTGGCTTTTAATTTTTGTTCCCACACAAAGGAGGGGGAACCAGTCACAGGTGTAGACCAAGCTAAGGTGACCTTTTCCTTAAACCCTTCCTTTTTGACCCGGAGAGGGCTGAATCTAAAGGGGATGGGGCCCAAGTTCTCTTCATCTTCCAGCTTAAGCGAGATGGGTTTGTGATCTGAATTAAGTTTTGGTAGTTTTTGGAGGTGATCACCCTCTTTTCCAATAAAGAGCTCTGAACCAGGAAGCGGTCCAAACAGATAGCTATGTGATCCACCCCAACTCTGTTATTTGTCTAGGTGAAAAGGCCTCTTTTTGGCTTTATGTCTAGAAGATCCCCCTGCTGCATGATGTCCTCTACTAGGGACAACATTTGATCCTTGCTATTGTTGCCACCCCTCTTTTCCTTTGAGTTGAAGATCAGATTTAGATCTCCCACTATTATTATATTCCGGGGAGTGTAAATCTCAATAACGTATGCTAGAGTTAGCCAACAATCTTTCTTTTCTAGATTAAGAACCAGAACATACAGGTTAAAGAGAGAAAGAGTGAGCTTACTTGATTTATGACGGAGTTCTGTGTAGATCCAATGTTGGGTTTCAAAAGAGCTTTCTAGAGCAAACTCCTCATTTGACCAGAGAGTTGTCAGGCCCCCAGAGGAGCCTCTGGCTCTTATGGCCTTTTCAACATTTTTCTTCCACTTTGAGCTGTTGATCTGAAGAAGGGTTTCCCTTTCAATCTTGGTCTCTTGGAGCATGAGAATCTTGGGGGTTTCGATTTTCAGATGGTCTTTTACTACTTCGGCTTTCGATGGGTTCCCTAGTCCTCTACAATTCCAAGAGACCAACTGCATTACTTACTAAGATTTGGATGGGATAAACCTCCCTTTGGAGGTCTTGTTCTAGTATTTCTCCCCATGGTCATTTCAATTGTAGCTTGGTTGCCCTGCGTTTTTTGTCTCTCAACTTCTTCCTCACAAGCTTCCCTTCGGGATCTCCTCCCAGCTTTTTTTTGAAGGTCTCTCAAAGGACTCATCTTCCGATGACCCTGAGGATTCCAAGGGTTTCTTCCTGGCTACCTCCACGTAGGAGGGTGAGGAGAAGATCCATGTTGGAGATCGAGGATGAGTTGCTTCCAGCATTTCCTTCTTGGCTACAAGCGGAGGGGGCTATTGCTCAATCTCCTCAATGACCGTTCCTGTGACCTCTTTCGCTACCTTGAGTGATTTGAAGGGATTTTCCTCCGCTTTTTCCCTTGGATGTTCTTTGTTTCCATTCTCTTGATCCTGCCTTTCTTCTGGACCATCAGATTCCGTCATTGTTTCTTTGCCTTTTTTCCCACTATTTGTCTTTGTGGAGGTTGTTTTATGTGCCTGCATCCATTGATCTTTGGGGTTCTCGGCCTCCTCCTCGACCTTTTTCTTGCAATATCTCGCAAAGTGACCGTGAGTGTGACAGTACCTGCTTTGAAGGGAAGTTGTTCATAATCCAGCTCTTGGATATGTGACCAGTCTGAGACCATTAGATTGATTACTTCTGGTAGCCCTATTTCTATGTCAACCTCAACATAAATTCTTGTGCAAGAGTAATGATCCTTTCTCTCTGCACGATCTATGTATTTCCCTAGAGTGTTGCCAATGGTTTCTAGAGTTTTCAGATTTCAGCAGTGCAGGGGTAAGTGTGGAAGGTGCACCCACACCGGGACTGTCGATGGCACATCTTGCCTAGGATCAAAGTTTGGAGTCCATTTATTCAGATATAGTCCCTGGGGGCCCATGAAGTAAGGTCCATTCCTGAATATGAGGCTTTTGTCTTCTCCTTCTTCGAACACGAATACGAAGAATCCCTTACTCACGAAGTAGCTTCTGATGCCTTCTTTTACTAGCGGTCTCCTGTTCCTCTACACCCATCGTTAACTGACTTGGAGAAGGCCACAGACCTGTGAACTAACCAATGAGACCCTGATCTGCTAGATTCAGAGCCGATTTACACATTTCTTTAGCTAGAAGGGCAACGGTAGGGATCCAGTGCAACTTTTTGATGGATTTGTAGTGAGACTCATTCAATTTCCTCTTGTTGTAGATAGGTAACAACTTTTTGAAAGCCGCCAGTTCAGGGGGTGAGAGAAAGATGTTAATGGTTGAGCAAAATATGAAGAAACTTGAACTTTAAAACTTTAATCCATAATAACAATGCATATAAATCTCATCAATAATCCAAAGACATAAATCAAACCATAGAACACAAGATATATCCTAGGAAACCCCTCTACTGATTTAGAGGATAAAAAAACCCAACAAACGATCTTAGAGTATGATAGATTAGTAGTAGAGAATGATTACAACACAATAGCAAATTGCTTTCACAGAGATCACCAGAGAGTGGAGATCGAATGGAACATCGTATCTAACTTGCCAAGTGCATAGCACTTTAATAACAAGTCAAATTAGGTTTTACAACAAAAATAGAATGGTTGCATGTAGCAACAACTTGTTAACACTTAGAACACTGATCCATCTTTAATCATGCACCCCATACTGATCTAGTGTCAAGATGGCACTCCATAATTATCTTCCACATGAAGATATGTGCCTTCCATTAATTAACTAACTCTAACTGAGTAGTTAACTGAGTTGAACTAAATGTAACTGAACAGAACTGAATGTAACTGAACAAAACTGAATATAACTGACCAGAATTGAATGTAACTTAATAGAACTAATGCATCTCCATCAGTGTCTATTTCCAATAACCATTTGCATAAATTAAGGAGTTGAACCCTTAATAAACTGAACTTGTTTACCATAACTGTAATTCAAATTCTCTCACTATCTTTGTGCTTATATTAAATATCTTTGCATGGTCCATGTGTGTTTTCATTAATTAATCATATCATACTCATAAGATCGTTTCCGAACCTATGATCATATGTATTGCCCCAAGTCATATAGTCATATGCTAAAGTAAATCACTCTAGGGGTAGCTAATCCCTAAAGGAGACTTGTAGCACCTATTGACCATGACTAGTGATGCATTGCATAGTATATCTACTTTACATAGTAAAGTACACCACCTCACAACATGAGGATCTTCGTAGGACTACACAAGCCTACTGTCCACCTCAATCATATGAGGATATTCATAGGGCTACATAAGCCTACTGTCCACCTCAATCATACGAGGATATTCGTAGGGATACACAAGCCTACTGTCCACCTCAATCATACGAGGATATTCATAGGACTACATAAGCCTACTGCATCACCACCTCAACCATATGAGGATATTTGTAGGACTACACAAGCATAATGTCCACCTCAATCATATGAGGATATTCGTAGGACTACACAAGCCTAATTTCCACCTCAATCATATGAGGATATTCGTAGGGCTACACAATCCTACTGTCCACCTCAATCATATGAGGATATTCATAGGGCTACATAAGCCTACTGCATCACCATCTCAACCATATGAGGATATTCGTAGGACTACACAAGCCTACTGTCCACCTCAATCATATGAGGATATTCCTAGGACTACACAAGCCTACTTTCCACCTCAATCATATGAGGATATTCATAGAAATACACAAGCCTACTGTCCACCTCAATCATATGAGGATATTTGTAAGACTACACAAGCCTACTGTCTTGATATTACTCACAAGACTTTACAACATCACTACCTCAATCATATGAGGATATTTGTAGGACTATACAAGCCTACAGTCTTGATATCACAAGACTAGAGAATGACTCCTGATGTTGTAATCTCAACACTCCCTCTCAACGAGGGAGACATTCTCTGCCATACCAGGCTTATCTCAGAAGTGTTTAAACTTCATCACAAATAGAGGCTTGTCACAAATTTGCAATTTGCTCATCAGTACCTATGTACTGGAACTCATGACCATGAGTTCAATGAAGTTAAACTTCATCTCAAATGTGTTTTATCATAAAACACATATAGGGTTTTTGAGAAAGCTTGACTATTGATACCTAATGACTATAGGCTCAAATATTTCACCCTAGTAGGTAGCATCCCAAGCTACGCTACTCCTTAGTATGTGGTACTATCCGCAAAACACATTTGCTTTTGTAGTACTCTCAGACATACACCTTGAATCTGTAGTACTAACCTCAATACACTTAGCTTTTGTAGTACTAGCCTCAAATTACATTGCTTATCTCAGGCTAAAACAATAGTTGGATAGCACAATCAAATAATAGGTCTGCCATGTATCAAATACAATAAAGATCCTATTCTAATGTACCTCAAAGGTACTCAAACATATGCTTAGTAGAAATCATAAAATACAACAGGTTTGCTCAAAGACCAACTAACTACTTACACAAAGTAGCATCATCTGGATCCAATCCAGAATCAAGTTTCTCTAAACTAGAAACCATGGATTTTTTTAAATCCATCACATACAACATTATACAACAAATGTGTAATAACATGCATAAAGAAAGACTTATATTTCCTTTCACTCTTCAACATGTTTTGACTTCTTGAATCTTCTGTTATCTGGAGAAGTTCTTTGTGAGCTTGCCATTCTCTGTGATGTTTTTCAAGTCATGATCACTTTCTCAGTGATCATTCTCTTTATATTTGCAGCACCCCAACTACCTCTTTGAGAGGTTTTAACCGTTCTCTAACAATCCAGACTATAAACAACCTTTGAAACTTTTGACCATGTCTCTTCTCATGTGGATTCTCTCCACAGGCTATAACAACCCTCGGCTGCCTAAGTCATGTACGATGACTAACTGGTGGGGACTTTATCTGCTGTCACCTATGAAGACACATCAATACTCCCTCTTCAACTAGAGGAGTTATTATGTACTATACCAAGCTTGTCCCAAACATAAGCTTAATAAGAATGTTGGTAATGCTGCTCATCTATGGATATGTACCATGTCTCAAATATAACTGAATAGAACCCTCAAAATCTTTACTGCTTTTCAACATGCTTTATCTAGAGCAACACATGTGATCTTCCTCGATCACTATATTAGTCATATTTCATATATCTTTAAAACTCTATTTCATTGATCAAGATATATATGAATTCACATACACTTGTACCAAGTAGGTATCACAACACATGCTTTGTACATGTCTATGTACAAACTGCAAAGCACATAACAGATCTTGGGACCTGTGAATAACCAAATACATCTCAACTGACTTTGATATCCTCTAAATATGAAATAAGAATTATGAAGTTTCATATTTACCTTCATACGTGTGGCCATGGATTTGTAGTCCATCATCCTGAAACTCTTCAGGCTCTTTTACAGCACATGTTTCCTTAACTGAGGAAAATATTTGTATGGTGACTACCACAACACTGATCATAAGAATCATTACAAGATTCTTGAATACAATTCTAAGCTTCCTTCTGAATATGAGCATCAAGCATATCTCCTTTTTACAGGAGGTACATCAACCAGTTACACTGGTTCTTCAGGAGCTAGCAAGACTAACAACTTCCTCTCACCATGTAAATGTGAGAATCATAATATGGTCCCTCCATCACGGAGACTCATGCTCATATATATATGAAGCTCTTATTTGACACATGAATTTAAATAAGATAGAATATCTTCAGGAGTCTTCACATCTGTAATTAATCCATCTATTTTTTCCGCTTTCCAAGAGACATAGGAACCTCTCGAATTGTTCTCTTCTAGGATCGGCCATCAGAATGACTCCACATTCATGTCCTTCCTTACTTGTAGGTAAGGGATTATTAATTTTCCCTACAAGACAAATTATTCTCATGGTTAAAACCATTTCATACTCATGAATTTTATTCACATTAAATACTTTCAATATACTGATAAAGATTTACTTAGTTATGTACAGATATTGACCAACTAATTTATCATAACCCATTATAATCTTATGTACTGATACACAACCCTATATCAGTCCTATATCAATCCAAAAATTCATTTTATGAAAGAAATATATAGCCCAATGTTCATATCTCATGAGGTAAGCATGAAGCCCTCTATCTAGCCAATCATGTAGTCTTATGTTCATAGTTTGTGACACAATCATGATGCCATAAATCTCATGTCTTACGAATGATGTTTTCAGCCTTATATCAGTCTTTATATCATCTCGCAAGATTTGGACTCACTTTTTTTTATAACATTCCAATAAAGATAGGAACAACAATGTATATGTTAAACATAATTCCAAGTCTAGGAATACAGATTGTAATAAAAGATAATCTGATTTTATAAAATCATATGATAATTAGATAATCATGCAGCCCAACATTCATATCTCATGAATCAATCATGCATCTCTATATTTATGAAACAAGCATGCAACTCTATATTCATATCTTTATGAAACAATCATGCATCATTTATATTCATAATCATGCATGCTATATATTCATATTTTATAAAATAATCACACATGTTCTATATTCATATCTTATGAACAATCATGCATCCTCTATATTCATATTTTATAAAATAATCACGCATGCTCTATATTGATATCGTATGAACAATCATGCATCATCTATATTCATATTTTATAAAATAATCATGCATGCTCTATACTCATATCTTATGAACAATCATGCATCCTCTATATGACTATAATAAAACCATTCAAAAAACATATAGATCTAAATAGCATATAATAAAAATTTGGGTACTTATCTTTTTATTGTTTTGCATGCTCCCTCTTGATCTCTGCTTCCTTGTGGAGATTACTATAGTCCCTCGGTCTTGATCTCTTTGCAAATTTATTTGAGTACATGCAAGAGGTAGCAAATTTCTGAATGGTGAAACTGGATCTCATGCAACCTGAAGCGAATGTTTTTCTTTCAAAGAAAACTTCTTCCAATGATCATCCTATTCTTTTGATGATATCCCAACTCTATGAGGCTCTCATTATACACAAGATCCATTGAATAATGATAATATCCAACTTACAACTCTTGGGGTTGTTCCATCAATTGGTCAACTTTGAGAAAACGACCATAACACGAATTCTGAGAATTTCATCTTCAAATACCTGATCGTATCTCTCACACAGTTGTGTATTTTTGAAATATTCTCTCAGGTAAGATAAATAAAACAATTTTAGAAGTGGGTTTTAAACTGTTTTGTCTGATTCCTCACAGATTGATCAAAACGTCTTCATGAAATTTGTCTCCTGAAAAGTGAGGAAAATTGTGCATCTTGATTTGCTCTTTAATTCGCCCTGCATAAAGAGTCCTCACTCACTGAGGTCAAGTAAACATCTAGATCATTCTCCTTAAGAATGATTCCCACTCTTGCCTTCAATTTGGAAGTATATTCAAATTGGTCTTCCGGTTGGATGAAGATCGATGCCATGGCTCCAAGCTCTTTGCTCAATACTTCTCAAGATCACGTAGGCTTTAGTTGCTTGCGCAAACTAAGCTCTTGCACGCCCTTGCTTTGATACCATGTTAGTGATTGAGCAAAATATGAAGAAACTGTAACTTTAAAACTTTAATCCATAATAACAGCGCATATAAATCTCATCAATAATCCAAAGACATAAATCAAACCATAGAACACAAGATATACCCTAGGAAAACCCTCTACTGATTCAGAGGATAAAAAACCCACGAAACGATCTTAGAGTATGATAGATTAGTAGCATAGAATGATTACAACACAATAGCAGATTGCTTTCACTGAGAGCACCAGATAGTGGAGATCGAATGGAACACCGTATCTAACTTGCCAAGTGCATAACACTTTAATAACAAGTCAAATTAGGTTTTACAACAAAAATAGAATGGTTGCATGTAGCAACAACCTGTTAACACTTAGAACACTGATCCATCTTTAATCATGCACCCCATACTGATCTAGTGTCAAGATGGCACTCCATAATTATCTTCCACATGAAGATATGCGCCTTCCATTAATTAACTAACTCTAAATGAGTAGTTAACTAAGTTGAACCGAATGTAACTGAACATAACTGAATGTAACTAAACAAAATTGAATGTAACTGACCAGAACTGAATGTAACTTAACAGAACTAGTGCATCTCTATCAATGTTTATTTCCAATAACCATTTGCATAAATTAAGGAGTTGAACCCTTAATTAACTGAACTTGTTTACCATAATTGTAATTCAAATTCTCTCTCTATCTTTGTGCTTATATTAAATATCTCTGCATGGTCCATGTGTGTTTTCATTAATTAATCATATCATGCCCAAAAGATCGTTTCCGAACCTATGATCATATGTATTGCCCCAGGTCATATAGTCATATGCTAAAGTAAATCACTCTAGGGGTAGCTAATCCCTAAAGGAGACTTGTAGCACCTGTTGACCATGACTAGCCATACATTACATAGTATATCTACTTTACATAGTAAAGTACACCACCTCAACCATATGAGGATATTTGTAGGACTACACAAGCCTACTGTCCACCTCAATCATATGAGGATATTTGTAGGACTACATAAGCCTACTGCATCACCACCTCAACCATACGAGGATATTTGTAGGACTACACAAGCCTACTGTCCACCTCAATCATATGAGGATATTCGTAGGACTACACAAGCCTACTATCCACCTCAATCATATGAGGATATTTGTAGGACTACACAAGCCTACTGTCTTGATATTACTCAGAAGACTTTACAACATCACCACCTCAATCATATGAGGATGTTTGTAGGACTATACAATCCTACTGTCTTGATATTACAACACTGGAGAATGACTCCTAATGTTGTAATCTCAACAGAAGAAGCCTCTGGCCCCCTTCTGGGCCCATGGAGTCAGGATCGCGAGCAACATAAGGCTGTTACCAGAGCAGGCGTGCAGATCAGCTCGAGCAGCCGCGGGCGTGAGATCCCAAGTGTGCAGATCAACTCGAAAAAGAAAAAAAAAACTACTTTTCAATTTATTACTTACCATACCATACCCATAAAACATGATTACAATTTGTTAGAAACAAAATTTTACAATCTTCTAAAATATTAATTTAATTTTATATTTTTTTTTCTAAAATATTTATTTTATTTTTAATTAAAAAAAATATTATATTTATATTCTAAAATTTTAGATTAATATAAAAAAATCAAAAAATTTAATAATTTTTTAATCAATGTTGTATTAATATCTTAAAAAACTTAATTCTTTTCCATTTTATTTCTTCTTTTTTTTGACAAAAAGAGTTATAGTATAGATTATAAAAATAGTGGCATAGCCACTTGGATGCGGGTGTCTACCATGCTACCATCGACATGAGGGAGGCTGACAGGGCTTCTCCTTCTCCTGCATGATGTCACTGTGCACTCACCTCATGGCTGCGGGATTTTATTTCCGCATGGGACGTGGCCAGCGCCAGCTCCGTTGATGGGACTCGACCGTCAACTCGTCACAGGGCATAGTTAATGAGCCAGTCTACTGCATGGGCCGACGAGGCCGCCATGCCATTATCACCCTCAGTCTGACCCTCTGCTGGCTCATTTTCTCTCGTTGCTCCAACATTTCAGTGCTCTAAGGCTCCTAGCCTTCACCACCCCTGACATTTATGCACTCGGCTCTAGTTCTAATAGTTTCCTTTGCCATTTTTATCCTTAGTCTTGCCTTCTTTCGGTTCACCAGCCCCTACTTCTCCAACAACTCTGGTCTCAGAGGCTCCCAACCTTCACCACCCATTGGAATTCAGCTCTCAGCTCTGGTCTAAACAGGCTTTTTCACCATGCCACCATGCCCAGAAGGCTGCATGTCACTCCTCGTTGTGCTTGTCAATGTAGAGGTGCTCAGACAAAGTGCCTAATTTAGCTCTCAACAATGGCCAGTGGGGATGATTTTGATATCGAATTCCCTGAAGAGGTGCGGTTGATGATAAATGACTGGGAGGATGAATTATCTGGAGCTGCCAACGATGCTGGACGAACCCTAGTTCAAAGGAGAAATTATTGGGTCATCAAGAATTTGCTCATCCGCCTCATCCTCAGGTTTTTCTCCCAACCCTGATACAAAGACATTCAGAGACGTTCAACTCACGAAGAATATGAAAGAACTCCATATGCTTGAATGTTCTTGAGAGAGATATAATTCTTTCAATCATTCTAGATAGCCTTAAGTTATGGCCTTGCTTTTTCCTATTCATGGCCCGTATAATTATACGAGAGTCACCAAACACGATGGCTTCCTCGACCCCCCTGGCTTCTAATTGATTAAGCCTTTGCCAAAGACCGTAAGCTTCAACCATCTTATTGGTATCATTTCCTATGTTCTAGTAGTATTCAATTTCGATGTTCCCTTCCTGACTGTTAATGATCCCTCCTCCTCCCGCCGCACCTAGATTCCCTTTCGAAGCTCTGTCAAAGTAGAGTTTAAAAATTTTCCTCTCTTTCATCCAAAGTTCAAACTGAGTTTAATCCATCCTTAGTTCCCATACTTCCAATGATTTCTTAGCTGTAGAAATGTCTTGATCAAAAATGTTGAAGGATTCCAGCCAACTAACTTCAACTGGTGTAAACTTGGTCTTATTCTTTGACAATAAAGAAGCATTCCAAATTTCTCCCATGAGCGCTTGCATTTTAACGACAATTTGTTTTGGAGTTTGATATTTATCTTTAAAGATTCTTTGGTTTCGTTCAATCGAGATGTTCCAAAACATTACTTTTAGGATCATCCTCCAGCATGTTTTAAAACCAATTTTTTGGTCCATGTTACCTTGATACATATGGCCCCAGGAAGTGTAGCACTGCTAAATGCTACTTGGAAGGTCCTTGTTACCCAATTGACAATGGAGTAGCTGCATCCAAACCTTGTGAGCGAAGGAGCAGATGACTAGAAAATGGATATTGGTTTCGTTGCTTTCCTTACTCAATGGGCATCAAAAAGTTCCAACAATCCCTCTTCTTTCTAGATTCTCACATGTTAGCACTCTACCATGCACGAGAGGCCAACTGAACATGTCGATCTTGGGCAGGCTCTTCACATTCCATACCATTTCCCAACTCCTTGGATTGTTTGGCACGCTTGGAGTGGTAGAGAACAAGTTGTAACCTTCAGTTGTTGTGTAGAATCTGGCACAATCTCCCCAACCTTGCCTGTCTTTTAAATTGTTGGCCATTGGCACAGCGCCTCCAAGCTGCTCCAAAAATCGTATCTTCTCCTCTTCCAGATTGGTAGGGAAATTCAGGAGCACCCAGCTAATCCAGCGATAAGGAGGATCGGGTTCCCAACTTGAGATATCCCAAATCGTGAACTTGCCATGATTATCAAGCCACCATTTGATTCTGGGTAGACAGGGGAGGAGCAACTTCCCCATGATGGAGTCTTGCCATAATCTAACCTGCTTAGCATTGCCAGGTATCCATAAGAGTTTGTCTTTGAACTTGGCTTGAACTTTCTTACACAATGATGAAATTGAAGAAACAGTTACACAAACGATTCTTTAAATATTTAAAAATAATTCTTTGCAGAAATTATGAATGAGACAAGTGTCATAAGGTTTCAATCCAATATAACCATTAAGAAATGGGAGAGTTAAATAATTTAAAACTTAAATGAGTCTAATAACTAAGAAAATTCATTCAAAAACGGGGGAACTGCTAGTCATTCCAAAACTAAACATAAAAAACATGCATTATCTATGTATCTCCTGAAACCTATGCATAGCTTGAAATATAACCTATTGATATTATAATTTAACCCAGTTATCACAAAAATGCCACTTATACATCACTAAATATGTCTTCAAATATGTTTGCCTTAAAATAAAAATATAATTTGTTTTTTTAAATATCTCAACCCTGTGCGAATTAAGTCTTAACAAAATTCCATTACAAGTTTTGTTCATCAAAATTTTATGAGTTCATCAAGTTCAAAGCATCAAATCACAATCATTGTAACATCACCATTAAGACCTTCTCACAAATAACTTAGATATAAAATGCATGAATGGAAGATGAAACCTTGTAAACCTTGAAGATCATGTTGCAACTTCATTCACTTCCTCATTAACCGCATTGACTGGAGATTTGGATTCTTCTCCTTTTGGATGTTATGGAAGAGGAATTGAAGGGGGGAGAGGGGCATTATCTATAACATGCTCTAGTTCAGCAGGATGTTTATCAGACTTTGGTGAATTTTCAGTTGTGTGAGGAGTTTCTTCATGATGTTTAAAATATATTGAACTAGCAGCTGATGGCATAGGTCGATAGGATCAAGGTTTCCTCAACATGTGGTCTTATTTCATTGAGCAAGAGGTATAACATCCCAACCTGAGTTATGGACTGAGTAGTGATTGGTCATTTATGCTAAATTGGGCAAGGGTAGAGGAGCTTAGGACACATGTGGAGGGATCGAATATGTGAGAGTATTATGTTGAGATCCAAGATAAAGATGCCTAGTCCTTGCCCACTGAGTGGATTCAATTGAATTTGCATCAAAATGCACAAAAGATCTTATTTTTCTTTCACCTCCATGCTTCCATAAGTATTGACCTCTGCCCCTCTCCCTCATACAGACCTCCTTGAACCCCTATTGTGAAAACTCATAGTTGGAAACACAATGTTAATGAGAAAACATTGTATATACAAAAAATTTCATGAACAAGACATTTATGCAAAAGATACAATCAACTACTCCATTCTCTTTCATACCTATCAATGCGAGATTAATATCACTTCATGCAAGTACTTCCATTACATTTGAGTAGGTAGTGTATTGCATAGGATTGTAAACGGGAGTTTAAGCAATGATGTAGTAAGAAGGCTAATATATTGAGTTGGAGAGTCTTATAATTCAAAATAAGACTCTCCTCCTTAAAATTTGAAAAGAATGTAACATGAGAATCCATTTAATTCTGATCTTGAATCAACATACACTGAAATGAACCATTTTTTTCCTTTTAAAAGGATGCGAATTTGAAATCTCCTGAAATTGAATTTGCATAGTTATCACTTTAAATGTGCACCCTCTAGCTTAAATTTACACTTCTATTCCATTCTTTATTCAACCGAGCATTTCTACTCAACACTATTATTCTCTGTTTACTTTTTGAAAACCAATTGATATAGGATTGTCATTAATGCTTGTAAATAATCATTAAAATCCGTGTCTCTGCAATTCTAAAATAACAATTGAATATAACTCAATGGTTATCATTAAAAATTCAGGAACAATGATCTTCAACCATTAATACCAACCGTACATTTTTTCAATTAATCACGACCACACTTATCAAAATCAAACTGTAAATTCTTCCATGTATCACTAAAGATTGACTTCTATTTATGGGAGGTCAGTGAATTTGGGCACAAATAGAGGACATTCATACCATGGACAAGATCATTTCATGATATCAATTTTAAATGTTTCATTGAAAAGGAGTGAGGGGGATGATATCAAAATGGTGGAGATGGGAAGAGTTAGACCATTGGAAGGGGAGAGTTGGAATAAGTGTAAGGTGTAGACATTACATGCCAAAGTTGACATGAGTTTGACTTGTGCTAGGCAAAAATATGGTTGATAGCTTTCCCAAACTGGTTGATTTTGACACCTTTCGGGGGAACAAGCTTGTACAACAAGCCAAATTCAATTTTGAAGATATGATTATGAAAATTGAACCATGAGATATATGGTCCATCTTCCTTCCAAGAAAAAGTTATGAAAACTTTCCCCAAACTTGATGATTGACGCCTTTCAAAAGAACAACTCGATGATTTTGACACCTTTCAAAAGAACAAACTTGTATATTATATCATATGTTTAATTTCGCAAATATGATTATGAAAATTAGACTATAAGACATTACAGTTCATCTTCCTTCCAAGAAAAAGTTACAATAACTTTCGCCAAACTTCTTGATGTTGACACCTTTCAAGAGAGCAAACTTGTAGTTTGCTACATGTTCATTTTGTAGATATGATTATGAAAATAGGACCATGAGATACTATGGTTCATCTTCCTTTCAAGAAAAAGTTATAAACTTTCCCCAAACTTGTTAATTTTGACACCTTTCAAGGGAACGAATTTGTACAGTAAGCCATGTGTTCAATTTTACAAATATGATCATGAAAATTGAACTATAAAACACTACAATCTATCTTCCTTCCAATGACACTAGTGGCAGTCGATTTTGATCTCACTAGCTCAAAATATTGTTGTCTTACTAAGAAGACGTGTTTGAGACTAGTTTCAAGATTGTCAAAATCCCCAACTTCCATAACCTGTATCTTGAAAACTATAGTAATCAAGAATATTAAATTTTAGCACAATGTACTTCAATATGTCATCTCTATACCCTCAAAATCTCGCACCCACAAAATACTTTCAAATAAAAATTATAGAGAAAATGATGAGATGACTCGTTTGAAGGAAACCAACCAAGGACTATATGATATGACTCCAACATAACAATTCCTAAGTCACATGGTTCGAGTTAAAATTCGAGTTTGGCAATAAAGAAATTTGGTTTGACGTCAAATTTAATAATAAGATTTCAATAAAGTTCGACATTAGATTCATCCGTATACATATTTCAAGATTTTTAATATATAAAAAGTAAGTAAAAAAGTTGAAATTTCTCCTTTTTCCATTAAAAAACACATAGTTAATGATTAAAAATGTTGATTATTTTTAAAATGTCTTGTGATTTGAATTCACCTTGAAATTTGCTTTATAAATTCAGCAAGCTCCAACGAATTTCAATGTTTTCTGAGACTTCACAAATTTCAAAACTCGTCAATAAAATTCGTCAAATCTTGTGACTTAGCCAAATACCACAAGTGACATAAAAATAGAAAAAAGTAACGCCGCACCTTGAGAATGAGTAAATAAGAAGCCTTTTTACGGTGACAAACCTCTTTTACAATATAATAAATGCTCAAGATGAGATGATCTCTAAAACTAAGTTTCTTTGGCATATATAGGAGACAAATAGTACAATTACAATAAAACTAAGTCTCTTTGGCATATATAGGAGACAAATAGTACAATTACAATTAAGGAGCCTAGTTGAGCATTAAAGAACCTACCCAACCAATAATGACAACACTCATATAACAGAATGTAATGCCTCCATATCTGGGACTTAACAATGACAAGGAGAAATAGCGTAGCAACTGTTATTTTACATCTCTGGTATAAGAGGTTCGTCCATCACTTCCAAATGTTGGGATATGTATCCACACAGTAGAGCTTTTAAATTTGCTAAGATCAATATAAACCCAGGTCTGGTATTAGCCTATTATGATGAGCTACTCAAATATCAAAATAAGTGGAACTAATTTGTCAAACAATGTTTATCCAATAATTTAGGTATCTCGAGCCAACTTACATTAAGATTCAGCTGAAACAAACGTATAACTATGTCAATATGGAGGCTTTCGATGATGCTTATTATTTGCTTATACAATTCTCAATCAGTCCAAATGATTAACCCGTCCCATAGAAGGCATGTTCATCCACAGAGCTCTTCCCCTGCCAAAGGCTTTCTAGACTATCTTTATCTTCAAGATGATCTGAGCATTACAAGGGGAAATAGAGAAGCAGTTGTTGTTTTACGTCTGGTATAAGAGGTGCATCCCTTCCTGATGTTGGAGTCAGTATACACCTGGGAGAGTTTTAAAACTAGCTTGGAGCAATATAAACCTGGAGCAGATATTAGCCTATAGGCATCAATTCCCTTGGCATTATTGTCGTGTTAACATTCAATGATGATATAAACTCAAGAGTTGCATGTAAAACAGTTTGAAGCTCATGCACCCACCAATGTAGCTTATTTTTCTAGGTGGGACACCGATGTATTCCATGCAGTTCAATATAGTGGGGCACCCAATTTTATTTAAAAGTATCTCATGTCCAACTTCGATTTCATTCCTACTTCATCAAGGTTTGAGTTTACATTCTTAAAATGGAAAATACCAGTGTTATCAGACACAAAGAGTCTGACAAGTCTACTCGAGTCTGCTGCGAAACGAGTACTCGATAGGGACTCGTTTGGCAGACTCACCAATTGCAAGACTCGGTTGAAACTCATCAGATTTGCCATGGACTCGCCAAACTCATCACATATGGTAATATTAAATTCTTGAAGTAAAAGAATAGAAAATGAAAGATAGGGAGAATGTCACATTATCATTAATTGTATCAAGATGATTGAGAATGGTTCCTACTTTATTGGATTTCATATACAAAAAGCAAAATTTTAGATTTTATTCAGAATTCAACAAACTTAACGATGTAAAGGGTTTTAGGACTGCAACGTTTCCACAAGATTCTATCATGTATGACAGTAAGGTATTGGCATTAAATCAAGTGCATCAAGTGCATCAAGCCCTTTCTCTATCTCAATGTTGGTGGTGCTAATTGTTTAAAATTTTTGTTATGATCCTAGTAAAAAATTTTGTTATGTGCATCAAGCGCATCAAGCCCTTTCTACCTTTTCCTAATGCTTGGATTAGGAGGTTTCCATTTTCTCAAATGGAAACACCCAATACACCTGCATCACAATTGTTACAATGTTGGCAATAGCTCCCAGTGTTGGAATTTCATTTCATCAGACAACAAAAAAAATTGACGTTTTGATTTTTTATCTTCGTTGTCATATAACATTTAGTTGAAAACATTGCTCTTCGACACCAAAGTTTTACAGAAAAATTTACACTTCAATAATAAAGAGTTTAACGTTAACAAACAATTGTTACCATTATGAACCAACAAAACGTGGAACCAATGTTACACCATATGGAATGCAATACACCAAATTTTGCAAGGTTAACATGTGAGTCACAAGTGTGATTGAAGTTCCAACGTTTTATCCCAAAGAAATACTTCAACATTAGGAATTGAGTTCTAAAGGCTAAATAAATACAATATGGCTCTTTGTGAAGGTCGTATTGTAATACGAGGTTCTCTCCTTCCTTTGCCAAAAGAAGTTTAATAAGTTGTGTTTGCCAGGTATGTATTGTTTGAATTCCTCAATTATTATTACAAGTGAATGTCCACAAATCATTGAGACATAGAGTTGTGTATATGTATTATCCATGATGAACTTTGATAAAAAAATCTGACAAAAATAATTTGTTTTGTTTTCTAATACCAACAATTTATTTTTATTAAATTATTATTCCTTTATTTAGCATGGAGAATATAGAAAATCTCTGCCATAATTTTAGTACAACCCTCTCGTCATCCATTAACAAGTTCTCTATTGAAGTCTCGACTAAAACAAGCAATAGTAGAACCAACCCTTGGTATGATCAAGAGTGTAAAGATGCGAGAAAAGAAATTAAGCAAGCTACTACATATTCGATAAAAATGGACAAGATAAATCATTACAAAGCCTTAATTAAAAGAAAAGAAAAAGACATTATCCAAGTAAAAGGCAAGAAAATCTCCTACACCTCTCCAAGGTTGCTCCTAAGAAATTCTGGAGGCAAACTCTAACTCACAAAACAAAAGAAGACAATAAAATTGTTTTATAAGATTGAAATTCATATCTTAAAACTCTTTATGAATCCTCAGATACCAGAGATAACATTCAAACCCTTCTTACAACAAGAGAAATTTTCTCGTTAGAAGACATATATTTTGGGGTTAAGCGCTTAACAAATGGAAAAGCCAAAGGCATTGAAGGCTACCAAGAGGAAATCTTAAAAATTGGAGGGCATGTCCTTTTGATATAGTGCCTAGAAATAACATGTGGAATAGGCTAAAGGAGCTTAAGGTTCCTTTTGAATTGAGAGTTGTAGCAATAAGGTTACACGAAAAGGTCATTGCCAAGTTTAAGAATAACGAGGGGTGAACAACAAATATAAATTGTAATATTGGAGTTAAGGTTGCCCCCTCTCCCCTACCATTTTTGGCAGTTACATTGATAAGTTAGAAACGTGTTTAGAAGAAGCAAGTTGCGTCGGTACAATCTTAGTTGAGATATTTAACATCCTACTACTTTATGTTGATGATATTGTTCTTATGGCAGGTGTCCTTTTGATCTCAATAAACAATTAAGAATTCTTAAAGATTTGTGTTCTAACATGGGTCTGACTGTTAACACTGACAAAACAAAAATCATGATTATAAAATCTAAGAAAGACACCTATGCAAATTTTATTTATGATAATATAAATCTAGAGGAATTGATATTCATCACAAGCTCATTTGAAACTATAACATTGAAAAAAAGATTAATGGAGGGTGGAAAGTTTATTTTGGTCTTGAAAATAACTGTAAATCAGCCAATCTTGTCATCCATGTTATCTTGTATGGTTATTAAAGTTGCCCCCTCTCCCTTACCATTTTTGGCAGTTACATTGATAAGCTAGAAACGTGTTTAGAAGAAGCAAGTTGCGTCGATACAATCTTAGTTGGTATAGTTATCATCCTACTACTATATGTTGATGATATTGTTCTTATGGCAAGGTGTCCTTCTGATCTTGAGAAGTAATTAAGGATTCTTAAAGATTTTTGTTCTATCATGGGTCTGACTATTAACACTAACAAAACATAAATCATGATTATAAAATATAAGAAAGACACCTATGGAAATTTTATTATGATAATAGAAATCTAGAGGAATTGATATTCATCATAAGCTCAATTGGAACTATAGCATTGAGAAAATGATTAATGGAGGGTGGAAAGCTTATCATTGGTTTTGAAAATAACTGTAAATTAGCCAATCTGATCACGTGGGATAAAAAGAAGTTCTTAGATCAACAATATGCCTTATCCTATTCTCCTCATAGAAGTGGGTCTTTCCCCCATCGAGAGCATTGCTATGACTAGGTACCTGATGTACAAGCATACGATAAATAACATGGGAAATGAGAGACTTCCTAAAATTGCTTTAAACTCAAGTCAAAACCAACTACGCCTCAAGCAGTGTTGGTGTAAAGATAACATGGCTTGGTTGTTTAAACCATTGGGGAATTAATGAAAACGACATTTTACAGAACATTGACAATGTCCAAAATATTATTACTTCTAAGTTTAAAGAGAAATTTTGGTGAGGAAAATTTAGCGATTAAGAGAAAATTAAGATACTATAAGGAGGTCATTAATCCTAACTTGGAGAATCAGAAGTATCTCTCGATAGTAACTAGCTCACGAAAGAAAATTAATATAGCCAAGATTAGAACGAACTCTCATGAACTCCATAGCGAAATAGAGTGTTGGTCTATTCCTAAAACTCCATGGGCAGAAAGGATTTGCCATCTGTGTGAGTCTATGAGCATTGAGGATGGAAACCACTTTCTCTTAGAGTGCCTTGCTTACACCCACATTAGATTTGAGTTACATAGTATTTGCTACAATACAAACCTTTATAACCTACTAACTTGCCAAACTATAGTGAGCTTGGAAAGCTTCTTGGCAAGCTTTTTAAGCAAAAGAACAAGATTTTAAAGTAAACCAAGTATTTTCTTTCTTAAAGTCCGATAGACCAAAGTTGGTCACAGTGGATGTTAATCATCATCATCATCATCATTAAATTTATCCAAAAAATAAATAGAACATCTCTCCCAAAACCCCATTTAAAGTCAACAAATCAACATCAAGAAAATCCTCCTTGCCACTAGAGAAGACCACCTTGAAGTTGCAAATCCATGACCGCCAAAATACACACCTTGAGTATGCAAGTCATAGCTGAGACTCAAAGTTAGAGAAATAAGCATCTAAAATTCACAAGGAAGTTCTCACTGCCATCTATGCGAGTCTATGAGCGTTGAGGATGAAAACCACTTTCTCTTAGAGTGCCTTGCTTACACCCACATTAGATTTGAGTTACATATTATTTGCTACAATATAAACCTTTATAACCTACTAACTTGCCAAAACTATAGTGAGATTGGAAAGCTTCTTGGCAAGCTTTTTGAGAAAATTTTCTTTCTTAAGGTCCAATAGACCAAAGTTGGTCTTAGTGGATGTTCATCATCATCATCATCATTAAATTTATCCAAAAAATAAATAGAACATCTCACCCAAATCCCCATTTAAAATCAGCAAATCAACATCAAGAAAATTCTCCTCGCCACTAGAGAAGACCACCTTGAAGCTGCAAATCCGTGATCGCCAAAATAAACACCTTGAGTATGCAAGTCATAGTTGAGACTCAAAGTTAAAGAAATAAGCATATAAAATTCACAAGGAAGTTCTCACCTTTAAGGTGCATAACAGGTTTATAACAAAAATAGTTATCTGAGATTTAAGAACTAGTGCTTGGTAAATTTGGAAGCTTATGTTGAGTTTCAAGCAAAAAATATGGAAACCAAGTGGTATGTGGGGGTTTTGTTTCCTTCATTAATTACCACCTATCCCTTACCACCTTGTGAGTGAATAATTATTATAATTATCCATCTCATAGCCATCTTAGAAAATTTTAAAATCAAGATTAGCATTAAGGTATACAAATATTTTTTAACTTTTATGTCACTTGCTCAGGCAACAAGGAACTCATCTTGAAATCATCCAATCCTTAAGTTAATAGAGGACTCCTATGTTTTTAGGGTCACTTAATGCATGTTTTTAACCACCGGTACTAAAGGGGCTGCTCAATGAAAATTAATGACGATCTTAAAAACAAAAATTAAACTTCAAAAAAACATTTTTGTTAATCTTTGTTCATTTAGTCAACACGATTTGATCAAAATTTTAACCGTATTTGACAAGCAAAAACTCTGCCATTTTGTCCATGAAATTCCAACCCTGCTAGCTCCTTTAGGCTTTATTTTAGCATTCTACTTTTCGTAGTCATATATGAGACTTGCGATTGGAAGACCTTATCTATTTTGATTTCTATTTATGATTTGAGTTATATGGTTGAACTGGATACAATTTGTGAATTTGTTCAAGATAAATCATCTTGGATTCACTATTTTCTATATAAATATATTATGTCAAATATTATATTATCATTTTTTATGAAATGTATTATCATTAGTATACTTCTTTTTCACAAAATTTACAAGTTTTTTTGTTCTATTGCCAATTCTTTGCCATCTTATACCTAGTAGCGAGTCCCCACCCAGCCGATTCTTTGCAAGTCCGAGCTGAGAACATTGGAAAAAACTATGCTAAAGAAGCCAATAGTCATATTGTGATGTACATTTATTGACATCTTATCCTAGTAGCGAGTCCCCAGCCAGCCGATTCTTTGCAAGTCCGAGCTGAGAACATTGGAAAAAACTATGCTAAAGAAGCCAATAGTCATATTGTGATGTACATTTATTGACAGGCACTTGTTTGTTTATCGATTTAGCATGCAGGTATTTTTGTTACGAGGGTGTTTTTGTTATGGGAATCTCGAAGTATTAAGTTGAGCAACATGCTAACATCAAAGATGTATGGTTCTCATTAAAGGAGTTGTTTACGTGGTTAATAAGAATTTATGCAGTTTGAATGAATATATTCAAAGTCATTGCATTGATAGTAGTGAGGTGTTTTACAACCTAGTATAGAGAAGATGTTGGCACATTCCTAACATTATGCTATCAAAAATAAAAATAATTATTGCCCCAAAAGTAGCCAGGTGCTCTATAGCCCAGTCTGGCCCAGTCTGAGGAAGATGTCAAGTTCCTAACATTATGCTATCAAAAATTTAAAAATAATTCAACAATAAATTCATGTTAGTTCATAAAATAAAAAATAAAACCAAATAAAAAGAGGTTCATAAAATGAAATTTTAAAACCAAATAAAAACTTGGTAAAAAAATCAATGTTGGCTCATAAAATAAAAAGCATAGACCAATCTTAAACAGAGACCTATCAAAAAAGATTAAATTTTTTGGGGTGTAATTTTTTCTTAAAATGCAAAAAAATTAAAATAAAAAAAATTACACCTCAAGAAATTGGATCTCTCCAACGGGAAAGATGACCAACATTGCTCTACCCAAGAAAACCGTCCCTCTACCAGTCAAGCGTTGCAGCTCCATCTCCAAGGATGGCATGGGCAGCCCCAGTAGCAGCTGAACCTCCAGCAGTGATAACAGCTCAGGTGAAGATGCAAACAATTCCATAGAACAGAACGAGCAGTTGGGTACAGACTTTGGCACACCAATTATCGAGTCAAATTCTAAGTCCATGTTTATGTTCCAATCCTTCATCTTTCCCGTTGCTTTCCAGGAACAGTCCTCTTCAAAGCAGTTTTTCACATGATCAGCTAGAAGTTTTTTGTAAGCAACCCAGGAATAGTGCTCTTCAGAGCAGTTTTTCACATGTTCAGCCAGAAGTTTTTTGTAAACATTTTAAAACTTAATTTTGTATGAAACTGTTTACCCTATCAAAGTGAGGATCACCTTAACAGTTTCAGACTGCCTTTCCCTTTCAGGCAGACGGGTGTCTTTTCTCTTATTTTGCTTTCCTGCAAAATGGATACACTGCTATGTACTTTTACCTGTAATTTTAATAGAAATGATCTGAACTTACAAAAATAAATAAACCTAGATTTAAAATAAATCTTAGTAAACAAGGAAATACAGAATGTAAGTTGTAGATAACAACATAAAACACTTCACAAAAAAGAATATAGACAAAAAGAAAATATAAAAAAGTCAGGTCTCTGGCAGGAGAAAATGACATCTCAAACTTGTTATAAATCACTAAATTGCACATATGTGATCAATGCCTCTCTAATCCTTCTAACAAACAACACAGATACGCCTTGCATAAATTTTACAGAAAACTCTACACTGGACTTGTCACTACATCTTCAAGCAAGAACCTTTCACAATCTAAGCACTGTAAAATCTCCATAAAATTTGCATCTTCTAATATAGGTTTGCATTTACAGACGTAGGTTTCTGGATGCTGACCTGGATGCCTTCTATTAAAAAAAATACAACTTCCTGAAGGCCAAAACAAAACTCAGCAATCTATAGCTGAAACGACATGAGAAAAATAATGGCAAATGCAGACAAATACAGTAAAACAAACCCACAAATAGTTTGCTCCAGGAGCCAACAAATTGAAACACAGTTTACAAAAATGTATTGCAGCTAACAGTCAATGATTTGAAACCAATTTCACCAAATGTATTGCAGCCAGCATCCAATAATTTGAAACCCAGATCACACAAAAAGCCCAATTAGCCAAGTCGTGAAGGATATGGCAAATGCTTGCCATAAAGTCTAAACAGGCTTAAGATTACAAAGACATCCTCTGCATGCATGTTAAATAGGCAAATAGCACCGTGCATGGCCCGCAGCTATTTATTTGTTTAAAAGCCTATAGACCCCAAGGAAAGAAGTCAGGTGAATGTTCTAATTTGCTCTACTCTGCAAAATGACACGTTCCTACATCCTCCCATACACATCAAATTTTAATCCTCCCGAGTCCCCTACACATCAAATTTTAAGTGAGATGGATGCATGCGACATTCTTTTGCACCAAAACTAAGTGCTTGTAACAACATACGCACTGACATTTAAGTTTGAATATATATATATATATATTTTAAATACTTTTTAACTTAAAAAAAAAATATGATTATACTGAAAAACTTACACAATGTGTTAAAAAATTAAATACCCTTGCAAAAAAACCATTGAATATTAAGTGCTAGCAAACCAGTTACATATATTAAGAAACTAAAGGTCAACGAATAGGCTTATTATAACTCTTAAAACACTAAATATTAACGAATAGGATTATTATCAACTCCAAGTTAATAGCTGAATAACTGCTTGTATATGAAAATAAAGCAAGAAAAAATATACTAACTTCTCAATGTTATTTAATGGGACTAACAAAAAATGCGGCCAACATCAATCCGGAAGTAAAAATTCCCATATACAAAACCGTTCTAAAAGCGATGAATATAAAACCACTCCCGCAAGAACTACTGAGAAAGGCCGGGTATAACTCAGTGAAAAACCACCACGCATGCGAATCTGACTACCGATGGCAAGAAAACTCCCCCAGACGTTAAAGCTAGAGTCATAAAAAAGCGGCCAACATCAATCCAGAAATTGAATCTCCCATCTAAAGCCGTTCTGAAAGCGATGAATATAAAACCGCTCCCGCAAAAGCCACGAGAAAAGCCGAGTATAACTCAATGAAAAACCACTCACGCATGCAATCTGGCTACCCATGGCAAGAAAACTCTCCCAGAAGTTAAAACTAGACTAATAAAAAAGCGGGCAACATCAATCGGGAAGTTAAAATTCCCATCTAAAACCGTTCTGAAAGCGATGAATATAAAACCGCCCCCCAAAATACCACTAAGAAAAGCCAGGTATAACTCAATAAAAAACCACCGATGCATGTGAATCTGACCACCGATGGTAAGAAAACTCTCCCATAACAACAACAGCTATAAATACATAACAATACATGATGATATTTAGCTAATAGAATCTAAAGGCCCTAAAGAAATCAACCCTGACCTGGACAATATTGGGAAGGCACCAAAAACTCGACCTTTTTACCGAACAGTCTCTGATCTGTGCCTTGTATCGATTCCCGACCTCTTTCTGAGGCCTATGTTGCACATTTTTTAACTGCATTGGCGTCTTTGCAAGTCAAGGAGGATCTTCCCATTCATTTTACGGCCTTTAAAAAAGCCCATATAAGAAAGAGGTTGTGGGGTCGATACGGAGCAGAGATCAAAGACGGATCTGGCAGGGTACTTACCACGCCGCCAAGGTGTGACTCCTGTAATTTTTGCGACGGATCTGGCTGAGCACTTTCCACCTGCCGAGGTGTGACTCCTGTAATTTTTGCTCTAATAAAATACCTATAAGAAATACTCAAAACACACAGGTCGTGTTACAGCCTCTTTATATTTATACTATTGGCCTGGTCGAAGAACCACCTATTCTCTCTCACCTTCCCTTGTCAAATAAAGTAAATAATAAAAATAAGAGAAACCTAACGTTTTTAATTTTTTAATTTTATTATTGTTAGTTGTTGGAGGGTGAAATGGGTTTAAAAAAAATATTAAGGATATGTTGTTGTTAGAGGGTGAAATGACTTTAAAAAAATATAAATTTTGCTAAACGCAATACAAAAGTTTATTGAATAAAAAAAGTATAAGATTGTGTCAATCAATAACTCTAAAAATATTAAATGTCAATAGGTCACATCTCATGTATGAGTGCTTATTTCATCATCCATTGTACCTATAAATGATCTATTTTCAATGAAAAGTATGATAAAAAGAATATTAGACTGTACATGCATGACCATTTTCACTTTATAGAAAAAACAAAACATCCATCAATGATATGAAGTAGCCAATCCTTAATTGCCAAGCTAACGTTAAGAATCGAGCATTAGAAAACTAGCATTTACACGAAGAGGTGCAAAGGAACACCGAGAGGATCAACATATTTTGTAGTGGCTTTTCAACTATATTATAAGGCCATGTGCAGTAATAAATGTGTTGGAATATATTTGTGAAGAAAAGCATGTTATACAATAGATAATTGCAACGATAAACTAACCACAGCTAATTGCACCAGTCCTCCCTATTCTTCCAAGCTTAAGCCCGCTACACAAAAGGTAAAATTCTATACAAGTTTTTGTCATAAAACAACATGAGTTTCAAATATACAGAGCTCCGAAATGTATTTATTCATTGTTACTTTGTGTCATGTGTGTTAGTGTTTGAGCAACTATGAAGAAACTTGAACTTTAAAACTTTAATCCATAATTACAGTGCAAATATATCTCATCAATAATCCAAAGACATAAATAAATCAAACCATAGAACACAGGATATACACCAGGAAAACCATCCATTGATTTGGAGGTTTAAAAGTCCAACAAACAATCTTAGAGTATGATTGATAATCTATAGAGAATGATTACAACACAATAGTAGATTGTTTTTTTCCGAGAGCACAAGAGAGTAGAGATCAAATGGAACACTGTAATGATCTTTCCAAGTGCATAACACTTTAATAACAAGTCGAATTAGGTCATACAAGGAAGGTAGTGAATATTGCATGCTTCAGTAACTTCTTAGCACTGAGAACATTGTCTCATCTTCAACCATGCGCCCCGACACACTTGGTGCCAAGTGGACACTTCATAATTATTTCTTACACTGAAGATATGCACCCTCCATTAATTCACTAAGTTTAACTACCTCTAACTGAGTTGTTAACTAATTGAACTAAACTGAACTCAATGGAACTGCATAGAACTGAATGTAATTGACAAAACTGAATAGAACTGAACAGAACTGAATGTAACTAAATAGAGCTGAATGTAATTAGTGCTTCTCCACCAGTGTCATCTTCAACAACCACTTACATAAATTAAGGAGTTGATTCCTTAATTAATTGAACTTGTTTTATCACAATTAAGACTCAACTGATGTCTTGTTAATTCGAGTTCACTTGGAGGCACACATGGGCAATTCGAATTCTCTCTCTATCTTTGTGCTCATATTAATTTTCTCTGCATGGTCCATATGTGTTTTCAGTAATTCTATATCATATCATACTCATAAGAATTGTTTCAAACCTATGATCATATGTATTACCCTAGGTCATATTGTCACATGCTAAAGTAAATCACTCTAGGTTATTTGGATTTATGCAGGAACGTAACAGAATACACAAATAACCACATAAAAAAATATGCAGTGAAAATAACACTTCATTTTATTAATCAATAACTGAAACTTGTTTACATACAGAATGGAAATAAACTAGCTAGAGTGCTGGTAGCTTATCTTTGAGAAGAGATGTGACGGCTATAGGCCTCTGAACTCTGTGTTACAATGAGGCTCAAAGGCCTATATATTATTGAGAAACAATGGAAACCCTACACATCCAAAAACCTAACCCTAGGAGGTGAAACGCCTGAATGTGGGCCTCGTTGGGTAACTTGGTACATCAATTTCTCGGGGTCGTAGCTTTAACATACTACCTCCGTTTGACGCACATGATACATCGTTAAAAAGATCTGTTTAAGGACTACATCCTTAAATAAAAACTAATGAGTCCAGAACAAACTCATATTTTTCCGACCATTCGATGCCGAAAAAACATCGTTTAGGGCCTCAAAACGGCTTCGAAAGTTTAGGACCCGAAAACTGCCAAAAATAGTAAATTGTGCTACAATTAAGGAAACTGGAAAACTGAAAGAAACAATGGTGGAGGTCCAAGTGGAATAGGTGGGTGGTCACCAATATCCTCCTAGATCATTCTTCTCCCCTTAGGAAGCAATGGTCCCCATTGCGTTGAGTTCCTCCATGAGATGAGGAAACTTCTGCTGAACTTGGTCCTTGGTGAGCCACTTTCCCTGGTGAAGGAGTTGGCTTGCTTTGACAACTTGATATTGATGGATCTTCTGCTGGCGGGCGTTCTTGATTTATGTGTCCATAATCCGATCAGTTGTGGCTTGTTCCATGCAGTCAGGGTTTAACTCTGTTGGTGTGGGTTGTTTTACCACGTCTGATGTGTCCAGTAAAGGTGGAAAGTAGGGCCGAGGGTGGTCCACATTGAACACTGGGTGCAGACTAAGGAATGGTGGAATACTGAGCTCGAATGCATTGTCCCCGACAGCTTTGGTGATGGTTTATGGCCCATATCGGAGTGGGCAAAGCTTGCGGTGGGGTCCAGCGAAGCGCTCCTTCTGCAAATGTAGCCACACTTTGTCGCCAACCTGGAAATTGTGTTGCACTCGATGTTGATCATGTCGCTTCTTGTACTTAGCATTGGACTTGTTGGTGAATGTGTTGAATGCACTCAATGAAGTTGTTCTCCTTGGAAACTTCAAACTAGATATGAGCTGAATCATCCTCAGTAGTTGCAAATGGCATCGCTACGTCAATGGAACATAGTGGCTGGAATCCCAAGCCCACCTGAAAGGGGTTGTGGTTGGTTGAGCCGTGGAGGGCCCGATTATAGTTGTGTTGTACATAGGGGAGGCTCTCATCCCATGTGCGTGGATGCTTTGAGTTGTACATGCACAAAATGTGTACGATCATCCTGTCGACGACCTCTGTCTGGCCATCAGTCTGGGGATGGAAAGCTGTGGACTTTGTGAGCTTGGTGTCTAGCATTGACCATAGGCTAGACCAGAATGTACTAAGGAACCTGTTGTCTCGGTTTGAGATTATAGACTATGGGATCCCAAAGTGTACCCACACTTGTTCAAAGAAGAGTTTAGCAGTGGCTTCTGCTGTGATATTCTTCAACGACCACAAACATACAGTCATTGCCATGCTTAGTAGAAGGAAGGCCCGGCATGTAATCCATGGAGATGGATTCTTAAGGTCGACTAGGGGTAGGCAATGGAGTATAGAGGCCTTGCTTCTTGATGGATGGTTTGGCAATGGCGCAGGTAGTGCAGGATCAAATGTACTTCCTCACGTCTTATCGAAGGCTCAACCAATAGAAATACTTCTGCAATATTGCCATTGTTTTCTCGACCCCGAAACACACAGTGACTCGACTGTAGTGCACTTCCTAGATCATCTTGGCACACTCGCTTGAAGGAACACAAAGGTGTCCCATGTGACATAGTAGTACATCCTGGAGGGAAAATTTTGGAACTTGGTTTCCCTCCAAGAGTGTCTGGTATGTGTGGCTGAATTCTGGATCGCTCTTGTAGAGAAGCGACCAATCAGAAGTCTCGTGCCCACAAGAGTTGAGCACGGTGGTTATCGCCACGATCGATGATCGACTGAGGCAATCTGCAACATTATTGGTGCTTCCTTTCTTATACTTGATGTTCAAATGAAACTGTTGTAGATATGTGGACCACTTCTGATGGTGATCATTCTGTAACTTTCCTTGTGTATGTATGAACTGCAGGGGTCGGTGGTCTATGTGGATGATCGTTTCCTTCCCCAAAATGTAATGCTTCCATTGTCGGCAAGCCTGTATAATGGAATACATCTCTTTGTCATAAGTGGGATATTTGCGGACTGTGTCGGACAGTGTCTCACTGTGATATGTCATTGGATGCCCTTGTTGAGTAAGGACTGCCCCAATCGCATAGTCAGAGGCATCTTTCTCGATCTCAAATGGTTGTTGCAAGTCTGGTAATGTGAGCACTGGGGCACAGCAGAGGCGATGTTTCAATTCTGCAAACGCCTCCTGCTGAGTTTCTGACCAAAAGAATTTTGCTTTCGCTCCTCCCTTGGTGACTTGACTCAAGGGCCAAGTGATATGAGAGAATCCCAACACGAACCTGCGGTAGAAATTAGCAAGGCCCAGAAAGCTGCGAAGCTCTGTTAGAGTAGTTGGGGCTGGCCAATCCCGAATGACTTGGATATTGGTTGGATCCACATGTACCCCACACTCATCAATAATGTATCCCAGATACTGAACCTGGGTCATGCCAAAAGTGCACTTGTCCAAATTGGCACACAACTTGTGCTGCTGCAATGTTTGGAGGACTTGTCGGATGTGGTGGAGTTGTTCTTCCCAAGTCTGGCTGAAGATCAGGATGCCATCCAAGTATACTACTACAATGAGTTGGTGAATGGCTTCAATATGTCATCCATCAGTCTCATGAAGGTTGCAAGAGCATTTGTCAGCCCGAAAGGCATGACCAACCATACAGAATGGAAATAAACTCGCTAGAGTGCTGGTAGCTTATCTCTGAGAAGAGATGTGGCGGCTACATGTCTCTGAACTCTGTGTTACAATGAGGCTCGAAGGCCTATATATTATTGAGAAACAATGGAAACCCTACACATCCAAGCACCATTTTAGCTATATAACACAATGGAAACCCTATTATCATCCAAACGACATATTTACTTAAGCGGCATATAACACAGGGTTTCCACTGTGTTATGTGTACATCATTGGGTCTATATAATGCAATGGAACCCTACCTGGTGATCCAAGAAGATATTGGTGGCCACCCACCTATTCCACTTGGACCCCCACCATTTTTTCTTTCAATTTTTCAGTTTCCTTAATTGTAGCACAATTTACTATTTTTGGCAGTTTTCGAGTCCTAAATTTTCGGAGCCGTTTTGAGGCCCTAAACGACGTTTTTTCGGCATCGAATGGTCGAGAAAATATGAGTCCATTCTAGACTTGATATTTACCATTTATGGATGTAGTCCTTAAATAGATATTTCTAACGATGTATCATATGCATCAAACGGAGGTAGTATGTTAAAGTTACGACCCCGAGAAATTAATGTACCAAGTTACCTAACGGGGCCCACATTCTAGCGTTTCACCTCCTAGGGTTAGGTTTTTGGATGTGTAGGGTTTTCATTGTTTCTCAATAATATATAGTCCTTTGAGCCTCATTGTAACACAGAGTTCAAGCCTCAATTACTTGGATGTGTACACCATCATCCAGGTATTTTAGCAATATACGAACTGAAGATCAACACATCTTTACAAATTCTAATTGATACTGAAACTTGAACAGAGAGTTTCAGAGGCTCTTCCATAGCTCATTGGAAATATATTTCTATCATCTAAAATGGGTATTTTTTGGTTTTTCATTTACTTTCCTGGTTTGTGAGATATGCTTGTTTGAAGCAACCTATATTTGTACACAGTGCGACCTCACGTACCACAACTTAAAAGAAGTACCACAGACTCCACATAACATATCAAAGGCTCTACCATATCTTATTGGAAATATATTTCTGTTGGCTAAAATGGGTATTTCACGGTTTTTCATTTGGATCTCTGGTTTGAGATATATCATCAATTGAAGCAACATGTGTCTGGAAAATCAGTGCGCGCGCGTCCCTTGAGCTTTGGAAACCATTTTCTCACTCCTTGGGCCACCACAGAGAGATTATGTTATATGGATGGAAATGTCTCTTCAATATCTCAAATGGGTCTTCAACGAAATTCAATTTCATCACTTGCATCAAAAATATATGAATGGATTTGCACTAAGACATCAACTTCACCAAATACCATTTTGTTTTTTTACTTTTATGAAATCCTATTGTAATCATGGTTATGGGTTAACCACACAAAATCCTTGGTTATGGATAAACCACGTAAAACCAACGATTATGGTTAGGGGTCAACCACACAAAACCCACAGTTATGGTTATGGTTCAACCACACAAAACCCAAGGTTAAGGGTCAACCACACAAAACCCACAGTTATGGTTATGGGTCGACCACACAAAACCCACGGTTATGGGTTAACCACAGAAAACCCTTCTCTTCATTGGCAATTGACACATTGTAATCATGGGTCTTTTTTTAGTATGAAATGATGGGGACCATCATTTTCTAAGGGGGGAAGAATGATCCGAATTTTAGGGGAAATATGGTCTAAATTCGGATGTACGAGTCATAAAAGCATTTAATGAGAGGCTACACGCTCTTAGTCATCATAAAAACATTAAATGAAGAGGCCACCCTCTCTCATCCATGGTAATTGACAACCCATGGTTTTGTTCCATGGTATGGCTTCATGGCACATTGCACCTCTCTCATCCATGATATTTCAGAACCCATGGTATTGCCTCATGGCACATTGTAATAATGTTATAAAAAGGCTCTATGAATTCTCAATAAAGCATTGAAGGATTTTTGACATCCTACATTTTTCTCATTCTATTGAGTTATTGGGCTTTTGGTTTTGAGCTCTTTTCTTGATATGGTTTGAGAGGTGGGGCTCAAAGAACCGTCTTTGAGCCTCACCCCTCCAGGTGGCCTACATACTTTATGTTTCATTGTCTAAGATATTCATATCCTAGATCTTATTGATGTGTCTTGCTCATAACTATCCATTATGCTATCTCTTCTCCTCCTCTATCGACATCCAAGCCTTGCAAGTCTCAGCTCCCAAGATCCGGATCAGTGGTATCATAGAACCATCTTTGAGCCTCACCCCTCCATGTGGGCTATTTACTCTATGTATGTTACTCTATGATTCAAAACAATTTTGTAGCTTTAATCCCCTCCTCTCTCAGCATCCAAGCCTTTCAGGTCTCAACCCCCAAGATCCGGATCAGTGGTATCAGAGTAGGTACGCTCTCCATGGGAATGAGGGTTTGAGCATAGTTCGGGTTCAAAGATCTGCAGAGATTTCCAGCCTCCTTTTGGCACACTCGGAGTCCATTGTTGGGTCATACACTGTAAGCATCACAGTTGGTCCTCAAGCAAAACATGATATCTAAGTTTCAAGAGGAAGTTTCATGATCTCTACAACTTTCGATTTTTCTCTACAAACCCTTGGCAATATATGAACTAAATATTAACACATCTTTACAAATTTGAACTGATACTGCAACTTGCATAGAGAGTTTTAGAGGCTCTTCCATAGCTCATTGGAAATATATTTCTATCATCTAAAATGGGTATTTTTCGGTTTCTCATTTACCTTCTTGGTTTGTGAGATATGCTTGTTTGAAGCAACCTATGTTTGTACATAGTGCGACCTCACGTACCGCAACTTCAAACAAGTACCACAGACTCCATAGAACATATTAGAGGCTCTACCATAGCTCATTGGAAAGATATTTCCGTTAGCTAAAATGGGTATTTCGATGTACTTGGATGTGTTCACCATCATATTACTCTGTGTTACAATGAGGCTCGAAGACCTATATATTATTGAGAAACAATGGAAACCCTACACATCCAAAAACCTAACCCTAGGAGGTGAAACGCCAGAATGTGGGCTCCGTTCTCTCTTGGGGGATGAGACCGGGAAGGATTGGATGCCGAGAGAGGAGGAGAAGGTATGTAGGCCACCTGGAGGGGTGAGGCTCAAGAGGGTTTTTTGAGCCTCACCTCTCAAACCATGCTAAGAAAGGCACTCATAACCAATAACCCAATAACTCAATAGAATAACAAAAAGGTAGGATGCCAAAAATACTTCAATGCTTTATTGAGAAGGCATAGAGCATTTTTATAACATTATTACAATGTGCCTTGGGGAAATTCCATGGGTCAAAACCATGGGTTGTGAAATACCATGGATGAGAGAGGTGCAATGTGCCTTGAAGCCATACCATGGAACAAAACCATGGGTTGTCAATTGCCATGGATGAGAGAGGGTGGCCTCTCCATTTAATGCTTTTATGATGATTGAGAGAGGGTGGCCTCTCCATTTAATGCTTTTATGGCTCATACATCCGAATTTAAACCATATGCCCCCCTGAAATTCAGATCATTCTCCCTCCCTTAGAAAATGATGGTCCCCATCATTTCATGCGAAAAAGAGACCCATGATTATAATGTGTCAATTGCCAATGAAGAGAAGGATTTTATGTGGTTAACCCATAACTGTGGGTTTTGTGTGGTTGACCCTTAACCATGGGTTTTATGTGGTTAACCCATAACCATAACTGGGGGTTTTGTGTGGTTGACCCCTAACCATGGGTTTTGTGTGGTTGACCCTTAACCATGGGTTTTATGTGGTTAACCCATAACCGTGGGTTTTGTGTGGTTAACCCATAACCATAACTGTGGGTTTTGTGTGGTTGACCCCTAACCATGATTACAATACATAGCCGTGGGTTTTATGTGGTTGACCCATAACCATGACTGTGGGTTTTGTGTGGTTGACCCCTAACCATGATTACAATACATAACCGTGGGTTTTATGTGGTTGACCCATAACCATGACTGTGGGTTTTGTGTGGTTGACCCCTAACCATGATTACAATACATAACCGTGGGTTTTATGTGGTTGAACCATAACCATGGGTTTTGTGTGGTTAACCCATAACCATGATTACAATAGGATTTCATAAAAGTCCAAAAAAATGGTCTTTGGTGAAGTTGATGTCTCACTGCAAATCTATTCATATATTTTGATGTCGCTGTAAATCCATTCATATATTTTGATGTAGGTGATGAAATTGAATTCCATCGAAGACCCATTTGATATATTGAAGTAAACTTTCCATCCATATAACGTACTCTCTCTGTGGTGCCCCAAGGAGTGAGAAAATGGTTGCTGAAGCTCAAAGGACGCGCACGCACTGGTTTTCTAGACACATGTTTCTTCAATCGATGATATCTCTCAAACCAGAGATCCAAATGAAAAACCGTGAAATACCCATTTTAAATAACAGAAGTATATTTTCAATGAGATATGGTAGATACTTTGATATGTTTTGTGGAGTATGTGGTACTTTTTTGAATTTGCGGTACGTGAGGTTGCACTGTGTACAAACATAGGTTGCTTCAAACAAGCATATTTCACAAACCAGGAAGGTAAATGAGAAACCAAAAAATACCCATTTTAGATGACGAAAATATCTTTCCAATGAGCTATGGAAGAGCCTCTAAAACCCTCTGTTCAATTTTCAATATCAGTTCAAATTTGTAAAGACATGTTGATCTTTAGTTCATATATTGCCAAGGGTTTGTAGAGCAAAATTGAATGTTGTAGAGATCATGGAACTTCTTCTTGAAACTTAGATATCATGTATTGCCAAAGGACCAACTATGATGTTTACAGTGTATGGCCCAACAATGGACTCCGAGTGTGCCAAAAGGAGGCTAGAGATCTTTGCAGATCTTTGAACTCGAACTATGCTCAAACCCTCATTCCCATGGAGAGCGAACCTGGATCTGATACCACTGATCCGGATCTTGGGGGCTGAGACCCGAAAGGATTGGATTCCGAGAGAGGAGGGGATTAAAGTTGCAAAATTGTTAACATTTGAAGCATAGAGTAACATACATAGAGTAAATAGCCCACATGGAGGGGTGAGGCTCAAAGATGGTTCTTTGAGCTTCACTGGAGCAACCGTGTCCAGTTGTCTGTTAGTCGAATCCGACTATCATTGTAATAATGAATATGGATAATAATAATATATTGGATGATGGGTAAAATGTACAATAAGCTTGCCTTTTATAGGCTTGAGCGTGAAGGGTTACACCCTCTCATATAATTAACTAATCTATTTTAATAATTTATTTTATATTCGTTACATTGTCACTCCCTTTAAGGAAGCTTTGTCCTCAAAGCTTAAGTATTTTCCTAGTGTCGTTCTTCATCCTGACTCGGTGTTGGTATTAGAATCGGACGAGGTCTCTTGTGCAGAGACTTGCATTTCCTTTCCATTGATGATTTTGCACTGTATTGTCTCATTGTTCCTACATTTGTTACCAGGGGTCCAATCATCACCGCATCGACGACATATGTTTTTCTTCTTTTTCTTTTTATTATCAGAGTAACCGTTAGATGACTTTGATCTATTTTCCATTTCGTAGGCGTATGATTGAGGTCTATGGCATTGATGGTTGGGAGACCAAGTATCTGCACAATACTTACATTGTGTCTCTTTTTCTTGTCGATAATGGCTATCGCCTTTTGTTTTTATTCCTTCCATTTTGCGTTTTGCGGCTTTTGCTTTACGTATTGCTACTTATACGTTAGGAATGTCATGTAACTTTAACTCTTTTTGGAGGTATGGTTTAAGACCTCCTAAATAGGTTTTGAGTCCTTGCTTATCATACAACCCAAATACTCGTGTCGATAAGGATTCCCATTGATGAGTGAATTCCTCAACGTTTCTGATTTGTTGTAGTCTAGTAAGTTTACTGAAAAATTCATCTTCTTTGATTCCTTGAAACCTATTAAAAAAATCGTTTTTGAACAAGTTCGAGGTGTAGGTAAAATTATCTCTCTTCCACCATAAGTACCAATTATAGGTGTACCCTTCCATATGCATTGACGCATATTTCACCTTCTCCTTGTCATATTGAGTGTTGTAAATGTCGAAGTATTCTTCTGCTTTGTTTAGCCAAGCAATGCATTGGTCTTCACTCCCATTGTATTTTGACAACTCTATTTTTGCTTTAGGTGGGTGCACTTTGTAAGGACGACGTTGATTTCTTTTTGCCTTATGGTTTGATGGTGGCTCAGAACTATTAGATGATGAAAGTGACATATCTGAATTGCTTCGTTGTTGGCGGAGCTTTTTGGCTTTTTTATTCTCTACTATTTTACTTATAACATCTATTTTGTTGTTTAATCATGCCTCCATATCTGGCAGGACTTGTGTTTCTATCTCTTGCTTAAGTGTCGCATTGTTAATCTTTAATTCCTTTTGCAATTCTTCTTGATTCTTTATGAGTGTTTCCTGGGTGGCAACATGAAAGGAGGCATCTAGCATGTGTGGAACGCTGACTTGGCCCGGACTGGGTATGAGCCTTTGTAACATCTCGATTAATGTATTATGGTTCTACGTCATGGTGCCCATGTTCTGTGTTAAGGTGTTTATGTTTTGCGTCATGGTACTCATTTTGTCATCAACGTCTTTTTGTTTTTCGTTCAGGATGTCGAGTTTGTCGCCGAGCCTTCTTTCTAGTACCAAAACAAGATCATTTTTGAGTAATGTATTGTTATTTTGCATCTTTTCCTTCAATCCTTCTTGGTTAGCGACAATGGACTTTATGTCCTTCTCCATTTTTTCGATCTTCTCTTTCAGTTCCTCCATGGTCTTGGACCTTGTATACGGAGGTGTGTATTTCGGTGCTATTTTGGCTTTTGAGATGAATTGAATAATAATATATTAATAAATTAATTAGTTAATATTATTATTATTATATTTGTTTATAAACTATATTTTGTATATAGTTTTTATTTTTATTTTTTTAAACAAGTTTAAAAGAATAATAATTAATTATATATTAATTATTATATAATAAACCTTTTATATTATTCTTTTGTTTTAAATATAATAAAACAAAATTAAATATTATAATAATTTTATATTATAATATTTTGAAATATTATATTATAATATTTAATTTTTCTGTTTTTGTTTATTTTTTGGTTTGTGCAGTCGTGGAAGTGGAGCAACGGCAGTGGATTCAAATGGGATGACGAGAACGGTTGGAGGAGGCGCGGTGGATGGAGGTGTGGGTGGATGAAGTTGGAGGGAGGGCGCAGGTGGATGGAGTTGGAGGGGGCGACGACGTGTGATGGGAGGTTGGGGCGAGCGCCGAGGGGAGGAGGTGGAAATATGGAGCAGCGTGGAGTGGGAGGCTGTGGTAGTGCATGGGGGTGGAGCACGGGAAGAGGAGCGGTAGCGGCGTTGGTGCAATAGAGGTGGAAGAGAATGGCAGCAGGGAGGCGGCGTGGAGTATGGGCAGAGCAGCAGGGGATGGGAGAAGGGATGATGGGGGCGCGGTGGATGGGAGGGGCCAACAAGGTTGTGGCGTTGGAAGGAAGAGCACACATGGGGCAGCTTTGATGGTTGGACGCAGATGCAAAGTAGGGAGTGGGGTTGGTGGGAAGGAATTGCGCACGGGAGGAGAAGATAAAGAGGGGAGCATGGGAGATGTGCAACGAAGGTGAGGAAACTGGGGTATGTAAGGCATGAAGTGGGGAATGAGGCTGCCAAGAAAAGATGAGCGCGACAAAGCTGATGTGAAGTGCAGAATAATAATTTTTTTTAATTTTTAATTTTTTTTTATTATTATTATTTTTTGGAGCAGGGATGTATGAGAGATGTGAGCGGAGGGGTGATGTGAGATGAGCCGAAACCGAGCTCAAGTAGGAGAAGCCGAATCCAAGCTCACGTCGAAGGAGCCGAATCCGAGCTCTAATACCAAATGGAGCAACCGTGTCCGGTTGTACGTTAGTCGAATCCGACTATCATTGTAATAATGAATATGGATAATAATAATATATTGGATTATGGGTAAAATGTACAATAAGCTCGCCTTTTATAGGCTTGAGCGTGAAGGGTTACACCCTTTCATATAATTAACTAATCTATTTTAATAATTTATTTTATATTCGTTACACTCACCTCTCAAACCATATCAAGAAAAAACTCATAACCAATAACCCAATAACTCAATAGAGTAAGATAAATGTAGGATGCCAAGAATCCTTGAATGCTTTATTGAGAAGGCATAGAGCCTTTTTATAACATTATTACAATGTTCCTTGGGGAAAAACCATGGGTCAAAACCATGGGTTGTGAAATACCATGGATGAGAGAGGTACATTGTGCCTTGAATCCATACCATGGAACAAAACCATGAGTTGTCAATTACCATGGATGAGAGAGGGTGGCCTCTCCGTTTAATGCTTTTATGATGACTCATACATCCGAATTTAGACCATATTCCCCTTGAAATTTGGATCATTGGGTTCTGATTCAGTGTCAGAGTATGCATCTGATTCAGAAGCCTTTATCTCAGCCACCAGTGACTGCTTGGCCCGACACTCACTTGTGTTGTGAGTGGGGCTCTTATGGAACTCGCACCACTTTCCCGCTTCCTTCTTCGGCTTTGCAGTGTTGCTATTTTCTTGAGGCTTTGGCAAGTTTTCTTGATTCGCCATGCCTTGGCTGTGTCCTTGGTTCTGCGGTTTGGGGGCACCTTTCCCTTGCTTCTGATTCGCAGATCCAAAGTCTCGCTTTTTTTGTTTGAATTTTTGTTCAATTTTGGCAGCATACCGATATGTCGTACCAAGCGAGGAGATGCCGAGGAACTCCATTTCCTCTTGAATGTATCTATGCAGTCAACTGTGGTACTTCAGCACCAAATGTTTCTCTGAATCTTTGATACCCAACTTGGTGTGCAGGGTATGGAACAGATTCGTCAACTCATGCACATCTTGATCTCTTTGTTGCCGCAGCATAGTCCATTGTATGTACTTGTCCTCATAGCTCCCCACCAGATAATATTGTCCCTTTATGGCATCTCGAAAATAATTCCAAGTGGGTATAGCCGAGAACAGAGAGGGTTCCTCCTTGTCGTTTCTCTCACAGTAGGTTTCCCACCAGTCCTTGACATGGGGGGCGACTTTGAGTAGAGAAAAAGTAATCTTTTCCCGGTCATAAAAGTCATGAACTGAGAAATATCCTTCTAATAGATTCAACAATCTATCTACAACGTCTGCATCTATTTAGCCATCAAATATGGGAATGTCGAAGTTTACTTATACCTTAAAAGGGGTTGCGCCTCCAGAGTGGCTGCTAGATGCAGGATGCGTAGCTAGTGGGAAGTCGTTGAAGGATCTGGGCGAATTTATCCATCATTGCATTCCTTTGTTTTTCAAGGGCCTCCTCGAGCAACATTTTGATAGGATCTTCTGTGCCCTCATCTTTATTTTCGTCCCCCATGGGTGGCCATCAGGATTTGCGAGGCTGATCTTGCAAAGGTTCAACCAGATCGAGCCCTAACTCTTTATACCCCGCCCTCGTTGGGGACATGCNCTTATTTGGATTTATATAGGAACACAACAGAATACACAAATAACCATAGAAACAAATATGCAGCAAAAATAACACTTCATTTCATTAATCAATAATTGAAACTTGTTTACATACAAAATGGAAATAAACTAGCTAAAGTGCTGGTAGCTTATCTCTGAGAGGAGATGCGGTGGCTACATGCCTCTAAACTTTGTGTTACAATGAGGCTCGAAGTCCTATATATTATTGAGAAACAATAGAAACCCTACACATCCAAAAACCTAACCCTAGGAGGTGAAAAGCCATAATGTGGGCCTTGTTGGGTAACTTGGTACACCAATTTCCCGGGGTCGTAACGTTAGCATACTACCTCCGTTTGATGCTCATGATACATCGTTAGAAAGATATGTTTAAGGACTACATCTACAAATGAAAAGCATCAATTCTAAAACAAATTCGTATTTGCTCAACCATTCGATGCCGAAAAAACGTCGTTTAGGGCCTCAAAACGGCTCCGAAAGTTTAGGACCCGAAAATTGCCAAAAATAGTAAATTGTGCTACAATTAAGGAAACTTGAAAACTGAAAGAAACAATGGTGGGGGTCCAAATGGAATAGGTGGGTGGCCACTAATATCCTCCTGGATCACTAGGGGTAGCCAATCCCCAAAGGAGACTTGTAGCACCTGTTGACCATGACTAGCCATACATCACATAATATATCCTCGAGACTTAATACAACATAAGTTTCGGACTTGATACAACATAAGTCTTAGACCTTAACATAAGGTCATGATCTTAACCATAAGATCCCAGTACAAGCATCTTTCCTGAATAGGACTTGATCAAGGTCCTAGCTTGATACAACACAAGCTCTTTAACTTAACACAATAAGTTAGTGAACTTAATACAACATAAGTTTTCGACTTGACACAAGTCTCATGGAGAGGATCTGAACTTAATACGACATAAGTTCTAGACTTGACACAACAAGTCTCATGGAGAATGACTACCGATGATGTACATCTAACACTATATAGTGGCATGATCATAATCAAGGAGTGTCTTACTGGGTGGCATACTATTCTTCTTTTAAATGCCAAATTGAGGTCGATTGGATGCACATACTTGTAGGTGGGGCATGAAGGAAAATCCTTCTAAAACATCACAAACATGTGACATTGTGCACAACCCACTTCAATCATCTCTCCGCTATTTTCATCAAAGAGACCAGACAAGTTCTTCCTTTTGTTGTTGCTTCCATATCTGACCATTTTCTGGAAGATTCATTTGGTGGTCCAACTGCATAGGCTGTCAACCATAAACTGGACTTGTTTCTCTTAGATCATGCCAAGTTTCTCTTTTGTATCTCAAATGTAATAATATATTTTCCATGTCTGCAATCATTAATGAATTCAATGACCAACAAAAGAGCCCATTAATAAAAGATAAACAAAATTTGTAATCAAGAAAAAATTGGAAGAATGAAGCAAACCTGAAGGTGAATTCAATGACAACAACAACAAAAACCCATGAATAAAAGAGAAACACAATATGTAATCAAGAAAAAAAATAGAATAAGGAAACAAACCTGAAGGTCTAAACATTGTTGCCATTTGGAGGCACTCAACGTGAAGCTCAATATAAATACTTGACGGTTTCAATGCCTGTCCACCGACACCAATCTCATCACCATGTTTAGAATTGGTTGAATCCCAACTCCATTTTCTCGTCTTCGATACGTCTTCAAACATATATATATTATAAATACAATACACGATACAAACAACAATGGGAATGCAGTGTCAAGTATAAGATCATAATTAAGTATACTTTACCTTTCAATCCTTTTTTGATATACCCAAACCATGGTCCAATATAATGAGAACAACAACCCACCTTCATGGCATGAGACTATTGTTTCATTTTCCACAACTTACTGTCAAGTGAACATAAAGTGTAAAGAAACAAGGCATCAATCATATACATTTCAGAGTCGATGGTAGTTGTTTTGGACACTGTTATATCCATGTTGATGTTTCCCTTCAAATTGGAGGTGTCTAACTGGTCATGATGCATCCTTCAAGCAAGTGTGGGCACTCGATCATCACGTTATGTGGTATTTTTTATTTGATGCAGTCTTATGTGCTCTCTTGAACAAGTTCCACCTCCACTATTCCTATTATAAAATCTTGACTTCTCATCTTGCTCCTTTGTTTGTACCAAAAAAATTGTAGGGGAGGTTTCTCTCCTTTAGTGGGTTCCATATGAAACTTTTGTGAGATCAATCTTTCTTTCCTGAGGTTATAAAAGTAATAAAAATATAGGTTTATCCACTCATATATTCTAATAGACAAAATTGTCTTGAGGCTCCTTTAGTAATTTTCCATTATAAGTGTTGTTGTATGTTTACAGAAACACAATTATCTCCTTCCATATGTGAAATTTGGCTTAGGGGATTTCATGTAGCCCAATTACTTGTCCATATTCCATGCCACAGGACAACTAATTTCTCCACCATTACCCATCCTTTCATTGATCTTACCAGTTCAAAAATTGTTCTTTTGGTTGCACCAAGTTTGCAGAGGTGGTTTTTGTAAAATCCAAGCAGTTATGCATCAGAGTATTGGTAGTACTAGTAAAATGAAAACAAGATGGTAAAAATGGCAATCCCAACAATTTTCAACAATGTTCTGTTGAAATGGCCATAAGGCACTTTTTCCTAGATGGTAACAACATTTTGTGCCATAAATAGAGGATATGTTTAGCAGGTGAGGTTGAGAGGACTGAGTTAATTTTCTTTTAGCATGGAGAGGAAAAATATTAAATTTGGAAGAGACATATGAAATTTTGAGGTATATATTAATTCTCTAAGAGACATCTGTACTGAATGTCATCGAATACTACACAATTTCTCTTAAAGTTGGAAGCCAATATTAAAAGCCATGTTAATGAGTTGTTCTAGTTTTAATTGCTGGATAAAACTTTGTTGGCAACAACAATTATGAAAAGCTTGCACAATTAAACTCTCAAATTGAAACTAAACATATAGCAATTCAAACCAACAATAAATCCACTGCCAAATTAGTTTAATTATTTCTCCTTTTCTCTCTTCTTAATCAACATACACTGGTTAATTGGCTTCCAAATGATACATAGAGCTTAGATACAGGGTTTTAGTTGCTCTAAGGATTCCAAGAGATGGATGATAAGATGGCGAGGGAGGGAGTCATGGTTTTCGGTATGAGGAGGAAGACTGTGGGTGGCGCTAGAAAAGGGTAGCTCCGCCAGGAAGATATCCAGACTGACGCTAGCAGAATCGATCTTGGGTCTCAGGATTCGAATGTTAAGAGGTGTATTGGCTATCGTGATGGTGAATTCAGTTCGTTTGGAAAGCTCCAGGAAGGGGATAATGTGACCATGGCCCATGTACGGAAACATAACCATATGGTGCTTGAACTCTCTGGTGTTGTTGGTCGAATTATCAGAGGGGAAGGGAGTGGGAGAATCCATTTTAGAGATTAAAGTTTAAAACATATTCAAAAATAAGTTTAAACATCAACCTTATCATAGTTATTCCAAATTTCAATTAAATTTCTTGCACGAAGAAAAAAACACATGACTAAAATGAAACACTGTAATGCAACAAAAGTACCTGTTTGTTGGATGAAAGCTCGAATGATCTAAGAATGAAACAGAAGTACTTGTTCATCTGATGAAAGTATTGGATGAAAGCTTGATTGATGGGCGTCTTTGCATCTCTGGTGAAAATTTGAGGTATATATTAACTCTGGGAGAGACATCTATATTGAATGTCATTGAATACTTCACAATCTCTCTTAAAGGTTGAAGCCAATATTAAAAGCCTTGGATTTTTTTTGCATATATAGTTACTTCATAATGTTCCATAGCTCCCAAGTGGTGGAAACAAAATGAGATACATGGAAAACATGTTGCTTTACTGCAAAAACCAAATACACTATTATATTTAAAAACATGGTTTCCATGGAACTAGCTGTAACAAAATTTGGGAAGGGTCCAACTCTCAGGATTAGAATATTATATTTTACATGGAAACATGGTTTGCAGTGGAGCGAATGGAGTAGGATCAAAACAACAATCGTCCATTGGACCTACACTTGTTAGAAATGTCAAAGTCAATATGCTATGTTGAGTAGATAGTGAAAGAAAAGGAGTGTAAGGAGTGACTTGTATGAATTGAAACAAATTAAGGCTTGGATGTCTGATCTTTGAGTTTGAGACAGTTTTTGGAAATTATAAGTGTTGTTGCTTATACAAAAATCATGTTCTATCAAAGGATGCCACAACAAAACAATGAACATGTTTATGAAAGTAGCAAATTTAAACAAGTTCCTTACCCTAGGTCACGTGCAAGAGTTAAGAGAGTACGACTTGCAAGTTGTAATAAGTCTCCAAAAGCATATTTTCATTCCATCCCTCAGACACAAACTCAAATGTTTAACAATGAATCCATGTTGAAATTTTTACTTTTGGGAAATGCCCCCAAGGCCAAACAAACACTGCTTTGATTCATAATTGAGGACATGTACACTTGTTTCCAAGCAATCAAAAATTCCATTTATGTGACAATCTAATATTGGTTTTATTTTATATTTTATTTTCTTAGTATTTTCCCAAAAAGGGTTTGATTTGTTAAAAAAAGGGTTTTAAGCAGATAAGTAAAAATCGTATTTTACAAGATTTATACTGAAAACAAAATAGTACAGTAGAGAAGTTTAGATCTAATAAAGTAAAAGGTAATTTTCATTTTTTTCAACTTTAACACTTTCAAAATATGACTGAGTTAAAGTTGAAACACACATTAAACAAATGCAAACATATAATCAACAAAGTAGTAGCAAAAGTAAGAGTAATTAGTCAAAATTGTAGTAGTAGTAACATATCTAACGTGCAACACAAAAAAGAACAAATCTGATAACTTACTTGGTGAATTGGGACCTTCCTTATATTCATAAATTTATCTTTCAGAACAGTTTAGACCTCTTATAGGAAAGTCAACAAATGAAACAAAAGTGACCCTTACACGAGTGTTTGTACATACCCGAGAGAGAGAGATAAAAAAAGTTGCAGGATAGGTTTAGACAGGTAGAGGAATAGGTACAACAAGCAAGATCAACATATAAACTTTAAGAAAAACAATAAAAGGGTGAAATACACCTCACAACATTTCTATTTAAACAAGGGTAGCCTCAAAACACAATCCAAATAGAAGTGGCAGCCATAACAACCTTTAAACAATGCAGTGGTGGTCACCTTCAGGTAATAACACATGTCAAGTGAACAACAATAGATTTTCCATCTTCTCTATAAGGTCTTGGTGGTCACTTACAAGCCATATTAGAACTTAGATTAACAGTGGCAGGCCTTAAGGCCGAGGCATTAAAAAATAAGTCTCGAAAGATTCCTTGTCGGTCTGGTGAATATAAACTTGACACGTCTCTTCATACTAGTTTGGCGATAATTAACGCATTTTCCTCCTATTCGACAGTCAATTTGCTATTTTCCTTTGATTTGGTCATCAACGTAATTAATGTGTTTTCCTCCTATTTGGCGATGTAGTGGGGATTTCTCCCCTACTACGTACAAAAGCACCTACCTTAGATCAACCGAATCAAAGGGTAGAGTTCATGGTGTGAGGGATTCCTCAACCTTCAAAGCAATAACAACAATAATATTAAATATAACTAATGCAATAAAATAAAATATACCTTTAAAATGGGCCACTGCAATCATGTAAGGAAGTGGTCCATAGGATTCCCAAGATCCTGGTCTCCGTGTGTTCTCCAACAAGGGGTTGTCATTGGGAAAGGGATTAAGATTTGCACGGAGAGAAATCGGTGTGCAACATGGGATAGTGTACCTAAAGGTGTGGAATGCCCAAAAGTAGGGAATGTGATGAAAAGTTTCAGGAAATGAATGAATGACAAAAAGTGTTTTTGGGGAGACATTCACAATGTATTTATAGGATGATCCAAGGTTTTTTGACCCATGATATTTTATTGTGCATGGTATTTATCCATGGTTTTTTACCCATTCTCATTTTAGGGTTTTTTTGTCCTTTTTGGAGAGAGTGGAGATATGTCACAATTAATGCTCAACTTCCCTGTATTTATGGGGGAAGGAATAATAATGTTTTGGACCATCTTTTGTGGAATTTTAGTTGTGAAGGTCAAAATGGAGGAATAATAGTAGGATAATGATGTATAATTATGGTTTGGACCATAGAGAGATAGGTGAACATTTTTTGGTGTTAACAAATTGCCCCCTGATGTGTGAGGGTAGGAGCTCATCGTATGGCCGATAGACATCATAGGATCAAGGGACAAATGGTGACAATGGTGGAGAAACCAAAGGGAACCGTGGAGGAGTCGGAGTTTCCTCATTCAAACTGCAATGGATTTTGGTTTGTATTACTTCTCAAAAATGGATGAGGTACATATAATCTCATACATATATATGGATGCTGCAGGCATATCGATGCTCATATCAATGTCTCAATATACAAATGGGGATTAAGGCTCAAAATAATGGGAGCCAATCAATACATACAACTAGAAGTACATAATAAGGGCCTCAATGGGAAGTTGAATAGATATACTGATATGAAGAACTGGTACATAGGAATAATGACATTCTCATGGAATGCAATATCACCACAACTAATGCTCTGCTGACTCTGGAGGTGTACACAACTGTATGGTCTCAATGATTGAGAGTCAGAATCTCTGAGGTACAATACACAACATCAAGTATTGTATATACACAGAAGCATGACACAGAGGGGCTTTCGAACATTGTCACCAACGCAACTCAAAAATGACAAGAGACATGAAACTGTGTGGGTCCCAAAATAGACCACCAATGTGCTAGATTCGGGTGACAACCAGGGTCTTCAACCAAATAATGAAGGAACCAATACCCTGTATGAATCTCAACGGTGCGATGATGGAGTTGAAGTCAAACATGTGAGACACAACCAACCCAAAAGGCACTAAGGACTCCTTTCAAGTGGTCCAAGGAACTCATCAATGAGGTGGATGAAACCAAGATACACCTTCGGGTATATCCTCTGGAATAAATGTGTTGGCATCGACAAAGGGGGACCTACAACTACCAAGGCAATGAGGTTTCCTTGATAGAAGTGTGAGGGTGACAATTAGAGATGTGGAACAGTCAAGGGATTGAGACACTGAATGGGGAATAGGGAAGGGGAGTACAAGGGAGTCAAACTTCCTTTGTTCAGAGTATGATGGTAGGGATGACCTGGAAACAGATGATACTGACACATGGGGAGGGAATCATATTTGTGGAACCAGGGGATGACTGCAATGGGTAGATACTTGGGGAAGTAACTTGACAAGTGATATCTAGGGGATCCAAGGGAGACTCATTACAGTGTACTCTGAACAAAGGTGACCCAATGGGGGGAATGTTTCCATAATGGGAGACTATATGAAATATGTGTGGCACCTAAAGGCGTCATTTGGGTCGTATTCATAGTTTAAGGAGATCAAAGAATGGATAGAAGAAGGGATAGCTTAGGCCAGTGGAGAAAAAACTAGGACAAGACTGGTTTGGATCTACCATAGGGGGGTCAGATCCGTGATAGTTGAAGGTACCCAAGTAGAACAAACAAATAGAAACACCTGCAAAAATAGAGATCCAAGGGGATCGATACATTGGAGTCGCTGAAAATGTAGTGGGGATTTCTCCCCTACTACATGCAAAAGCATCTACCCTAGATCAGCCGGATCAAAGGGTAGAGTTCATGGTGCGATGCATTCCTCAACCTCGACTTGCAGCAATAAGCAATAACAACAATGCTATTAAATATAACTAATGCAATAAAATAAAAGATACATTTAAAATGGACCACTACAACCGTTTGAGGAAGTGGTCCGTAGGCTTCCTACGATCTTGGTCTCTGTGTGTTCTCCAACAAAGGGTTGTCACAAGGAAAGGGATTAATAGTTGCTCAGAGAGAACTTGATGTGCAATGTGGGATAGTGTGGGTAAAGGTGTGGAATGTCCAAATGTAGGTAATGCAATGAAAAGTTTCACGAAATGGCTGAATGACAAAAAGTGTTTGTGGGGGGACCTTCACAATGTATTTATAGGATGATCCATGGTTTTTGACCCATTTTCATTTTAGGGTGTTTTGGTCATTTTTGGAGAGAGTGTGGATATGTCACAATAAATGCTCAACTTCCTTGTATTTATGGGGGAAGGAATAATAATGTTTTGGACCATTTTTTGTGGAAATTTAGTTGTGAAGGTCAAAATGGAGGAAATAATGGTGAGATAATGATTTATAATTATAGTTCTCTCATGGGGGGTAGTTGCATTGATAATAAATGGGTTGGACCTTTTCATGCTTTAAGCTTTCAACCCATCTATATATACGCACACGGCCACAACCCGACATACAATATTCATTCTTCCGCACTGAAATTTTGGCAGAGGATAAAGCCAATGTTTATGATGTTGGTGTCTAGAGCAGAGAAAAGGTAGGGACAAAGGACCATAAAATCTATAGTTCCTTGGAATCGAGGGAATCGTTGTGGAGGATTTAAAAATCCTTATCTCCTTCTCTAAATTATTAGGGGCTCTCACCCAAACCCTTGTTCTCCCCCTTTGTTTCACAATTTTTGGCACCATTTGGTCTTTGAATGTCTAGTTCAGAAATTGTGTGAATTGGTCTGGATTTATAAGAAGGTGAAGGAGTATGTTTATGAGAGTGTGGAGCAAGGGAATATTGAGGCAATTGGTACTGTGGGGAAGACTTTCTATGTAGGATTATCTGTTGTGCATAAGCAAGTAAAACTACATTGTCATTTATGTCCAAGATAATTCAAAAAGCCACAGACTATTCTCAGGGGTCTATTGTTGAATAAGCTAGAGAGTGTATGGCCCCATCATATTCTAGGATGCATGACAAAGGTGAGCTTGAAGAACTAGATGATATGGTGGTGGATATTGTTAGTGTTTCCCATGTGCAGCTATCTCAAGAGTATAAATCATAGAAATAAAGGTTTTTCCTTATGAATGAATCTTTAGTAGCACATGTTCATCTCTATGGAAGCCCTTGTTGGACATACAAGAAGAGGCCTTGCCATGCTGAAAGGTTTCTACATTTATAACTGGTAAGTTGTTTCTTTGAGGGAGATTTCTTGAACAGACACTAATTCATTTTTTTCCTAGGTAAATTTGATACTACTTTATATCATTTGTGGTTGCATTTGTTACAGAAGCAACCCGTGAGGATACTCATGTACTACCTAAAACATATACCCTTTTCTATATTTTCAATTTTCTCAAGTAGGGATGTGTTGGAGTAGGGTCCCGCAGCTACAGAAGAAGCTGCTATTTTTGGCGGAATGATAAGCTTTGGCGGAAAGAAGTTAAGGCAGAGCTACGACGCCGTAGCACGTTTCCAGCTGGAGAGCAGAGCCGGAAACCGTGACTTTTTGAGATGTGAAAGTCAAAGAAAGGCAACGGTACCTGAGCGGCCGAGAAGGGAGAGCTCACCCACTGCATTAAAGGCAGCGATGGAAGACAGGAGGGCTCAGCGACCCTCATAAAGAAGAAGGAGCAACGAGGCTCAAGCATTGAAGGCGAAGGACAGAAAACAGAGAAGCGGTGCATAGTACCCATGGTCAGTGCCGGGAAGCATGGAAGACTGTAGAGAGCTGTGGTGTGACGAGAAGCGACTACCTCAAGGACAGAGAGGACCGACTGTCACTAATTAGGGTTTGGGTTACTGTTGGGACAGGCCCACAGTGTTGTAAAAGCAAGACCTTCGGGCTGCTTATAAAAGAATGTAATTTTGTATTGAAAAGGGTTAGTTAGTTAGCTAGTTGGTTGGATAGACAGTTAGACAGTCGTGAATGAAATAGGCAATAAGGATAAGTAGACTGTTGTAAAAGCCGAGCTCTGGTTCTGGTCTTAGCTGTAGCAATCTTACTGAAACCAGTAGCTGGCTTGTAGAGCATGCATGTAACGATCCGCAGGGATCAACTGAGAGGGAAGAGTATATTGTAAGAGAGCACTATAGAGAGAAGAGAGATATAAGAGAGAATATATTGAGCTACATATGCGGTGCAGCAGAACTGTGTTTTACCTTCCCCTTGAGCTATAATAGAAAACACAGTTCTGTGGATGTAACTTCCATCCTGGAGGTGAACCACGTTAAAATCTGTGTTATGCGACTGATTTATGTGTTATGTTTACTTATGCATTGCGCAGTTATTTTATGGACTTCGTTGCAGTTTAATGGATGAATGTATTAACCAGTTCACCACAGTACATAAGGATAATCATAAGTTAAAAGCCTTTGGCATGTTGTATGTGTTTCATTTATGTTTGCGTAACCATCTACTGGTTGCAGTATTGAATATCTTTGTATGTTAAGTCTTGCATGTCGACACGAGCAATGCTAAGTGCGCTAAACTGCAGAGGTAGGATATCACAGAGAGGTGATATCGCATCGGCAGAGAAGCTGCGGTGCGCGATGCCGCAGGTTGAGGACTTCGCGTTGAGCAGGAGCTGCGTGTCGTACGGTGCGCGACGATGCGGTAAGGCTGGAAATATTGCAAGTCAGGGAAAGTGCGCATCATAGAGAAGGACCGCATGGTGGTGGAAAGAAACATCTCGCGGCTAGAGGAGCTGCGTGACGACGGGATCGTGCGACGCGAGTAGGAGGTCGCGAGACGCACAGACGCGGGAAGGAGGTCTCGTGGCTAGGAGAGCTGCGCGACACCAGTAGGATTGCCTTGGAACCTGGTCCAAGACACTTGAGTCCTTGGCCAACCCATTAGATTCACTTCGGGTGAGACTTCAGGCCGCCTTGCGGTCTGTCGCCGAAAGGGCCAGTGAGCTAGGGGTGTTGTTGGTTGATTATAGTAAACCCGGGTCTGCCCATGCAATTAACAGGATGTGTCTTTGTATTATTGTGGTGCAAAAAATGTTAAGGAGATAGATAGAAAAATGAAAAGTGGCCTCTCATTTTTCATAAATTGGATTTTGTCTAATGAGGATAACTTATGGGATTCTTCAAATGCATAAGCCTCTTTGGAATGATTCATTTTTTATTATGTTCCATCGATGTGATGGATGTGGTTAACTGTTCAAGACACAAGTTTATAGTATTTTTTTATGTGTAATGATATATATACATTTTTCATACCAACAATTATCAATTTGAATTGAATAACATAATATACAAATATACTTGTTTATGACTATAAGTAATTAACCATGCATATGGTTGTAGTTAATTGGTCAAATGCACATGCACAAGTCACTTTCAAATGTATGTTTGTTAATGGAGAATGGTCTTTCATGCGGGTTTCCAACAGTCACCATGAAGTAGTGAGGAACGGACATGAAATTACACAAGCATAACCACACCATGTCTCTATAGAAAACACAAATGGAACACCTAAAACTTAACAATCTCTCTGCATATTGGGCATACCCATTGACATGTTTATTTTTGTTGTTTGAAGATTTATCTTACTGATGGAGGCTCTAAAACAAACAACATGGGCAACAGGTTCTCTTCACAATTCAATAACAGTCCACATGTTACACGTTTTGGAAGAGGAATAAGGATAAACTTTTAAGAGGGACGGGTAGGAATAGTAGATCATAGAAGAAGAGAGCGTGGTAGGGTCAATACAAAGGGGTAGGGTTACATGTTTAAGGTGGGTGTTAGCACATAGGAACAATAGGCAAGGATCAACATAAGACAAATCCTAAACACCATAAATCAAGGATGGATAAACACTTATCAAATGACAAGATGAAGGATGTAATAATAACGTGAGGATAGAACCCATTTTATGTCTCTCTCACATGTACACGTGTTTAATACATTAACTGAAACTTCTATCATCACGATATAAGGAAGGCCCAAATTAAATGATAGTTTGATAGTACGAAGTGTCACAATGATGATATGGATTTTTTTTTTGCGAATAACATATAAATGGATTTGCATTTATAAAAAATGGTCAACAAACCTATTTGCTAAGTTTTGAAATCTCTTTAAATGAAAATAAATCATATGTTTAACAAGGTAATCTAGTAAACGAAGGCCTTACATAAGCTAAATCTTTTTTTTTTTCTATTTGTACTTTTAAGCTAAATGTCATTCGTATTATAACTTTTGAGACTCATAAATATGTGTATAGTCATAGAAAAAAGACCGAAATATTGACAAATGAATATGACGTGAATTCCAATGCTAGTATATCATGAGTTGAATAAGTTCTAATGCTATGATTTCAGATTATGATGCAAAACATGAATTCAAGAGTTGTTTATCTTCTGACTTGTTAACAATTTTATTTGGTAAATAGAACTTCATAAAAACCTCTAACTGTAAAAGGTGAGATAATAAAGACATGTCTATATATATTATAGATATGAAGTATATAATGATTAGTCGATTTGAATTCCATGGCCAAAAAGGAAAGTAGATACATACCAAGAAATCATCATAGATCCTACATTCACATTTATGTTTGCATAGTGATTTACAATTAGTTCAACAAAATATGCAACTTAATATGCCTTGCAAAAAGTTTTATTTTCATATAAGCCCTTGCATCAAAGTCATGATCAAGAGAGTTAAGACTTTCTTTTAGAAAATTTCCTTTTTGGTCGTGGCGTTGAAATCAAACGACCACTGTATATCTTTATATCTATAATATATATGTAGAATGTTCAACATGTCTTTGAATGGATAGACATTGACAATAAATTATATTATATTAAGAAAATTTTGCATTATATTATATGGAATCATCCTAGTAAAGTACATCAATGGAAATAAAGGCAACACAAGAAATACATGTCTATATATATTATAGATATGAAGATACACAATGGTTGTTGGATTTCAATTCCACAAGTACAAAGGAAAGTTTATACATAGTAGGAAATAACTACAAATCGTATATGCAAATATATTCTTGCATTGTGATGTACAATGTAGTTCAACAAAAGATGTAATTTATTATGCCTTGACAAAGTTTTTTTTTGTAGGCTGACCCTTGCATTAAATTTATGGTGAAGAAAATGAAGGATTTCTTCCAGTTTTTTTTTTCGTTGCGTGAAACCCAACAATCAATGTATATCTTGATATCTATAATATATAGACATAATAATCCATTGCATCAAAGTTATAGTTAAGAAAGATAAGGATTTCTTTCTGAGTTTATATAGCTTCTATATGCAAGAAGTTAACAATGTTTAGTTTTTTACAGAAGAGTTCAATGATTTGTATATGTTAAAAAAATCACATCGGGATTGGTTAAATTACATTTGTGGACCACTAATTAACGACTAAAATTAAAAATGCCAATGAATAAATTTCCCATTGTGTGAATCATATGAATTCAAATTCACTGAAAGCATAATTGAATCTTTTGCTAGCACAACTATTGTCTAAAACGATACAACAAGGTGAAATAATACTTGTGATTTTTATTAGGTGGAAAAACAATGAAATTCTCAATTTGACACTAACCATATAGCAATTCAAACCAACAATAAATCCACTATCGTAGGAATTGTCCCAAGAGAGATTGCATGAAGTCTTAAGTCAACATTCAAGGTTTTCTCCAACTGATTATTAGTTTCCTTTGATGTCTTCTTAGTGTAAAAATTCAATTGGAGAAAGGAGCTTCACTCAAATTGAAATGCCTTTAGAAACCATTGAGCATGAGTTAAAGCATTGATGTGTAATAGTTTGTAATAAATCCAAAGAGGAAAAATAAAAAAAATAAGAATTGGTCCACATGAATCCATGCATAGGGATGCGTGTATATGTTTACTATGTTAATGAGCTATTCCAGCTTCAATGCTGGAGAAAACTATGTTGGAAACAACAATTATAAAAAGCTTCAACAATGAAACTCTAAAATTGACACTAAACACATAAGAATTCAAACCAATAGTAAATCCATTGTCATAGGAATTGTTCTAAGAGAGTTCGTATGAAATCTTAAGTAGTATTCATGTGGAACAGTTTGTGATAAATCCAAAGAGGAAAAATAAAATATGAGAATTGTTCTACATGAATCCATGCAGAGGGATGCGTGTATCTATTTGCTATTTTAATTAATTGTTCCAGTTTTAAGTGTTGGAGAAAAATTTGTTGGAAACAAAAATTATGAACAACTTGCACGATGAAACTCTCAAATTGACATTAAACACATAGCAATTCAAACCAACAATAAATCCACTGTCATACGAATTGTCCTAAGAGAGTTTGCATGAAATCTTAATTCAACATCAATGTAGATGTTCTGAGGTTCATATTACTCTCTCTTTAGTTAGCTCTCAATGTAAGAATTAGGATTATACCCATCCATATCTAATTTAGGTAAATTAGCTATAGCCTTGTTCCCATAGTTTCCATGAAATGGTTGTATAAAATAAGCATGTATGTCAAACTAAATTGCAAGTATTATGGATAAATCCATTGTTCCAAGAATTGTCCTAAGAGAGCTTGCATGAATTCTTAAGTCAACATTTAGGGTTTTCTCCAAGCGATTCTTAGTTTCCTTTGATGTCCTCTTAGTGTAAAACTTCAATCTAAGAGCAAGGAGCTTCACTCAAATTGAAATGCCTTTAGAAACTCCTGAATGTGAGTTAAAACATTGATGTGGAACACTTTGTAATAAATCAAATGAGGAAAAATAAAAAATGAGAATTGTTCCACATGAATCCATGCAGGGGGATGCACGTATCTATTTGCTATGTTAATGAGCTATTCTAGTTTTAATTGCTGGAGAAAACTCTGGTGGAAACAACAATTATGAATAGCTTGCACAATGAAACTCTCAAATTGACACTAAACACATAACAATTCAAACCATCAATAAATCCATTGTCATAGGAATTGTTCTAAGAGATTCACATGAAAGCTTAAGTAACATTCATTTGGAACAATTTGTAATAGATCCAAAGAGGAAAAATAAACAAATGAGAATTATTCCACATGAATCCATGCAAAGGGATGCATGTATCTATTTTCTATGTTAACAAGTTGTTCTGGTTTTAATTGTTGGAAAAAACTTTGTTTGCAACAACAATTATGAATAGCTTTCACAATGAAACTCTCAAATTGACACTAAACACATAACAATTCAAACCAACAATAAATCCACCATCATAGGAATTGTCTTAAAAGGGTTCGCATGAAATCTTAAATCAACATCCATGTGGATGTTCTAAGGTTCATGTTACTCACTCTTTAGTTATCTCTCAATGTCATAAATAGGATTATAACCATCCATATCTAATTTAGGTAAATTAGTTATAGCCTTGTTGCTACCATAGTTTCCATGAAATGGTTGTATAAAATAAGCATGTATGTCAAACTAAATTGCAAGTATTATGGATAAATCTGTTGTCATATGAATTATCCTAAGAGAGTTTGCATGAAGTCTTAAGTCAACATCCACGTGGATGCTCTAAGGTTCGTATTATTCTCTCTTTAGTTAGCTTTGAATGTAAGAAATAGGATTATACCCATCCATATCTAATTTAGGTAAATTAGCTATAGCCTTGTTGATACTATGGTTGTATAAAATAAGCATGTATGTCAAACTAAGTTACAAGTATTATGGGTGAAAGGTTTGGCAAGCACACTAGAGACACATGTTAACATGACATTGTTTTGGGTAGGATGCATTGGTAATAAAAGTGTCTTGATTTTCAGACCTTATAAATGCTAGATTTTTTTTTGAGACTTCTGAGGGTATTATGTGTCGTGCGAATCTCCTCACATCTTCTTGCATCCCGTTTCCTAGTCCCTTGGGAAGATCCCTAAATGATTTGCAGGACATCTTATTGCAATGGAGCTTTTTTTACCAAGGGTAATTGATACCTTAAGTTGCTCAAAACTTGTACCAATTTGAAGTTGTCTTTGTTTGGATTTAGAAAATCCAATAAACTTGGAATGGGTTTACAGTCTCCTTGCATTGAGTGTGGTACTTCTATGCAGTAGAATCTTCCTTACTACTATAGTTATGTGAGAAGTCAAATGAGCATGATGTCGATGGAGGTACAAAGTGGCATTCAAGGAGTCACTTCCCACTGCAAGAATTCCAATTATATTGGTAAGTAGTGTGGCAAGAACATTGTTCTACTCTAAGCAGATAGCTGGTATTCCTCTTAATGTATTTGAGGAAAATAAAAGTGTATCCTCTAATAAGTATTTTGAGTGCTTCATCCTATAGTAATTAAACTAATTCTTTAACACAGTAAGTTAGTAAACGAATACCTTACCTGAGCTTTGCTTCTCTCTAATGAGATTTAGCTTGTTGACTTTGGTTTTATTGCCTCTCTTACAAGAAGAATGAGTCTCTTTTTCAAGCATAAAAGTCTATGGCTTCGAGCTATGCATCCTTAGAAAAACTGACAAGCATTAAATCCTATGGCTTTCAACTAACACACCCCTTGCAAAGGATTTCAAATCACACATGCTCTACTAAGGCTTTCAACTACGCATTCTTTTAAATACTGACAAGTTTCAAAATCTATGACCTTAGTTAACTTTCCTTTTCACGACAGAGAGAATGTGTTTCATGATTTATGGAAGGTTTAGGACCTTTTTCATCTTCACAATAGAGGGAATGTGCCACAACTTATAGAACCTATGGAACCTTCTATCCACATCTAAAATTCTGGGGCAGATCCATATCTCATCTGACACTCTGTGGATACAATCCTTAGGGTGCCGGGATCTGATAAGTATTTTTAGTGCTTCATCCCATGGTAAGTAAACCAATTCTTTTACAAAGTAAGCCACAATAACAAACTCTGTAAAAGAATGGGGAGTGCTTCATCCTATAGTAAGTAAACCATTTATTTTACAGAGTAAGCCACAATAACAAAGTCTGTAAAATAATGGGGGTTGTTTTACCCAAACTATATGTAAAAATGCAATTCACAAATGAGGATTGATTTCTCATAGTGTGCTATGTTTTGAATCATTTAAGTAAGTGGAAAAACAGTCAATCCACACAAAAAATTCTACTATTGTCACAATAAATGCAACACTGTTGGAGTGTCACTTTGTGATGACCTTAGTCGCATGGTTTTGGTTCATGTTTGCATTTGAATATGTTGGAAATGAATTTGGATTGTATATGACACCTTCTAATGGGAGGAGATTCCTTGCAGGTGGCTAGCAAAATTAAGTTTGTAGACAAATACCTAAATTTTTCATTGTTCAAGCTAACTAAAAGTGCATGGTTGATCGCGGTAGTTGTAATTTGGTGTAACAAAATATATATCATCCGATAGGTGTCACTTTTTTAGAGAGTCAAAAGGGGTCATTTTAAAATCTCTGCATTAGCACTTTAAAGGGTCGGGTCTAACTAGTACTAGAGTGATTTATGAATAAGCTTAAATGTTGTAAATGAGGTGGATATGTAGGCTTTAAAATGGTTTAACCATGTCTAATGTATGTTATTCCATGATACTCAAATCATGAACAACTTGAACAATGAAACCCTCAAAATGATACTAAACATATAGCAATTCAAACCTACAATAACTCCACTGTAAAAAACAAGGTGGACAGGTAGGCTTCCATGTCCCATGTCTGTTATTTCATGAGACTCCGTTAAGCCAATTGGGAACAACAATTATGAACATCTTCCACAATGAAACCCTAAAATTAACACTAAACATATAGCAATTCAAACCAACAATAAATCCACTATCAAATATTTGCAAGATAATCTAATTTTGTTTTAAGATCATAAAGGAATTGCATAAATTACATCTGTAGACCAAAAATTAACGACTAAAACTAAAAATTCCATGGAATAAATTTCCCATTGGAAATTTTAGAGAAGAGGAAAATTTAAAGACATAGAAAGTATATGAAGATGATCAAATGAAAATTTGTACTTATTAGACTCATATTCTCATTGTGTCTTGCGAGTTTTGCATAAAGTACCAAAATTCCTTCCACTAAATCAGACCATCCTTTTAGTATGAAAATTCTGCTAAGAATTTGATTCAGGGGAATTTCCCCAAATTCAAATGAGATTTATACAAAAAACCCTACTCCAACTAACCCTTGAGGCTAAAAAATGTTTGGAAACATTTCATCACACCCTTAAGAACTTAACCAAGTATTATATTGTCAGTAACTCTCCAACTCTAATCAATCCATAAGGAGCAAACATATCAAAAGTTGTGTTTGAAAAAACAATCAACACAGACTCGGTTTCAGTCGAGTTGACCCTCAATTGAACCAACTTGGCCCTTGAATTGGTTTGTGTGATCAGTTTGTTACCGAACCAATAATCATGGTCAACTTGGACTTGTACTCAATCTAGTTGATGCTCAACCAAACCAATTCAACCCAAAACTAGTCAACTAGGCCCAGTTTCTACCAAGTCAATCAAGGCACTATGAGATTCGACATATGAATACGTATGGTGAAAAAATTGATTTTTATAAGAAAAAGATAAATACCGAGACCCTAAATACTCTAGGTGCAACAATGCTAACATGTCTTATGGAAATACGTGTGTCTATATGTGTGATTTGAACCTGTGACCACATGTTGGAAAATGAACCCCTTGTTGAGATCAAAAGAAGACAAGAGATCTACATTGATCTCTTCAAACCTACCTAGTGGTAACAACACTTAATATAGATCACAAGGGATATGTTCAAACACCATATCTTTGTCCAAGAGAGATCAACCATAACCAAGAACAATAAACCACACAAATAGAGCGAAATACCACAAGTAGAGTGAATTCTTAAGTGCCCTTAGGAAAATAATGAATGCATTCACTTGATTGAGATGATACAAATGAGAAGTGTAACTTTTGTATTTATACACCATTTAGGGGCTCATGGTATCTATTTACCACTTAGTGTTTGATATTTTTTGCTCATTTTCCCTATTTTTCAAAATTTTCCTAAATTTTTAATTTTTTTTCCCTTGCCAAATTATAGCCACCAAAACTCCTGATTTTTCAAAAGCAAGCCAAAGCCTTAGTGGTCACTTGTTTCTCATTTCAAGACCGACATACAATAAATTTCCAATTAAAAGTTGTTCCAAAAAGTTCTTAAAATATCAAAAAGATAATGCGCACATTTTTTAGATTAGTCGAACTTCCATTGACTGAAAGTAATTAATTTGACGAACTGATACAAAACACCAACATAATAAAATAACATATGGGGAAGGACAAAAAACGTCCATTTTCCACCCAACAATCCGCCTCTATGGATCTATAAAAGAAACAAATGAAAACACAAACGGAAGCATACAAACTTCCATAAAATTTAACCTCGGTTATTCAAAAAAGAGCATTTCCCTTGTCGTTGGTAAACTCTAAACCCTTGAGAAAAACTGGAAAAACAACTACTCATTATATTTTTTGTCTTTTCTTTAATTTTTGTTATGTGCAAGTTTACCCCAAATCACAGATCCTGTAAAAACAAAGTGAACATAATAGGCAAACAGTTGATGGGATTCACAAATCCTCCCTATAGAATTTATTCAAACATAGGCATCCAAAAATTGGTTTGGTGGTGTATTTATTTTCCTTTTGGTCTTCAAAAATATTAGAAGAATAGCAATGTAAATCATGTGGTTTTCTTATTCGGAATAAAAATATAGGGTTTGGTCACAAAATCCAAACAGAGGATAATTGGAACATTTTACTTACCTCGATCTTTTGCTGCTTCAACTTAGCAACAAGAATTTTCTCCTTCTCCTTAGTGAGCTCTAACAAAGATGACATATTAGTGTTTATTAATGGTTAATTCACAAGAAAAGAAATATATCAGAGCACACAATTGGGAGGATAACCAACAGAAAAAAGAATATACCTGTAAGCCTCAAGGTTACACCCAGGAATGAGCGAAAGGGCCGTTGCGAACCCAAAACGAAAGATCTCCGAATACAATTTGCTCACCATTGTCGTGAATTTGAACAAAAAGTAGATGAATTCGAAGGTTGTGGAGTAAGCAAATATATTAGGAAAAACCAGAGGAAATTTACCATGAGGCGTTTCCAAACCCTAGGCATGATGCCCATAACCATCTTGTAGTAAATTTCCTTTCCAGTGTAGATAGAGGCCACGATATACACCACAACCGCCATTGAAAACAATGAGAAGGACAAAACAAAACTACATATGCCATAAGAAAGGTGAAGAGGTCCCTCCATTCCTAGGTCAATTCCCTCATGGTTCTCTTGCTGACCGAAGTGCCGACCTCCACATGATAAAATATTTAATTCCAATGGATTTTATATAGCAGATATTTGAAGACCAAATGGTGCCCCATAATTGGAAAACAAAGGGGGGAGAAAAAGGGTTAGGGTGAGAGCCCCTAACACTTTAGGGAAGGAGATAGTGATCTTGAAAGCCTCCTCAACAATTCCATCGATTTCGAGGAACTATCCATAGCTTTTCTCTGTCCATGGATTTTCTTTGCTCTGGACACCAATATCATAAACAATGTTTTATCCTCTGCCAAAATTTCAGTGCAAAAGAATGAATATTGTCTTCCTGGATGTGGTTGTGTGCATATAGATGGATGGTATGAAAGCTTAAAGTGTGAAAAGGTCCGACCCATTTGTTATCAATGTAACCAACCCCCATGAGAGTTGAATCGGAATATTGAATTCATGCGACGAAGTGAGCCGCCATATAGGAGGAAAACGAGTTAATTACGCCGACGACCAAATAGGAGGAAAATAGCAGACCAACTATCAAATAGGAGGAAAATGTGTTAAGTATTTCCAAAATAGTATGAAGACATGTGTTGGGTTTCTATTCGCCAAATCGATGAGGAATCTTTCAAGACTTCATCTCCATTGTTTAACACCTTCAACGTAATTAAAATAAGAGCATGCTTTCACAATTCCTTGACACTACCTAATCCGTCTTGTCTTAGGATCTTGAAGGATCCACTTCCAACCAAAATAATCAATGATAAAGTAATGGTAATTTGGTTGAGAATGTAACTTTATGATTCCATAATCCCTAATTAATTTCTTGTAATACAATTATCAATGTTTCCATATAAATTCACAAACTTATATGTTTGTTGGGTATGTGTTACACACACACACACATTTTAAATATGTAATTTAATACCAATTGAGGGATTGGGTTTCTATATCTAATCTAAGTTAATGAATTAAGGTTTTGGATGTTGCGGAAATCCTAAATATTGTATTGCGAATGGTTAAAAAGCATAGTGAGAAGAATATAGGGGAGCCTCTAAGTTTTATTGTGTATTTCATTGTGTAATCTCTATTTTGCTTTAGAAAGTGTATGCATTGCTTCATTGAGACATATTTAAACTTTACAATGTTTACTTAATTAAACTTAATATTTCTCTTAAATGAAATATTTGTTAAGCAACACTTTTAAAACTATTAAAAAAAACATTTTAATGATGAAAAACATACAAATTTAAACTTTCACAACAATTATTTGGGAAGTTGTTTTGGACAAGCTTGAGGTAATATAAAAGAAACCCTTCCTTAAAAGTTGGAAAAAACCTAACGATCTGCATGAAACTTGTGAACAGCCTGAATAGAATTCATGATCTGCATGGACAACCACAATCCACAGGGTCCACGATCTGCATGAGCCTTGAACCTGCATGAAGGAACAACCTGTGATTGCATGAACATGAACAACCTACGATTTGCATCTAGAATGGCTGATTGGGATGATAGTGTTGACTGTGTCATTGTTGGTGGGATGATCCAAAAAGGAATCTCGAAGCATATCGAACCCTTTGCAGATCTGCATGCAGAGGATCATTAGAGAAATTATTTGATCAATTAAATGATTTTGAATTGATCAGGCCTGAGGGTGGCTTCACAAATGGATCCTCCTACGGATCCAAGCCCGGAGGACCATCATCGAACCTTGGATGAAGCATTCATAGCTCTGGTGACCTCTATGCCTCCTCCACCTTCCTCTGGCTTGGACTTCAACGACGCTAACTTCATCAAAAGAGCCATCGCACCTAGAATCTAGATCAATTCGACAGATTTAAGACTGAAATCCCTTGCATTGAGTGAGAGAGGCATGATAGGGTAGTTTACCGAGATTTGGCCGTCGCCAAAAACCATGGACACATGGATAAACAAGAACTGGATGCCCTTGATCAAAGGTGGTCTTTAACACTACTTATGCGGAAAGGGATTCTTCACATTTCTTTTCGAAAATAAAGAAGATAGAGACCTCATCTTCAGGAGCAGACCCTACTTCATGGGCCCCTAAGGTTTATACCTAAATCGATGGAGCTTATCCTTTGATCCAGAGAAATATGTGCCATCAACGATCCCGGTCTAGGTTCTCCTGCCACACCTCCCCTTGCACTGCTGGAATGATGAAACTCTATAAGCAATCAGAAACACCCTTGGAAACTACATCAACAAAGCGGAACCAAAGGGCCTTTGTTCTCATGCTCAAGGATATGCGTGGAGGTAGATTTGGAAAAAGGGATACCATAAGTTGTAAACATATTTATGGACGGATGCACATGCAAAAAGTAGACTATGAACAACTGCCTTTCAAATGCAAAAAATGTCACGAATACAGACATTTTGTCAAAAACTGCCCAAAAGTAGCCTAGAAAACTTCAGAAAAAAAACAGGATGAAGGATGGCAGCAGGCAAAAAGAGGAATAAAAATGGCCTCACCAGACCCATCACCAAGTGAACCCCAACAAACAAAAAGCAAGGAGATGCATCAAGAAGGAATGAAAACCTTGACCAACAACCACTTTCAGGTGCTGCATATGGAAGAGGGGGAGATCCCATCCTCGAAAATCAGATCTGAAGAAGTAGAATAAGACGAAACTCCCAGAGCTGCAAGTTCTCTTCCCACATATCCAAGAATTGAAGGACCAAAAAATATCTGGAAGGATCCACAACACTAGGAGAATCTTGGGAAAATATGGTAAAATGCAACAAAGTAGCATAGCAAGGCTTCTCCCCAGACCATTCACCTCCTCACTCGCAGGAATTACACGAGGCAGCTATGCAACCAAACACTAGAGGGAGAAAGTTGCAAAGACACCACAGAGAACATGAAGCTGAAAGAGAACTAGAATTGGGAAGACAATAGAGCCTTGAAGAAGCAAATATTCTGCATTACCCAAGAAACCTAGCAGGGACAAAAATGTATAGCAGATCTTGAGCAGGATCTCAATCACTTAAGAAATGATGAAAGACGTCTCTTGGAACTGTAGGGGATTGGGAGGCTCAAGCAAAGTAGAAGCAGTAAAAGAGATAATAAAAATAGAGAAGCCCTACATTTCGCTAATCCAAGAGATAAAAATGTCGGATGTGGAGACAATGACACTCTCACGATCCTAGAAAAATTGCCATGGCAAAGCCGTTAGCTCCAAAGGAGATTTTGGGGGAATAACTACCTTAATCTCAAACAAATTCTCAATAAAGTCAACAAGGGAAAGCCATCACTGGATCCTCATCAAAATACAGGAAAAGGACAATCCAAACTCGATATACATCTGCAATGTATATGGGTCAACACATCACAAAGACAAATCAGTCTTTTGGGAGGATCTTCTCAAGTTACATGAGGACCTGTGGGGAAAAAATCTAATTATAGATGGGGATTTCAATGCCACCAAGTCGTAGCTGGAGAAATATGGTGGAACAAAGGTCATGGATCCATTTGGAAAGAATTTGGAGGACCTAATTTCAGATTTGGATTTGTTGGACATTCCTCTAAAGAATGGGAAGTACATCTGGAGCAACGAAAGAGCCGGAGTAGGTCACATCGTAGCAAGACTAGATAGATTTCAGGTAACCTTTCTCTTGCTTCAATAATATCTACTCCCTACCTCCTTTTCCCTCCCTTCAGTAGTTTCAGATCACAAGCCCATCATCCTTACCTTAACCAAACCTGAAAACCTTGGACCCATCCCCTTCCGCTTCAACTCGATATGGCTGTAAGATGGAAAACTCATAGATCTAATCAAATATGTCTAGAATCAACATTTTTATGGTTCAACCAACTTTATATGGGAGTCAAAACTAAGAGTGGTGTGCTCTGTTATAAAAAATTGGATAAAGACTGGCTATAAGAATCCTAGTAATCACAAAGCTAGAATTTAATTAGATCCGGTCGCTCTTCAATTATGCATGGAAACAAAAGAAGTGACTCACATGCTTCTAATCTAGGAAAAGGAACTGAACTTAAAAACTTTAATGTTGCCACGAATGAGGACGAGGAACTACGAATTAAGTTCATGCAATTATGGTTCAAAGGAGGTGACAACAACAGTGAATACTTTCACAAGCAAACCAAGGATCGCCATAGCTACAATTTCATCAAAGACATAAACAAAAACAATGGTAATAAGATAGTTGGGAAGGAGGAAATAAAAGAGTGCACCTAAACTCACTTCTGAGACCTTTATATAGATAGTGAGGAGACAGAACTCGAAGGTCAAGCAAACCTACTTATGGGAATTCCAAGGCTCATCGAAGATGAAGAGAACAGAGAACTCTCCAAACCAATCATGGAGTTTGAGATAAAAAATGCAATCTGGTCTCTTCAGGCAGACAAAGCGCCCGGGCCAGGTAGATTCACCATAAACTTTTATAGGGATGCTTTGAAAATTATAAAAGAAGAACTGAAAAGAATGTTAAATTGGACTAGGAAAAAAGATAAGATTGGAGGGGCCATAAAATCACCATTCCTATCCTTAATTCCCAAATAAAACAATCCTATCACACTGGACTGCTTCAGACCTATTTCATTATGCAACACTTCATACAAGATCCTCTCCAAAATTCTGGTCAACAGAATGAAGAACAACATGGGACGTCTTATCTCAGATTCGCAAGGTGGTTTTATTGATGGGTGCCATATACTAGATAATATAATTTTAGTCCAGGAAGCTATTCACTCCAACATGGATAGAAAAAAACAAGGCATGGCTATAAAATTGGACATGGTTAATGCATTTGACAGGGAAAATCACTTTTTCCTTTTCAAAATCATGGCCAAATTTGGCTTCTCCAGCAGGTTTTTCAAATGGGTCAAAGCTCGCATCAAGTGTCCATGGATTGCACCATTAGTTAACGACAGACCCACCAAAATTTTCCTGGAAACTAGGTGCCTTCGTCAAGGTTGTCCTTTATCCCCCTTCCTTTACCTTCTGGTGGCTGAAACTTTGAGCAGGAAACTCAAACGAATGCAAGACTCTAGCGAGATAAAAGGACTGAAGATAGCAAGAGGAGCTAGATATGCAAACCACAATCAGTTTGTAGACAACACCATATTTCTAGGAGGGGCATCCACCATCATCATAGAAATATTCAAAGGTGCCTTATTTGTGTTTCTTAGAGCCTCTGACGACAAAGTGAACTCTGCAAAAACCAAAATATACGGATGGAACTTCCCACCTGGAACCTTGGCAAAGATAGGTAGGAGACTTGGGTTTGAAGGCAAAGTAAATTGGAATTCCTTCAACTCTCTCGGGGTCCAAATATTCAAAGGGAATAAATGAGCCGCTAACTGGCAAGGGATGGTCGATAAGATCAAAAACAAAATCGTAGCATGGGGGACAAGATGGCTAAACACTGTTGGTAAGTTATTCTTAATCAAATCAATTCTTTCTACCTATCTAATTTATGCTTGCTTAATAGAACTAGCTCCTAAAAAAACTATGAAAGACATCACCAAAGAAATCAAAAATATTTTATGGGAGGGTAGCAATCAAAACCAAAGGAAATTACACCTTGTGAATTGGAACATAGTATGAATTTTAAAAGACTGCGGTGGCGTTGGGATAAGAGACCTGAGCAAAATGAAACTGGATATGGGATCCAAAATACTCTGGAGAGTTATCTCTGGAAAGAGAGCATGGTGGAAGGAGATCCTACACAAAAAATACATGAGTAGTGACAGAAGAAGATGTGTGGACACCATCGATCAAGGGAAAAAATTCAAGCCAATTTGGGATCTGTGCAAGAAGGAAGCCAATATTTTGCAGGACCAACTCTATTGGATACCCGATAGTGGCAAGAATATCAAGATCTAGGTCGATAATATAAGACCATCCTCCCTGGGCAAATTCAAGCAGAAATTCACAGAGTTGAAACAATGGATGGCTCAAGACAACATAAACACCTTGTATGATCTCTCAGCTGGTCGAGAAGTAGCAGATGGGTCTACTGGGATGAATTGGAAGTGCCAAGACACCTCCATGTAGATCACAATTCCTTCCTCTCCCTTCTACATGGGTCTGCACCTGTACACTACAACCTGCCAGATGAACGAGGATGGGGAATATCAGGTGCATATGAGGTAAAATTAGGGTACCGCATTGCAGATGAGGCCATAGGAAGCAACACACAAGTCAGGAAATGGGACCAGGTGTGGAGCAGCGATGGGATGCCAAAGATAAAAAAATAATTATTGGACTTTGGCCCATTGAAAAATTCTGACCTTTGAGAAGCTAAGGAAAAGAGGAATCGCATGCCCTATGAGGTGTGTGCTTTGCAAAAATTTCGAAGAGTCCTTGGAGCATCTCTTCATTGAGTGCAAGTTATCTCATGAGGTTTGGCAGTGGGCCTTCGAAGAATTGAACTGGGATTTAACATTGCCAACAAATTGGAGTGATTTCTTCGATTTCTGGAAAGATCACTGCCAGGGATCCCTCTCTAAAAAAACAGACTTTTCTAGAGCTTGGGAAGCTCTCCCAAGATATATTTTCTGGAAACTGTGTACAACAAGAAACACTAAAACTTTCGAAGGAAAAAAAATGGTCTTGGAAAAGTTGCTGCTGCAGCAAAGGCACTTTGGGTGGAAGCTTTATCTAAAAGGAAAATGGACAGCATTAATAAGGAACCTTTTGACAAATGCAGAAAAAGATTGGGCTTCTGAGTTCTTGGGGACACTTCCTTTACCCATTGGAATCAACCAAGAAAAAACTCCAAACCTCAAAGTTGGAATGTTAAAATGAAGCTTGAATACTTTAATGTGTGGTGGAATAATGTTGGCTGCAACTCTTTATTTTTTGATGGTGCCTCGAAAGGAAACCCTGGGATAGCAAGGGTAGGGGAAGTCATTTTTTATTCCAAAGGAAATAAGATAAAAAAATACTCTCGGGGAATTGGAAAGCAGACAAATAATTGTGCCAAATGGCTAGCCTTAATTAAAGGTCTAGAACTTGCAAGGAATATCGATATTGAAGAGTTGGTGGTTTTCGGGGACTCAATGATGGTCGTCAGAGAAGCAAGGAACTTGATGAAGAAGTGCAAGAATCCAGTGACCAAGACGCATCACATCCTAAAATGAATGGTCAATGAATACAGAGCCACCGACTTCCTCTATCTGCCCAAAGCAAATAACCAACATGCAGACATCATGGAAAATAAAGGTGTTGATATAGACTATGGAGTCTTAGTATGCGATCAAAAGGATTACAAGAGGAACTGGATACCTTAACCTGTACAACATGTTTTTCTACATATGTTTTTTTTGTGCTCTTTTACTTGGGTAGTTTGTCAGGAGATATAGTTTCCGTATATTAGGGAAAGACCATGAAAAATACAGGACAATCAAGGATGGACAAGGAGTCACGTACGTAGCTCTCCTTTGGGAGCAGTCTGAGCTCAGAGCTATGCAATTTTTTATCAATATTTTTATAAAAATATACTCAACCATGGAAAATAACACTCATCTCATCTCATCAGAAGATGATGAACGTGATGCTTGGATGGCCATTCTCAGAAGCATGACTAGGGTTGTCCTAGCTGCTGCCTTGCCTGCGTCCTCTGGTTCTGGCCACTTGCCTACCTTGGCCGGTGATTAGGAAGCTGTGCGAAGTCCCCCAGCCTGCTTCCTCAAGTTTCTTTCTACTACCAAACAGTTCCACAAAGTTTCTACCGGTCGTGGCTCCTTTTATGGAGGTTCATAACCAGCTTCAGTCCTTTAAGGCCCTGGTTCAAGCCACCTCTCCTCAGGCTATGTCTCTTCCCTCCAAGTTCATGAAAAATCATGAGAGATCCCCTCTCTGGAGATATCTCCATCAGATCCATGCCAGAAAGTGCTCACTCTCTCAAAGAAATCCCTCATTGACAAGTTTACAGGGTTGTGGCCCAAGACAAAGGTGGTGGAGGTTTGGATTGCAGAACACTAGAACCCTATTATGCAAAGGCAAGTGTCTCTATTTGTAGCTAGTAGGGTTTTTTTTTCCTGTTTCTGAGTAAAGAAGAACGATATTTAGTTTTTTGATCAGGTCCTTTCTTCATGGGCTCGAGAGGCCTATTTTTAGCCCTTTGGACTCTGGGTTTTAACCCTCAAGTAGTGATTACTCCTGCTCTTATTTGGGTAAGACTGCCACATCTCCCACTTCATCTTTGGGGTAAAATATCTCTTGAGGACGTCGGTAATAAGCTAGGGCGCTACCTGGATAGTGCAGATCCAAAAGGGGGTCAGTTTACATGTGCCCGCATTTGTGTAGAGGTAAATCTCGTACAAGAGCTTCCAGAGGCCCTAAAGATTACTTGAGGAGAATGGAGCCACATCCAAGAACTAGATTACGAGCAGATTCCATTCAAATGCAACTTTTTCCATGTTTATGGCCACTTTTCCAAATGCTACCCCAAGCTTTCCAAATCTCAGCAAACATCAACTCCCACTACTCCTAAAGAAGGAGAGTTCCAGATAGTCACTGATCGACGTCGACCCCCCCCATGATGAAAGGAGCCTCTGGCTTCTCAGCATAAGGATCCAGCTCCTCATGATGCTTCCCCTCATTCCGTTGCAGTCTCACCTCCGTTGTAAAACATAAACAAATTTGAAGTTTTGCAGGAAGTCGAAGCTCAAGATTATGAAGTAGCAGAATATTCGGTACAGGGTGGGACCCCCCCAGATCCTCCTGGCCCTTCAGAGATAGTTGTCATTAACCCCGCCCTGAAAGAAGCTTCTCCATGCCTTCCTTTAGGATCCAAGAGAGATGCCCAGACATTATACCACGAGAATTCATCCCAAGCGCGACTGGCTTCCTTAGTCCCTTCCTCTGGGTCAGAGGGAAGCTTTGAACCTGAAGACTTCTCAGCCCCTTCTCCTCCCCTCACTAGAGGGAAAAAGACCAACAAAGAATGTAGGGAAAAGGAAGCGGCCTCAAATATTTTATTTGGCTCTCAGAAGTGATTGGACCCTTTCATTAAGGGGCATTTTAGCTCCGCTTCTAATTAATGTTTTGCTTTTGCACTCTACTCTACTCACAGTTCATGAGAGTTTACTCTTGTAAGCATTTTTTGTCTTTTTCTCGAAGAAGCTCTAGAAGCAAGTGGGATTTATCTCCCAAGATATTCACAAGAAGGCTGACAGTATTGTTAGAGGTCATCAACCCTCTTTTATTTGTAATTTTCAGATTCTGACTGCGTTCATAACCGATTAATGCAACTCTAACCATTCTTGTCTAAAAAAAATAAAAATAAAAAGCTACTAAACCATTTTTGTTAAAAAAAAAGCTTTCACAACAATTATTACATTCAAATATATAAAAACAATGAAAATAATGAAGTTAGTATAAAATATATCATTTGGCTCTAAATTATAATGACAAACTTTCTTCAATGACACTATTTTCATCCAAACACATAATAATGCATTTATTTCTATCTTAATGGTTTGCATAAATTTTATTACATAAACAAATATACAAAAATGTCCAGCATACTTACTTTTCTCTAAATGTTTATTAATTAATAAGTATACACTATATAGTTAATTTCTAAATCAAAGTTTATAATAAATTTAAAAACATTATAATGCAATTTTATATTTATCTATAAATTAATTAATAATTAATTCCTTGATATTTAGTTGTCACTTATGAATCAATTTAAAATCCAATATAACTGGGAAGGTGCTATAGTGTTTGATGATTTATAGGTTTAGCAGAGAAGAAAAGATCAATACAGTCATCTTCCCTTTTTTGTGATGTGGGAGGTATGGAAAGTTAGGAATGCTTCCTTATTTTCCATTTTTTACAGAAACCTGAGGTTATATATTTGAATATCATATCATCTATTTTTTCTGAATGGAGTAAAGAGACTTTAATCAATAGACAAAGATATTACTCATTCCCTTCTCTTTTGCAGGAGCATCGAGTGGGATTCTTTGATGGAGCAACATTGAAAGATGCTTGTGGAGCTAGTTTTGTTATTGTGATTGATAAAGACATATCTACTAAAGGTTGGTTAAAGGCAGGTATGGGCACAAATACTTGCACATAAGTAATTGGTATTTGGAGTATACTTTTTTGTGCAAAATCTTGGGGGATAAAACATTTACAAGTTTTAGGAGACTCCCAAGTTATCATCAATTGGGCTTTGGGCAATGATCAAGTGAAGTCCCTGGAACTCAACCACTGGCTTCATAATATAAAAAATTTGATGAATGATTTCGCTTGGTTATATTTTAACCATATTTACAGAGAACTAAACAAGGAAGCAAATTCTCTCTCAAAACTTGATTTGGGTGGTATGGATGGCAAAATCCAGTTTTCTTTTTATTCTGCAGGTTCTATTTTAAGAAGATATCATTTGGTGCTCTTCTAGTTGTGTCTTCGAGCTTCGAGAGTTTTGTGTGAATGGTGGAAGTTTTTTCTTACTATGATGTACTTTCAGTATATATGGTGTTCTTATGATCTATTGCATGAAGTAGATAGTGACGAACTGCCAGTATTTATCAGACTTTAATTATTCAAGTTTTTAGCTATGTAGACCTACCACTAGATCTCTGGTTTTTATATAAATTTAACACAACTTTATTTAATACAAAGTTGTTAAAAAAATTTGTTATTATTTATGTACAAATATTTAAATGTTATATACAAAATATATTATATAAAATGCTTTATAAAATATTTTTTTCTAACTAATTAATTTTGTTCTCTTTATAAACCATAACAATATGAAATATATTTATTACTTGAATAAAATTCAAATTTACTTGTTAAAAAAACTTTGTTCTTACAATGACTCTTACATGACCAAACTCATCTCCTGATGGAGGACTACAATCAATACATCTGGAATATGTTCCAAAGTTACAATACTTTAACACTCCCTCTTAACAGGAAGGTATTCAATCAAACGTAGCAACTACTACCACAACTGTACATCTGACCAGTGAGTCTCTATCATACAAAGTTTTGGAACACCATCATACATATTCATCATCTATCTCAACTGGATCATCTTCTGCAACCTCAGTATGTAAATACTGAATCATCTTCTATGTGTACTGGATCATATTCTGTCACATTAGTATGTGGATACTGAATCATATTCTACAACATTAGTATGTGGATACTGAATAATCTTCTATGTATACTAGATCATGTTCTACAACATCAGTATGTGAACACTAAATCATTTTCTGCCAAATTAGTATGTGAATACTGGAACATCTTTTGCAACATTAGTATGTAGATACTGAAACATCTGCAACATTAATATGTAAGTACTGAAACAATATCTACAACATTAGTATGTAAATATTGAAACATCATATGCAACGTCAATATATAAACATTGAAACAACAACAACATCATTAGCATGTTAGTGCTAAAACAATATCATCAATAGATGCTAGATCATCATTTGCATCACCAACATAGAGATGTTGGAACATCATCATTATCAACATAAAAATGTTGAAACAACAACATCATCATCAGTATATAAATACTGAAACTATCTCATCAATCATCTCAACAATCACCAGTATGTGAATACTGAACCTGCCATATCAGTATAGTAATACTGAAACTATCTCAACAATCATCTCAAGAACATTAGTACAAAAATATTGAACCTGCTACATCAGTATAGGAACACTGAAACTACTTCTTTCCCTCTAACTATCTTGGAGCAGTATCTTGGTGAGTTCTCTGGTAGATCCATCTAGGAATTTTGTCTAAGTTAATAACCCTCTCGAGTCAACAAACCTAGTCAGACAGATGGATCTTCCTTGGGACCAATAAGCCTTGTTATGGCTTAGTAATTCTCTTGGGATAAGAAGGCCTAGCCATACATACTAATCCCCCTAGAATCAACATGACTCATATGAGTTACTAACCCTTTCGAGCCAACAAGCCTAGCGAGACTTACGCTACTCTAGGCTAAGCTACGACCACTACATCCTTCTACCATATTCCTTCAGTCCCTCTTTCAAGGGAGGTTGACTACACCAATCTTGTCTAGAAAGTATTCAAACTTTACACGAGACATAGGATTAATCAACACATCTACCACTTGTTCCTCTATAGGAGCATACTTGAGATTTATATCTCCCTTCTGTACAATATCCCAGGTGTAATGATATCTAACTTCGATATGTTTCAACTTGTTATGAAACACCGGGTTTTTTGTAAACTTAATACAACTCTGATTATCACAAAGGATATCAGTAACATCTATCATTGCCTCAAATAATCTTGTTAACATATTGCGAAGCCATACTGCTTCACTATAGGATGAACATGCTGCAATGTATTCAGCCTCTTCCGTGCTAAGTGCAATATTGGACTATTTTCTACTGAACCATGAGATCATGCATGATCCCAAACTAAAAACAACATCCTGAAGTGCTCTTTCTATCTTTGACACTTCTTGCCTAATATGAATTTGTAAATCCATGCAATCTGATCTCACCATTTGATGCATATCTGACATTAGAGGAAATTTGAGGTCTAAAATGGGCCTCCTAAGGAAAATGATAAAATAATAGTTAAAATAATAAAATAATAGTTAAAATAATAAAATAATAGTTATTAATTTTGGAGGAAGAATGAAAAAAACTATTTTTTTGTTCGTATTTTCGACATATCTCCCTGTGTTTTTACTCAAATTTCGATCGAGAGAGCTCGTTGGACGTGGAATTTAATTACGCATCCAACAACTACCCACACTGCATACTTTTGATGGACCCTGCTACCCCAAAAATAAGAAATACCTGAAAAAATGTGATGATGATGTCATCATCACATTTTTTCAGGCATTTCTTGTTTTTGGGGTAGCGACGTCTGTCAAAAGTATGCAGTGTGGGTACTCGTTGGATGCATAATTAAATTCTGCATCCAACAAGCTCTCCCACCTGAATTTTGAGTAAAAACATAGGGAGATGTGTCGAAAATACGAACAAAAAAAGTAGTTTTCTTTTATGACAAATATGTCAATTCAACCATTATGGTTAACTCATTTTATTGAAATTCTATTGGTTCTTGAATTCCAACTCACAAAATTTATTGTTGGCGCATTTTATTATGAGGCCCATTTTAGACCCCAAATTTCCTCTAATGGACCACAATCTAAAGTCCCCTTTAGATACCTCATCACATGTTTTGCTCCTACTAGGTGAATATGTTTGGTATTCACCATATATTGATTCAGAGTGTTTACAACAAAACATATATCTAGTCTTGTATTGGTTAAGTACACAAGAGAACCAATGATATGTCTGTATAAGGTGGAATCTATTGCTTCTGAAGTGTCATCATTCAATAGTTTCAAATTTGTTGGCATCGGAGTAGTCATAGCCTTTCAATCTATCATCCCAAATCTCTTTATTATTTCTACTGCATATTTTCCTTGGTTTAGGAATATCTCGTCTGGACACTGCCATAATTTAAGACTTAGAAAACAATGCATCATTCCAAGGTCTTTCATCTCAAATTCTATAGCGAGCTTCTTCTAACATGCGTTGATGGGATTATCTTCGCCTGTTAATAATAGATAATATACATACAATAGTGATATCATAAGTCCATCACCTTCAAATTTATAGTAGAGGTTGGAATTTTCTTTACTCTTGGTAAATCCCAAACTCATCAGGAATCCATCGATTCTTCCATACCATGATCTGGGTGCTTGCTTTAACCCATATAATGCCTTCTTGAGTTTACATACATGAGTTTCCTAATCATTAGTGATCTCGAAACATTGTGGTTATTTGATATATACTTCTTCTTCTATCAAGCCATTTAGAAAGGATTTCTTTACATCCGTATGATGTAATTTCCACTTCATATTGGATGCCAAGGAAAGGATGGTTCTAATTGAGGTGTACCTAGCTACTTGTGCAAAGGTATCCTCATAGTCGATTCCTTTCTTCGAAAAGAATATATGAGCTACGAATCTTGCCTTGTACTTTTGTATACTACCATTTGCTGAGTGCTTTGTCTTGAAGATCCATTTTGAGGATACCATTGACTTGTCCTTTGGTATTGGTACTATTTCCCATGCATCATTCTTTATAATGGATTGGTATTCCTCGACTATTGCATCAACCCACTCCTTATGCTTTGTTTCTTCTTCAAAAAATGTTGTCTCTTTATCAACAAGATGACACATCAAATCTACATAACTAGTGTATGGCTTTGGTTTCTTTCTTTCTCTGATGGTTCCTTCTAGGACACCATGCCTTTTTCCTTATTCGATTACTTCATGAGCCCAAGCAAGTCTTCTCTTAAGTGATATCATTTTATTGGGCAATTATTCAGGTCTTAGAGGTTTTGTCATGTCATGATCCTCATGCATCTGTTCTTCTTCTTCATTCCTAACTGGTTTAACACCTTTTGCATCTCTAGGAGTTCCATGTTCCTCTTCATCTTCCTTATCTTTCTTTGATTTTTTGAAAGCTGTATCTTCGTCAAAGGTAAAAGATTTGCTTAATTCAATTTGATGATATCCTAAGATATAGATTCGATAAGCTTTTGATTGCTCACTATATCTGATGGGTTTTTTATTGTCTTAATTAATTCACCAAATATTTAATTATCGACTGAGGTTTGTAAACTTAGAGTTGACAGAAAATATATGCGAAGGTAGAAGGGTACCTAAGGTGTCATGGAAATATTTAAAAAAATAAAAGATCGAAAGATCTTTCAAAATGAAAAACCAAGTCAAACTCTAGAAATTCAACTACTAAGGTAATTAGACTGGGACAAGACTATTATATTAGAGCAATATCAATCTATACTACTCTACCGTATAAACAATAAAAATACATAATACTATCCTAAGGAAGTGAACTATCTTTTATAGTGAAACCTCTTAATTAGTTATTCTGCTTCTTAATCTATGAATTATAAAGGCTAAAACAAATTTAAAACTCTTACTATATGAACACAAGAGATTATATTATTTGAGACAATATTACAACTACTTAATTAATCTAAGAAATCCAATAACTAAACTATACATACAATTAACAAATATACAATAATTAAACTAAATTGTCTAGTTCCGTTCTCCTTGAGGATTCTGAGGATATGCATTCCTTGTGATTGGAACTGGACAAGGAGGTGCATCAAAATGGATTTCAAAAGAAATAAAGAAACTGAATGGATTTAAGTCTAATTTAACCTATACAAATAGATGTAGACTGAGTGTCCAATTACAAGTAAGAGTAAACATTTTGATTTATTCCATAAGCAAATGACTCTAATTGAAAAAGATGTTATTAACAACCAATCAATTAGTTAAGAAATGGGATTTTTTGAATGGACCACTTGAAATTAAGGGTATACTATTCTCACATGAAACATATATAATTGAGAAATAAGTAGAAAAATTAATAAAAACAAGTATAAAACTTAACAAAGAAGCAAGTAGAAAACTTAATAAAAATGTTGTATTTCTTAATCTAGTCCTATTCTATGAACATCTTCAGTAACTATAGAGTAGGGAAGATAAATATTGTGCTAGAAATGATGATATTATTATAAAGAAATAATGTGCATTTTAGATAATAGGATTAGCAAACTTAATTCTAAATGCAATCTAAATAAAAATGAAGTACATCAAACTAGAGGTGTAATTAATAAACTCTAAAATAGTAATGAATGAAAGAGTCAGAGACAAAAAGAAACACAACTCAAAACTGAGATAAAGGGAATGAAAGATAGGAATAATTATAGGACTTAATAGAGGCTTTAGGTGGTTTAGACTAAGGTCCTAAACATGTACGACTATTGTTTAATTATATGACATAACATAATTCAAAATCTAAGAGAACCGAACTTTAAACAATCAGAAAACAGAACGAGAAATATTAAAGGCTGAATGAATGTCTGAATGACAGTATAAACAGACGGTCCGAATGATAGTCTGGATGGGAAAAATAGTGCAAATTACAAAATAGATAACCTAAATTATCTTGACATCAGCTGATTTATGCACATGAGGATGCAATGCAGAAAAGACAATGATTAAACTTATTCAATACCTAAAATGACAAAGGAATAACTTGTGTTGACCTACAGTTAAAAAGAGAAACCGGTTCCTATTGTTTAATGAGACAAACTAAGAAATAACTGAAGTAAATCTATAGCTAAACAAGAATGGACAAAATCAAATCTAACTACAAACTAAGCTTACGACATTAAACTAATCAAACTCTATCTGATTGCAAATATGGAACTAGGAAACAAGTCTGAAAGAAAACTGGAAATAACTATTTTCGACCGGTCACTTGCGATACTGGAAATAGAAACTATGTTAACAACATAGTATAAATTATATTACTCACACAAACACACATTACAGTAATATGGAAATAAACAACATCAATTTATGAGAGAATCAAACTGCATACAGAAAGTAGAAATGCAAATTACTTAGTTGCGAAAAGGGAAATAACGAAAACACACAGAAATGGAAGACCGCTGGTTGTTGAGGGACCCTCTCAGTAATCAGGGTTGTGCTACAATTAATCAAACACTCCTGAAAGCAGAGACATGTATGCATAGCTGGAAATAGAACTTATATTAAATTCAGAACAAAGTTTACAGAGCTTCTTTTCTAATGACGACTGATTATCCAACCAACTAGCTAGCTCGACTCTCGCTTGGAGACGACTTTATATAGTTTTTACATGGATGAGAAGGTCGACCATTTCAGTGGTCGACCTCTCCAAAAATAGTCAACCTTAACTGTTAATCAAACAACCATGTGATGATTGTCGACAACGCACAACCACCTTCCTGATTCTTTGCATGTCGAGTTTCCTCACACGGGCTACGGTTGTATGGATCCTTGTCAACGTGGGCATGAAGCATGGTGTCAAATGGAGAGGGTAGGATCCCGAGCCTTCTAGAGCAAAGACCATCACAACAGCAGGATGTGTGGACAACAGAACAACGAAAAATTGTTATGTGCTTTAAACGTTTGAGAATATTCCAACTAATAATGCGTGGATTGATCAGAGGGATGTATGGTGAGCTGGATGTGATCTGTGCGTGTTTGGTGTAGATGCGTGTCCACATGGAGGCTCTTCTACAAACCATAATCTACAAAGCAAGTCTATGTATAAAAAAAAATTATAAATATCACATAATTACTAATAAAATCATGAAATAACAAAATTAAACCAAGACTTGCATAAAAATCAAATACATTTGTACATGAGGTTGAATGATAAGCTGAATGACAAAAAGTATACCAAAAGGTAAAAAACGTGATTCCAAAGGAGTAAATTAATGACCAAGAATAGTGACCAAATTGGGATCAACACTCCCCCAAACCGGAGAGATGTTAGAGCAAAACAAGAAAGAAGTCTAGGAAGAAGGTTGAGCCGTGTCAGCAACTACCTTCAACTTAGCAAAGGAAACGAGAGATTTGAATTTCAATTTCTTGGCCTGTGTCTTTAAAACAGTGTCTCTCTCCTGATGAGAGTCACGTGAGGAGGTTATGTCCTTGTTAAGTTCCTCGACGACCTTGACTTGTATATGAATCTCCTTGTTCTCTTGGCGAAGATTAGCAATTATCTTGGCATATTCTTCATTTCGACTTGCTGACCGTGCCAATTACTAAGTTAGTTGGTCTATTGTCGGGTGATGAGGAGTATACGGTTCTACAAGTCACTTGGAATATTGAGGTGTTGGTCTCCTCTGGGTAGACCCGGGTTTACTTTATTGTACCAACAAAACCCCTAGCTCACCGGCCCTTTCGACAACAGATCGTAGAGTGGCCCGAAGTCTCACCCAAAGTGATCTTAGATGGGGTGGCTGAAGAATCAGGTTTCCTCAACCAGGTTCTGTAGCATCCTAGGTTCTCTTGACTCTAATTAACCAACTAAATCTCTCAGCAAGGGCTGTTTCTCTATTCCTTGCTGACTCTGCTATGGGACTGACTCTTATTGCATTGCAGCTTCTAGGACGATGCACAAGCATTCTCTTCTGCTCAACTCTTAACCTGCGACATCGCACACCGTAGCTCCCCCCGACAGTGCGGTATCGCCTTTCTACGCCACGATAATCCCTACAGTAAGACTCACTAGGCTCATCAACTCTCAAGGTCCAGAGGCTTCCTCCCTGGGTACAATAGCTCAGTTAACCTTCATTAGGGTGTTAAACAACCTTACTTAAGCTTCTATAGTTTAACATGCTTCACATCAATTACGATCAACTCGCCAAGCTAAATATATAGAAGTCACTCAACACTATAGCTGTTAGCTGTCGTAAATCAAGCACTAATAAACTCATATAAAAAATAATCGACTCATTCAACTCTCATTTAACCTTCTATGTTACTATAAACTGAAGGATAGCATACATACATTCATTAATTGATAAGCAAAGTTCATGTAATGGATAACAGATAGCAAATAAGTAAACATAATCACATGAAAGAGTCGCACAACACACGGATGTTACGTGGTTCACTTCCAAGAGGGAAGCTACGTCCACAGGAACTGTGTTTGTATTATATCTTGAGAGAGAGTAAACCCAGTTTCGCTGCAACCTCTTATGCAGCTTGAGATCTTCTGGGAAACACCACGCACATAGTCGGGAGCCCTTCTCTTAGATCTCTTCTCTTCCTATAATGCTTTCTTCTTACAATATACCCTTCTCTCTCTCTCAATACCTGTAGATTGTTACATTCATGCTCAAGGAGCTGGCCACTGGATACAGTAAGATAACTACAGACTGAACACAGAACCAGAGCTCGACTGTTCCTCAATGTCTCACAATACTGACGACAGCTAGTCACAACCCGACTGACCAACCAACTAACTAACTAACTATCCAACTATCTAACCCTTCATAATACAAAATACATGCTTAAATAGGTGGCCTGAAGGTCTCACCGTGATACAAAACTATGGGCCTATCCCAACAGTAACCCAAAACCCTAACTGTGACATTCGACCTATCTGTACTTTGAACTGTCGCTTTCTGGTCACACCGCAGCTTCCTGCAGTCTTCCGTGATTTTTGGTGCTACTCGCGGGTATGCGCGCTGCTTCCTCGGTCACTCCCCTTTTGTCCTTTATCTTTAATACCTCGTCCCCTTGCTCCTTCTCCATTTATGAGGGTAGCTGAGCCCTCCTGTCGTCGCCGCTGTGGCCGCTTCAAGTACTATTTTCTTTGACTTCCTTGATCTGAACACCGTGATTTTCGGCCCCCGATCCACGGCAGGAATTGTGCTACGACATCATACCTTTATCGCATCTCTTATATCGCTATCTTATCGGCATCACCAAAACTGTCTTTCCTCCCAAAACTTGTCCATCTTCTACCCAAAAATAGCAGCTTTTCCTATAGCTGCAGGGCCCTGCTCCAACATGAGGAAGACTCAATTCTCTGGGTGATGTCTCAAGGTCAATGGAGGGAATTTGTTTTTCAGAACCCTTTCCCTAAGCAGATGGAGAATAAGTCTCAATAGCAGTAGCCTCGAGCAATTCGGCCAAGACACTGGCTAATGTAAACAGGGGTGAGTCAGATATAGGTTCATCCACTTTGACCATACGATCTAGATGATTGGTTTGAACGATAGGTTGAACAAGGGTATGAATAGACATAGCCTTCTTGATCCTGGTTCGAATTTGCAGAACAAGTATAAATTCAGCGGATACAAGGTTGACATGGGTAGGTGAATGGGTAGGAGGACTTGCTTTTGGTGTATCTTCGTCAATATGCACAATTTTGGGGCTTTTCTATTCTTTAGGAGGGGTCTGACTGGGATGACAGTCACGAATGTGATGAGATCATTTTTGAACATTTAAATGAGGTTTTAAGACCTTAAACACAAAATTCTCCCACATCTGGTTCCTCCCCTTCAATTGATGCACGATCAGGAGCTTAATCAGGTTGTGGTGGTACAAACTACCCATAGGATTGACTGTATTCTTCCTAACTTGACTTGACATTTTTTCCAAGATTTTGAGGAAATAAAATGGGAAATTAAAAAACTGCTGATAAACGAAATGTGCCAGTAAGCGAAGATGGAAAACTTTGAACACAATAAACTTACCCTCACAGGTTATAAGGTGGATGATGATGGTCAGAGGGTTGAGGTATTCGAGCTTAATCCATTCTTTGTGAAACCCCTTCGGTCTTGTTACATGCTAAAAATACAGCTTGAGAGCGAAATGGTAGGACAACCGAGGGATAAACAAATATTTATGCCAATGGGTGCCTTCTCTTGGGAGCTTGGTGGCTATTACAATGGTCTCCTCGGTTACCTGAAAAAAGAGATAACCAACCCTGGCCATCTTACCATCAAATCCTTTCGCAAATAACAATGAAATTTCCTCACCATATCCCTGTAAAAGGTGAAGAAATGGATTCCACCCTGCTCGGAAGAAGATCTACCTACATTCTTGAAATTCCGGAATCCGGAACAAGTCTTGATAGCTTTCAGGCTCGAGATAGTTAGGCATTGTTCAAACAGAGGAGAAAATGCAAGGGTCGCAGAGGATACACAGAATGGCATCTAAATAGCTCTACGAAGAAGAAGGTAAGTGAGGACAAGGGTAAAGATCATGGGTTCAAAACATAATCTGTTTAAGCGCCTGAATGATCATGAGACCGTGGTTTCGCATGCTCGACCAATCACACTATGGCTCAATTCTTTGAATCGCGTGCCTTCATAAGGATGAGTGCGTTGATGAATTCATAAGGTTTTGATATATTCAACCATGTTCAAAGTAAAATTTTGATAGGTTGAATGATTTATTGATTACGGAATCCATAAAAATGCATTTAAAACCATAATAATTCTAATCAATAGGATGATAGGACACTTGACGACTTCCGCGTGTGATTTGATGAGAGCGTAAGGGAAATGATAATCGAAAAGATCCTAAAATCATCTCATATCAAGATATATTTAAACGATATCATATCATATCAAAATCATAGGTCGAGGTGAGTCTTAATGAAATCATAATGATTTTGTAAGCATGTGAATGAGACCTAATAATTATGGGTATGATTAAGATAATTAAACTCTTTTCTCGTGAAAATTAAAATAAATTGACATTTTGACATCATGCCGCTATAATGTTATTATTTTCATTTGGATCTTCATTTGGCATTCCAATCAGACCGACATTCGACCCTTCATATGGACCTTCTGTTCAAAAATACACTTTACTGGATCTGGTTGCTGCTGATTATGCAGTACATTTTCTGGGCTATCAACACACAATATGATGATGTAAACCAGCTTTATTAAACCTTCATTGCATTGTCCATCATAGATTAAAACAATCTTCCATTAATTGCATTATCCTGAAACACCTACACTTTTGTTAGAAATAAATGAAACTTTCTATAAACATTCAAAAAGTAAAAACAGTTCTAACCTTCCCCCAAACCAAAAATATGGCGTGTCCTCAAGCCATCAAAGAAAAAATGATTGATTTCCAAATAATTTAACAAATAGTTATAAGGTGCTATTATTATTTATGTAAGAAAAAGAAATATTAACTAGTAAATGGAGATGATTCAGATATGTATTTCCATAAAAAATAACAGTGCTTAGGGAGACCATACAAATAATGATAGTATATTGATGTGAAAAATGCCATAGGAGAAAGTAGTAATCCATGCCTCATTTTAAAGATATCTTGTCATCCAAAGAATATTTTAAGTTCACCCTTGATTTTGTGAGATTTCTATAGATATGGGTCCCATTTCTAGAATAATCATATCCTAGGTATTATTGAATTAGATGACCGAGTCCAACTCCAACTTACAGCCATTCTCTAATGACATGATGAAGAATTGGCCTAAACATGTGTTTGTATATATAGGTTGTTTTTTTTCTTCGAACGAACTATGTGCATAGTGATGCATTAACCAGATCTCTTTTACCCGATATTGCCCCGCTGCCTGTTCACTACCCCAATGGGTTTGTCTTGGTACGATGCAAGCATAGCCCCACTACCAGCGAGCCTGTTCAGTACCCCGACGTGTTAACTTACACTTACCATGCTTCATTGTTTAAAGACGTTACTTAGCATGGACCCGCTACCAACAAGCTTGTTTAGTACTCCAGCGGGTTTGTTTTGTATAAAAATTTTTAATATGTGGAAGCCGGTTGGTACTTAGAGCGAGTTAAGCCTGCTAAACACATAATTCAAATTTTGAGAGCGAACCTTATAAGTATTTTTTTTATAATGGCCTAAATTATGGATCATTTCAAAAGATAATAACTTAAAGTTGTTCCTTGACCTCTCAGTCTATCTTCTTCCTAGAAGAGAAGTAATGTTCCCCACAAGAAGGAATTTCACTTATTCTTGAGTTTTCCTCAAAAATCCTTAAGAGACAAGTTTTGATAATGAGTACATGATGAACTAGTAGTCCTTAGGTGTAAAATAGAACTTTGAAGAACATGATGATTAAAGTAGGTCTTAAGCAATTGTTTTAATGATAAGTCAGAAATATGCATATCTGAATCAAATACCATAAAATCATAATAAATCATCGAAGAAAGTGGGTAGGAATCATATCGAGAACATTTTAATTTCATTATAAATCCTCATTTTTAAAGAAAAATAGTTAAGATGTATTATGAGTTCTTAGAGCACTTCCCTTTTTAGGCACCATTTCATGGGCTGATTAAAGACACAAGGTTCTTGTAATCAAACTGAAAAACCACTTGTCAGATGATTCAAATTTTATTCCCAACAAAAACATATGTATCAAGAAAAAGTCATATAAAATCTATCAAATTTTAGACAAAGGAAAAGAGCCAACATGTTTTATTTGACAAAATTCCATAAGCTAGTTATAAAACTAAATTCCCTACATAAATGTAGTTAGCTTATTAGAAATGGATTTTATTTATTAAAGAAATAAAGATATATTTACATATATACATAAAGACAACAAAAAATAATTTAAGAATCGGGAGGAGGAGGAATGACTCCCTTTTCAACCAACTCAATCTCCTTTTGTTGTAAGCCATTCTTCACAAAATCTTGTCTAGAGATTGGTTGATGATAAAGCCTAAGTCTGTGTCCATTTACAACAAAGGAAGTTTGTGAATCATCAATTTTCTTAATCTCTATTGACCCATTTTCGAATGCTGTAACTACCGCAGATGAACCCATCCAATGGGTAGTTAATTTTCCTTTGAAATTTTTATACCTTGAGTTGAATAGTAATGCCCAATCCCCGGTATTAAACTGCTTTTCCTTAGTAAATTTATCATGCCATTTCTTTCGTTGATTTTTTATTAACATTGTTCTTTGGAGTGCATCTTTCCTAATCTCATCTAATTCATTAATCTGTAAAATTCGTTGTTTTTGTGCCTCTTCCAAATCCATACCTAATTGTACAACCATACGAAAAAGTCTTAACTTGGAATTCAATAGGTAAAAGGACTTGTTTCCCATATACTAACTCGTAGGGTGTATGTCCAATATTGTTTCTTCAAGTTATTCTATAGGTCCACAAGGCCTCTAGGAGTCTATTTTCCCAATCGTGATGATGTAGATGAATAGTTTTGGTTAAGATAGCTTCCAAAAGCTTATTGGTTGATTCTACCTGGCCATTAGCTTGTGGATGGTAAGGTGAGGATTTACAATGTTAGATACTATACTTCGTGGTAACTTCTTTCATTAATTTAGAGGTGAATTGAGAACCTTGGTCAGTGACAATTTCCCTAGGCACACCAAACCGAGTAAATATCTCTTCATATATAAATTCTACCACAGATTTCTCTGTGGCTCGGAACAAAGCTTTAGCTTCTACCCATTTGGTGACATAATCTATGAAAACCAGGATGTATTTCTTCTTGCGGGACATGGGAGAGATTGGCCGTACAAAATGAAGAGCCCATTTCTCAAAAGGCTCAATCATGACTTGAGGCTGTAAAGGCATCTCGTCCGATGACGTAGGTCTACCCATTCTTTGGAAACTATCACATCCTCTAACATACTTGGAAACATCCTTAAAAATGCTTGGCTAGTAATGGCCAAAATGCAACACTCTATATGTTGTTCGCTTGTCAGAAAAGTGTCCTCCACATGGCCCATCATGGCATGCATGAAGGATTTCTGTCATATCATCCCCTCGTACACATCGTATGATAATAATATCTGGGCTAGTATGAAAAATGTCATTATCAACCAAAGATTAATTAGAACAGTGGATGACAACTCGACGTTTCTCATGAGGAGACAAGTGGTTTGGTAACTTCCTAGTTGCTAAATAATTAACAATGTCTGCAAACCAAGGGGTTTGAACAGAAACAACAAATAGATGTTCTTCAGGGAAAGTATCATTGACAGGTTTCGCACCATAGTCATGTTGAATACGAGAGAGAAAATATGCTACCAAATTCTCTCTACCAAGTCGATTGACGACGATGATATTAAATTCTTGTAATAGAAGAATCCATCTAGTCACCCTACCATTGGTAATTGGTTTATTCATCAAACATCTGATGGACAAATGGTCCATATGCACAAAAACTTCATATCCAGTGATGTAATGGCGAAATTTATTGATAGAGTAGACTATTGCCAGAAATTCCTTTTTAGTAACAGTATAATTCAGTTTGACAGGAGTCAGATATTTGCTGATAAAGTATATGGCATAAGATGCCTGGCCTTCTTTTGACCTAGGACTCCTCCTATGGCCAAGTCAGAAGCATCAATGGATATACGGAAGGGACGAGATCAATCAGGACCCCTAAGTATTGGTGCCCCTCATAGTTTATCCTTTAAGACCTCAAAAGCATTTTGACAGGGTTTAGTCCATTGGAATTCTATATCCTTCATAACCAGTTTAAATAGTGGTGCAGCTATTTTAGTGAAAATTTCGATAAAACGTCGGTAGTAACCTGCATGGCCAAGAAATATTCTTACCTCCTTTTGAGTTTTTGGAGAGGGAAGACCAACAATTACTTCTATTTTAGCAGGATCTACCTTGATCCCTTGTGAAGAGACATGATGCCCCAAGACTATGCCTTCTGTTAATAACATCTTACATTTTTTGTGGATAAGGGCTAGGTTTGTTTCTTGACATCAGATCAATACCTTTTCAATATTATCGAGAGCCTCTTGGATGGTATTACCATAAGCTGTAAAATCATCCATGTACACCTTTACACAGTCATGTATAAGATCAACAAAGATTCCTAAAACTGCATGCTGAAAAGTAGCAGGTGCGTTACATAAGCCAAATGGAAAAACTCTATAGGCATATGTCCCCTAAGGGCATGTAAAAGTAGTCTTATCTTGATCCTTAGATGCTATCATAATCTGATTATATCCACTATACCCGTCGACAAAAGAAAAAGTATTCTTCTGTGTTATCAATTACACTCTTGCTTGCAGTGAACTCCTTGAAATTCTTCTCAACTGCATCGACCAACTCTGTGATTTGTTCCTGATACGGCTGAAGCATATTATTGAATTGTATCTGTTTTCCTCACAATCTCTATGCTTCCTGCTACAAACGGTTCATCTCTGCCATATTCTTCATCTTTGCAAGAGCTCCTAAGCTCTTGACTTCTTCCTTTATTACTACTGTTGTATTCTCTATGTTTTGGATGCTCTGTTGCAAATCCAGTCTGTCTGGGAGCTCTTGTAGCTCCGACCATGTCTTCGTTGCATCAGCTAGCAATGACTCTGCATCATCTATTTGAAACTTCATCTGCGTTGAAGTGGTTCTAAAGGCCTGTGCCCTTGCTTCCTTGTCTGCCTCAGGTGTGCCTGGAGCTCGAGCCTCAAGCTCAGCAATATGCGCCTTGTGGTCTTCCTCCATCTTGGCCATTGTCTCTTCCAGATCCTTTGCTCTATCTACAATTCTTCTTACTTTCTGCGGTAGAGGCAAGGCAAACTCTATGTTACACTGGGGTAACTCCAATGCGATGTTCTGCAGGACCTGACTTAAATCCTGTTCTCTTTCTTTGTATTGTCTTAGCTCCTCCGCCTTTGTCTGAAAGCCTGCGGTGAGCTCTGCATTCTGTTGTCTCAACTGAGTGTTATGGTTGTAAGTCATAAGCTCTCTATCCCTGAGCTTTGCGGCTGGATCATCTGTAGTTGATCAACCGAGAATTGTGCCAGATTAACCTCGACAAGTTATCTAACCTGTATCTGCACATTAATCATCAAAGCAAGGAATCAGATGCTCCTTGGCGGTATCAGCACTGTATTGGTGCGATCCTTTGCAAAGAATTCCTCGCGGGAAATCAATGGTGTTGAGATTTCTCTTGTTGTTGCCTTGACTGGCTGAGTCCGCATCATGGCAGTCTTCTTAGTTAGTGCTTTCAACTCCAGAAGCTGCTTATCTATCATGCTCTGCAGCTTGTCCTGCGATGTCTGCATTGCCCGAAATGAGTCCGGCATCTCCTCTTGCAATCTCGTTGCGATGAGATCATAGTCATCCTCTGTTAGTGCGGTCTGTGTAGTTGGAATTGAGGATTTGAATTTTTTCCTCTTCTTTTGTGCCATTGGTGGCACTTCTACTGCATCTTTCCTCTTGAAACCCACCTTATCTTTTCCTTTGTCTAATGGATCTATCGGTGCGGTTTCTGCTGGTAGAGTTCCTATTGTGGCATCTTCTAATGCCTTCTTCCACTCTTCATCAAAGCCTTTGATGACATATTCTACATCTTGCGCTGTCATCCTGAACAATCCAATAGCCCAGTCATCCTTTCTAAACCCTTTTGGCCTCAGGTAGATTGTATGCCTGTCCGCAATGAAATCAAGCTGAGTGTGATACATGTCAACAACCTCTGTGTTGATCCTCAATGTCTCTTGGATGACTTGCTTCAACAACTTATAGTATTCATAGAATACTATCATATTGATCTTTTTCTTGACTGAACTGTTGCTTTCCCATAAGTTTGCATATCGTGCGCCTCTGCACTCTCCGCCTCGTAGCTGTAGAAACTGGGTATGGGGCAGCTCTCTCCACCTGATGAATGCACATAATATAAGCAGCCACGAGAAGTGGAAGGGGTGGTTTGGATCGTCCTGCGTTGCCAAACAATCTGTAAGAAAAATATTTAATAAAAACAAACACCAATTAAATTGTTCACCTTCTGCGACCTGCACAACAAGGTGAATTACTGATCCTGTGACTTCTTTCGGGCGAACTTTGGTTAACAGTCTGCCTGCAAGTAGACTGGCTGTAAATCTGAGTGTATCATTTTCTAAGGCTGTGAGGTCATAAGCCCGACCTCCTCTCTATAGCTTATACTTGTTAACTAGAAGCGCTGGTAGCTTAGTATCCTTGCTTTTCCATGATATATGTGTCTGAGGGTCCTTACCATTTTTGGACAACCCAGTGATGTGGTGTATCAAGTCGACGTTTAGATCAACCCTGTTACCCAGCCAGAGGTAACCTCCATGTACACAGGAGAGTAGCACACGCACCACAACATTAACCTCTGTACCTCATCCAAAATGTGGTATTTTCAACAAATTGAGCAAGCCTGACTGCTCAAGAATCTGGACATGTTCCATAGGAACAAACTCATCTGCATCGGTCCTCGGGTTCCTCTGAACCATAAGATACTGATCCGACCGAAACTGAGGATATCTCTTACTATCTCCAAGGTTATAGTCTGTAAATTTGAGAGCAGGGACATATCCTAACAGTTCTCCATCTACCTTTACGCGAGGATCAATCGGTGGTAGCATAATAGGAAACTTAGCTCCCTTGGGAATGGTTACGTCTGGTGCATCCTCGACTCGTGGAAAAATGTATTCTACTGCCCTATGAACTTCTTCTTCCTGCTCTAGGCTGGACTCTTCTACTATCTGATCTTGAGTCCTCGTCCTTGGCGTCTGCCTGACTTGTGTTGCACCTAATTTCACAATCCTGGGCGGCGTCGTCATAGTAAACTCGAGGCCACCACGCTTGAATCTTTGCACGACGTCTTCTAAAGGTTCCTGCTCGGACATAAACTGCCTGGTGCGATACTCTGGACTGGCAATGGCTGCGAAAATGGGGAAACCAGCACTCTGTAATTGGAGTATTTCTGCACATGGAAAACTCTACAAATTACTCCATAACTCTCAGAAATCGTAAAAGTAACCCTTTTGTTTGAATGATCTGTGTATTTGTAATGAAGGCCGTAATCTCTGAAGCAACGATCACTTAGGCTGGACCCGTTGGCGGCATTTATTGCATGGAAAAGACAACAGCCCGCGCCCTGCTCCTCATTAATTGCTGAAAACCCGTTCAAATTTCCCTCAAAAATTGTGCGCAAGTGGCGGTCTCGACCAAGATTTACCAAATCTAGGACAACGTATACCTGTCATATCTACATTAATTGCTTGTCAGAAGGTGAAGTGACTGGCCCTCTTTCCCTTTCAAAATTGTCTTTGCAGCACACGGAACATTGCCTTGCTGTGATGTCACACTGCATCGTCCTGGACCAAAAAGTTGGCGTGAAACTCCGCAACGTTCAAAAACTCCACAATCGTCCTATGACTTGCACAAAAAAAACTTTCCTGCTGCGATTTCTCCGACTTAGAATTTTTTTCACCTGGTGTAGACTAGTTATGGGTGCGATGCCTCCTTTCAACTACACTGGACATCTGCACCACTTAGTTCTCTGAGTTAGGGTTGGGAGGTGGAGTGGCTATCACTATAAAGCTTAAGCCTACTGCCATTAATCAAAGTAGGAACAAGTTCCCCGTTCAATTTACTGAGCCGAACGACACCTCCTTCTGTGACTTGCTGAATCTGATATGGCCCCAGCCAATGGGTCTTGAAATTCCCTAGAAACTTAACAAAATTGCTGTCATAAAGGAGCACTAGGTCTCCTGTCTTAAAAATATTGCTCTTGATGTGCCTGCCATGCCAAGCTTTTTCTTGTGCCTTCTGCAATTTTTGATGAAATCCTGCGATGAATCTGTCTTCTTCTAAGGCAAGCAGCTGTGCTAATCTTTGATTCATCATATATGTATCATCCATCTCGGTAATTTGAGCAATTCTTAAACTAGGAATAATATATTCCATAGGCATAACAGCCTCTTGTCCATACACCAAGCTGAAAGGGGTGTGTCCTGTAAGTTTCTTGCATGTAGTCCTATAAGCCCATAACACGACATTAACCCTGAGGTCCCAATCATCTCTTTGGTTGTTACAGATCTTAGTAAGAGCATTTTCTAGAATTTTGTTAAAATCCTCCACCGTACCATTAGCTTGTGGGTGGTAGGGAGTGCTCTTATGGTGCTGTATCTGAAATTCCTTCGTCAAGGCATCAATAGTGCGTTTCAGAAAGTGTGTGCCTTGATCACTCATCAAAATTGCTGGACATCCAAATCTACTTATGATGTTTTCAAAAATGAACTGTGCAGCTGTAGTAGCATCACAATTCCTTACTGCTTTGGCCTCTACCCACCTGGTGAGGTATTCTGTTTCTGTGATGATGTATCTCGCACCAGTTCGTTTTCCTAGTGGGTTGATAGGACCCATGAAATCTATAGCCCACTTGTCAAATGCCCGCAGCGTAATCTATGGTCGCAGCAACATTTCATCTCTCCTCAAAGGTTTTCCTACCCTCTAGCAGATATCGCAGCATCTACAAAACTCCTTAGTGTCTTTATGCAAAGTAGGCCACCATAATCTTGCAGCTAAAATTTTCTGAGCAGTTGGCTTTCCTGCGAAATGACCTCCTGCGGTACCTGACTGTGCTTCTCTGATAATGGCCTCTTTCTCGTGTGGCATAACGCATCTACGCAGGACTTCATCTGGACCTAACTTATATAAATGTCCTACGATCAAAGTGAAATCTGCTGCTTTAAAAACTAACTGTTTCTTTTGCTGCTTAGTAAACTCAACTGGTGCTCACCCTGTAGTGAAAAAGTGAATAATATCTGCGTAATACTCATCTACGATCTGGATAGAAAACAATTGCGCATCTGGCAGATTATCCTCTAGATTACTTGGTTCTTCTCTTGAGTCTATCCGCGACAGATTATCAAGTCCTGCATTCAATCTCCATGGTTTGACAATAATTTAAAAATCATACTCTTGAAATAGGAGTAACCATCTACAGATCCTTCCCCCTAACACTGGCTTATTGACCAAATACTTTAAAGCGGAATGGTCAGTGAACATCTTGAATGGGGCACCCAACAGGTAGTGCCTGAACTTCTGTAGAGCATACACCATGGATAATCCTTCTCTTTCTGTAGTGGTGTAGTTCTTTTCTGCGGTAGATAACTTTCTACTTGAGTACGCGATAGGGTGATCGATACCCCCTTCTCCTGGCTGTGTTAAGACAATCCCCAGTGCGATGCCAGATGCATCCACATGTACATGAAATGGATTGTTCCAATCTGGAAATACTAAGATGGGTGTTGTAACCATCTTCTCTTTGAGAGTGTCTAAACTTTGCTGGCATTCCTCATTCCATAGGAATTTCACTTCTTTCTTTAATAAATTTTCCATAGGTGCTATGATCTTTGCATAGCCCTTGATGAATTTTCTATAATACCCTGTATGACCAAGCACTATCCTCAATTGCTTGACGGGGTTGGGTGCTGGAAGATTTACAATGATGGCAATCTTTGCAGGATCTACCATCAAGCCTTGTCTACAAACAATATGACCCAAGAAAATACCAAATGGTGCACAGAATATACATTTCTTCAAGTTAAGAGAAATATGATATTGCCTACATTTCTCTAACATGAGCCTTAAATCTCCTCTATGGTTTTTGATTACTCCAAATACAGTCCAATCATCAAAATAGACTTCTAAGAATTTATGGATGTATTCCTTAAAGACAGCAACTACTACTCTAGAAAAAATAGCTGGTGCATTTTTAAGACCAAAGGGCATTACCGTATACTAGAATGATCCCCATTCTGTCGCAAAGGTGGTCTTATGTCGATATTCTGGATGGATTCTTATCTGGTGATAGCTTGAAAATCCATCGGTGAATGAGTAGATCTCCTGTCCTCCCACATTGTCTAAAACTTCATCAGTAAAAGGTGTCGGAAATGGGTCATGAAGTGATGCGTCGTTGAGTTTGCACAATTCGACATAAATCCTAATTTCTCCTTTAGTTTTATTTTCCTGCACAACCATGGGACTAACCCATTCTCTCTCTTCTACTGGCTCAATGATGCCTGCTGCTAGCATCTTATCAATCTCATCCTTAACTTTTTCTTTATAATGAGGATTTAATCTGTATGGACGCTGCTTAACTGGCCTAGCATCTGCTTTCAAAGGTATCCTCATGATTCCCAAATCTCCTACTATTCCCTTCATCTCTATAAAATTAGCGAGAAATAAGTCCTGATAGTCATGTAACAAATCTACGATGTGTCCTACCGTTTCATCATCCTAATAGTCTCCAATAGAGGCAAACTTTGGTTCTGTTTCTGTGCCAATATTGATCTTTTTAATCTTAATAGGCTTTGTGACAGCTGGAATCTCTAGCTTTGGTCCATCAACTTCGCGAGTCCCTTCTGACTTTGGAATTTTGATACTGCGAGGATTCTCATCCTCATCACCTGGCTCTTCTGTGAAGTTGTAACACTCTAGCGCGTGTTCTAACTGGATGGCCCAATCAGGCTGAGCATACACTGGTAGGGTACAGTCATCAAATATCTTAGTCTTTATAGTCTCTAGAGCCTGATCAATGCTTGGATACTCAGATTCAAAAGTGAAAGTGAGTAGAAAGCTGTCTATCATAACTGGCCATGTAATGGTTCCTCTGTGCAACTCTGTCTCAGTGTACCAGTTCCTTGGGATTGTTTCTAAAGTGTGAATGAATAGGTGAACCCATTCATCCTCTCGAATGTCTGACCAATTCTGTTCACAAATCTTAATATGTGACCTGGGGTCACTTTCTCCTGTATATTTCTACTGCAAACACTCCTTGTCATTAGAGAATATGATCGCCATCAATCTCTTAAAATCATCCCATGATGCGATATTTTCTTTATGTGCATGCCACCATCTTGCAGGTGTGGCTCTTACTGCAAGGTCAATAGCTTCCATCCTCTGCTCATGGGGGATTTCCTACTCAAACTGCTGTAAAAAGTCATTGATGTCTACTAAGCCATCAAACAACGGAATATCCTTAATATTTGTTCCAATCCATCGCAGTGACTTAGTCATAAATGCACATCTATGAGCTGAAACTTCATAAAGTCTATTCTGCCAATTTTCGAAACCAACATCCGAATCCGATGCGCATGAGCTATCGCATCGCCAACTAATATTTCCTTCTGCGTTGGGATTGATATAATCACTCTGGTTAGCAGTCATCTAATAGAGGCTCTCCATATTACACACCTCTTCCTCTGCTCTGATAGGTTCAATGTATCGAGGACCCTGAAAAGGATCCAACAGTGCGATGACTCGAATCTGTTTATCCTCAAAGGTCATTTGTCTTTTCTTCAAATTGATAACAACCATGTTATCAAATGCCCAATTAATACCTAATAAAGCTGGATATGGTCTGCTATCACCAATAATTTCTATGGCTTCAAAATCTGCAAAGCTGCGAATTCCATCAATATCGATTGGTACTTGCAGTAATCGACCCAATGGTGATACCCTCTGCTGATTGGATAATCGCAGATGGATAGGTAATCTGGCTAACTTAGGGCTACCCATCTGTTCCCATGTCTACTTGGTAAGAACATTTACCTCTAATCCTAAATCTAGGATTACCTCATCCATTTCAAACTCTCCAATTTTTGCTGTGAGCCTCATTTCTCTTCCTGTTCTTGTATGGCCCATAATACTATGAACAACACGCTGCGTACTGCTCACAGAAGAAGTTTGCTGATACTAATCTATGATGCGTTGAAGCTCTCCTATGGCTTTCTCATTTCTTACGAGTTTCAAGCAGCTCCGCAGGAAGGATTGTACACTTCCTGTCAACTCATCCTCTTCGCACCTTCTAGATGTAGTAGCCTGCGATATCTGCACAGGACTAACGCTACAAGGTTTTTGCTATGGTATGCCCCTACAAGGAAATATCTGTGATCCTAATGGTGTAGGGTCAGTAAAGAAAGTTTTAGCTTGCTGAAATGTTTCTTTGTTCTTCTACAGGTCAAGTGGTGTAGATTTATCAGTGGCTTTACGCACCCACTTCGGACCTGTATTCTTTTCGGCATCCTGCGATGTCCTACTAGTAGAAGCACCGCTGCGAGTCACAATATTGACTCTTGGTTCTGGTTCTTTCTACTCAGCAGCAATAAGCTGAATATTCTGGTTTACTGCTGGCTTAGGATCCTTAATCTTGGCTATCAAGCTAGGAAATTCTTCTATAGTATGATCATAGGACTTGCAATACTTACATGTTGTAGTAGGGTTCTGACAATCCCTAGCAGAATGTCCTATGGCTCCACAGTTGTAACAAACAATCGGTCCATGGCCACGGCCAAAGCCTCCACCACGGCCTCTTCCTTTGAATCCTCCACCACGACCATCATGAGCTGATTCATGCTGTGGACCTGCTGCTGGTCCTGATGTCTCTGACTGGACTCTGTAGAAGTTATGTTTTCTCTCTATCATAAGATCATAAGCTCTGCAATTATTTTCATCATGTCCTACTGACTTACAGAAGTTACAATATAAATTATTACGAGTTTGTACATACTTATGAAGTAAAGGGAATTCCTGTGGTATATGTCCTCTTGTTCTACATATTTCACACCATGGCCCTTGATTCTATACTAAGGGGTTAGGAGCCCCACTTGCTATATACTCAACAAATACTAGACAGTTATCTTTGGTATGGCCATGTCCTTTACACTTTGTACACCATAATTCTTGTTCAACCTCTTTCCCTTTCTTAATCTCATGTAGCTATAAAGTGAGATTGGCTAACTGATTCTGTAAATTTGTCATACCTGCACTAGTCTCAGCTAGAGGTGAAGCCTCTAGTTTCATTGCCATATCCAATGCTTCATCCTGCGTATGGAGTTTCTGTTGCATTAGTGGAAGTCTGATATGAGGGAGCAGTGCTGCGATGAACCATTCCTTATGCTGCTCCGGCGCAAACTCAAAACTAACTTGGTCTATAAGAGATTTAAATTTCTGATCGAAATCCCATACTGACTCTGTGGGTAACTGTTTAATGTCTTTAAGTTCCGTGATACATTGTGACTCAGACTTGGGTTTCTTAAATCCCTCAATCATTGCGGTCCGGAACTCTACGAGTGTTCTGTTCTGCGCTGATGTATACTTCATATACCATGTTAAAGCTCGTTCTCTAAGTGTAGTGGCCAACTGGACAAGCTTAGTATTGTCATCCCGGATCTGTTTAATGGTCCATACAACTTCACATAGGAACCAATGCTGTTCTGGGTCTTCCGCCCCTGTACCCCTAAAGGTAGGTAATTTTATGTCATCCCCCATTCTGTTTCTACGAGGTGGATTCTGATTTGCTGTATTACTACCACTTGGCGGTGTAAATGTAGATGGTATGAAGGTAGTATGTACTGTGTGTGAACTACTAGATGGAGTTCCTGCGGGATTATTCTGAGTCCCGGTTTGTTTCTGTGGGGTATAAGGGTGGTAAGGGATACCCCCTGCTGTTCATTCTCTATTAGTTTGACTCTGTTCTCTAGTACTGTCTGAACTGTCTTCAAAGAAGGAAGATCTGAAATCTACTTTATATCTCTTACCGCTACGTGTACATCCAATTTCTTCAAAATCACTCTCAAACTCTTGTGACATTACACTTACTTAACTTATTCATCTGAGAATATATCCAGTACTCCTTTTTCATACAATAACATATTAAGGAACAGATTTAAAGAGTTCAAGTACTTACCGTGATATCCTTTGAATAAGTACCTCTCTGCTTCGTTGAAACTCTTTCTTTGATCAACTGCAAACTCTGTAATGAAACCTTCCAGCAAACTCGCAAGCCAAAAGTCTACTGCCCGCAAAATGGGATTATCTACGCTCTTCACGGTGTGAATTAGCTCCGGTGTCCAGACAATGTTCCGTTTCTTCTTGAATACGTGTTTATCATTCAACTTTGACAACCAATCGTACAAGTCATTTGCATAGGTCACAAAAAATATCGCATGCAGGTCTGTGAAGATATGTTTCTGTAACCAGTCCTCTGTACTCATCCGAGGAATCTTGTTTTCTTCCTCAGCAAATTCTCTTTCCTTAGACTCAACCCACTGGTTAAGTTCTTCTTTAGTAGGATGCCAACAAAAAATCAGCTCTTTAATTTGTTCAAAACCGGAAACGGAACCATTTGTTGGTCTCCTCTAGGTAGACCCGGGTTTACTTTATTGTACCAACAAAACCCCTAGCTCACTGGCCCTTTCGGTAACAGACTGTAGAGTGGCCTAAAGTCTCACCCGAAGTGATCTTAGATGGGGTGGTTGAAGAATCAGGTTTCCTCAACCAGGTTCTGTAGCATCCTAGGTTCTCTTGACTCTAATTAACCAGCTAAATCTCTCAGCAAGGGCTGTTTCTCTCTTCCTAGCTGACTCTGCTATGGGACTGACTCTTATCGCATCACAGCTTCTAGGATGATGTGCAAGATTTCTCTTCTGCTCAACTCTTAACCTGCGACATCGCACACCGCAGCTCCCCTCGACAGTGCGGTATCTCCTTTCTACGCCGCGATACTCCCTACAGTAACACTCACTAGGCTCATCAACTCTCAAGGTCTAGAGGCTTCCTCCCTGGGTACAATAGCTCAGTTAACCTTCATTAGGGTGTTAAACAACCTTACTTAAGATTCTATAGTTTAACACGCTTCACATCAATTACGCTCAACTCACCAAGCTAAATATACAGAAGTCACTCAACACTATAGCTGTTAGCTGTCGTAAATCAAGCACTGATAAACTCATATACAAAATACTCGACTTATTTAACTCGCATTTAACCTTCAATGTTACTGTAATTTGAAGGATAGCATACATACATTCATTAATTGATAAGCAAAGTTCATGTAACAGATAACATATAGCAAATAAGTAAACACAATCACATGAAACAGTCGCACACCACACGGATGTTACATGGTTCACTTCCAGGAGGGAAGCTACGTCCACGGGAACTATGTTTGTATTATATCTTGAGAGGGAACTATGTTTGTATTATATCTTGAGAGAGAGTAAACACAGTTTCACTGCAACCTCTTATGCAGCTTGAGATCTTCTGGGAAACTCCACGCACACAGTCGGGAGCCCTTCTCTTAGATCTCTTCTCTTCCTATAATGCTTTCTTCTTACAATATACCCTTCTCTCTCTCTCAATCCCTGCGGATTGTTACATTCATGCTCAAGGAGTCGGCCACTGGTTACAGTAAGATAACTACATACTGAACACAGAACCATAGCTCGAATCTTCCTCAATGTCTCACAATACTGACAACAGCTAGTCACAACCCGACTGACCAACCAACTAACTAACTAACTATCCAACTATCTAACCCTTCATAATACAAAATACATGCTTAAATAGGTGGCCTGAAGGTCTCACCGTGATACAAAACTATGGGCCTATCCCAACAGTAACCCAAAACCCTAGCTGTGACAGTCGGCCTATCTGTACTTTGAACTGCCACTTTCTGGTCACACCGCAGCTTCCTGCAGTCTTCCGCGATTTCCAGCGCTGCTCGCGGGTATGGGCGTCGCTTCCTCGGTCGCTCCCCTTCTATCCTTTATCTTTAATACCTCGTCCCATTGCTCCTTCTCCATTTATGAGGGTAGCTGAGTCCTCCTGTCGTTGTCACTGCCTTAAATGCAGTGGTTGAGCTCTCTTCTCGGCCGCTTCAAGTACTATTTTATTTGACTTCCTTGTTCCGACCGCCACGATTATCAGCCCCCGATCCACGGCAGGAATTAGGCTACGGCGTCATACCTTTATCGCTATCTTATCGGCATCGCCAAAACTGTCTTTCCTCCCAAAATTTGTCCATCTTCTACTAAAAAATAACAGCTTTTCCTGTAGCTGCGGGGCCCTGCTCCAACATGAGGAAGACTCAATTCTCTGGGTGGTGTCTCAAGGTCAATGGAGGGAATTGGTTTTTCAGAACCCTTTCCCTAAGCAGATGGAGAAGAAGTCTCAATAGTAGTAGCCTCGAGCGATTCGGTCGAGACACTGGCTAATGTAAACAGGGGTGAGTCAAAGATAGGTTCATCCACTTTGACCATATGATCTGGATGATCGGTTTGAATGATAGGTCGAACAAGGGTATGAACAGACATAGCCTTCCTGATCCTGGTTCAAATTTGCAGAACAAGTAGAAATTCAGTGGATACAAGGTTGACATGGGTAGGTGAATGGGTAGGAGGACTTGCTTTTGGTGTATCTTCGTCAATATGCAAAATTTTGGGGCTTTTTAGTTCTTTAGGAGGGGTCTGACAGTCACGAATGTGACGAGGTCATTTTTGAACATTTAAATGAGGTTTTAAGACCTTAAACACAAAATTCTCCTAGATCTGGTTCCTCTCCTTCAATTGATGCACGATCAGGAGCTTAATTAGGTTGTGGTGGTACAAACTACCCATAGGATTGACTATATTCTTCCTAACTTGACTTGACATTTTTTCCAAGATTTTGAGGAAATAAAATGGGAAATTAAAAAACTGCTGATAAACGAAATGTGCCAGTAAGCGAAGATGGCAAACTTTGAACACAATAAACTTACCCTCGCAGGTTATAAGGCGGATGATGATGGTCAGAGGGTTGAGGTATTCGAGCTTAATCCATTCTTTGTGAAACCCCTTCGATCTTGTTACATGCTAAAAATACGGCTTGGGAGCGAAATGGTAGGACAACCGAGGGATAAACAAATGTTTATACCAATGGGTGCCTTCTCTTGGGAGCTTGGTGGCTACTACAATGGTCTCCTCGGTTACCTGAAAAAAGAGATAACCAACCCTGGCCATCTTACCATCAAATCCTCTCACAAATAACAACGAAATTTCCTCGCCATATCCTTGAAAAAGGTGGAGAAATGGATTCCACCCTGCTCGGAAGAAGATCTATCGACATTCTTGAAATTCCGGAATCCAGAACAAGTCTTGATAGATTTCAGGCTCGAGATAGTTAGGCATTGTTCAAATTGAGGAGAAAATGCAAGGGTTGCAGAGGATACAAAGAATGACATCTGAATAGCTTTGCGAAGAAGAAGGTAAACGAGGACAAGGGTAAAGATCACGGGCTTAAAACATAATCTGTTTAAGCGCCTGAATGATCATGAGACCGTGGTTTCGCATGCTCAACCAATCACACTATGGCTCAATTCTTTGAATCGTGTGCCTTCATAAGGATGAGTGCGTTGATGAATTCGTAAGGTTCTGATATATTCAACCATGTTCAAAGTAAAATTTGGATAGGTTGAATGATTTATTTATTACAGAATCCATAAAAATGCATTTAAAACCATAATAATTCTAAGCAATAGGATGATATGACACTTGACGACTTCCGCGTGTGATTTGATGAGAGCGTAAGGGAAATGATAATCGAAAAGATCCTAAAATCATATCATATCAAGATAGAGTTAAACGATATCATATCATATCAAAATCATAATCAAAATCATAGGTCGAGGTGAGTCTTAATGAAATCATAATGATTTTGTGAGCATGTGAATGAGACCTAATAATTATGGGTATGATTAAGCTAATTAAACTCTTTTCTCGTGAAAATTAAAATAAATTGACATTTGACATCATGCCGCTATAATGTTATAATTTTCATTCGGATCTTCATTTGGCATTCCAATCGGACCGACATTCGACCCTTCATATGGACCTTCTGTTCAAAAATACACTTTACTGGATCTGGTTGCTGCTAATTATGCAGTACATTTTCTGGGCTGTCAGCACACAATATGATGATGTAAACCAGCTTTATTAAACCTTCATTGCATTGTCCATCATAGATTAAAACAATCTTCCATTAATTGCATTATCCTGAAACACCTACACTTTTGTTAGAAATAAATGAAACTTTCTATAAACATTCAAAAAGTAAAAACAGTTCTAACTTCCCCCAAACCAAAAATATGGCGTGTCCTCAAGCCATCAAAGAAAAAATGATTGATTTCCAAATAATTTAACAAATAGTTATAAGGTGCTATTATTATTTATGTAAGAAAAAGAAATATTAACTAGTAAATGGAGATGATTCAGATATGTATTTCCATAAAAAATAACAGTGCTTAGGGAGACCATACAAATAATGATAGTATATTGATGTGAAAAATGCCATAGGAGAAAGTAGTCATCCATGCCTCATTTTAAAGATATCTTGTCATCCAAAGAATATTTTAAGTTCACCCTTGATTTTGTGAGATTTCTATAGATATGGGTCCCATTTCTAGAATAAGCATATCTTAAGTATTAATGAATTAGATGACCGAGTCCAACTCCAACTTACAACCGTTCTCTAATGACGTGATGAAGAATTGGCCTAAACATGTGTTTGTATATATAGGTTGTTTTTTTTCTTCGAAAAAACTATGTGCATAGTGATGCATTAACCAGATCTCTTTTACCCGATATTTCCCCACTGCCTGTTCAGTACCCCAGCGGGTTTATCTTGGTACTATGCAAGCATAGCCCCACTGCCAGCGAGCCTGTTCAGTACCCCGACGTGTTTACTTAAACTTACCATGCTTCATTGTTTAAAGACGTTACTTAGCATGGACCCGCTACCAAAAATCCTGTTCAGTACTCCAGCGGGTTTGTTTTGTATAAAATTTGTTAATATGTGGAAGCCGGTTGGTACTTAGAGCGAGTTAATCCTGCTAAAAACATAATTCAAATTTTGAGAGCGAACCTTATAAGTATTTTTTTTATAATGGCCTAAATTATGGATCATTTCAAAAGATAATAACTTAAAGTTGTTCCTTGACCTCTCAGTCTATCTTCTTCCTAAAAGAGAAGTAATGTTCCCCACAAGAAGGAATTTCACTTATTCTTGAGTTGCGTCAAAAATCCTTAAGAGACAAGTTTTGATAATGAGTACATGATGAACTAGTAGTCCTTAGGTGTAAAATAGAACTTTGAAGAACGTGATGATTAAAGTAGGTCTTAGGCAACTGTTTTAATGATAAGTCAGAAATGTGCATATCTGAATCAAATACCATAAAATCATAAGAAATCATCGAAGAAAGTGGGTAGGAATCATATCGAGAACATTTTAATTTCATTATAAATCCTCATTTTTAAAGAAAAATAGTTAAGATGTATTATGACTTCTTAGAGCACTTCCCTTTTTAGGCAACATTTCATGGGTTGATTAAAGACGCAAGGTTCTTGTAATCAAACTGAAAAACCACTTGTCAGATGATTCAAATTTTATTCCCAACAAAAACATATGTATCAAGAAAAAGTCATATAAAATCTATCAAAGTTTAGACAAAGGAAAAGAGCCAACATGTTTTATTTGACAAAATTCCATAAGATGGTTATAAAACTAAATTCCCTACATAAATGTAGTCAGCTTATTAGAAATGAATTTTATTTATTAAAGAAATAAATATATATTTACATATATACATAAAGACAACACAAAATAATTTAAGAATCGGGAGGAGGAGGAATGACTCCCTTTTCAACCAACTCCATATCCTTTTGTTGTAAGACATTCTTCACAAAATCTTGTCTAGAGATTGGTTGATGATAAAGCCTAAGTCTGTGTCCATTTACGACAAAGGAAGTTTGTGAATTATCAATTGTCTTAATCTCTATTGACCCATTATCGAATGTTGTAACTACCTCATATGGACCCATCCAATGGGTAGTTAATTTTCCTTTGAAATTTTTATACCTTGAGTTGAATAGTAATGCCCAATCCCTGGTATTAAACTGCTTTTGCTTAGTAAATTTATCATGCCATTTCTTTTGTTGATTTTTTTATTAATATTGTACTTTGGAGTGCATATTTCCTAATCTCATCTAATTCATTAATCTGTAAAATTAGTTGTTTTTGTGCCTCTTCCAAATCCATACCTAATTGTACAACCATATGAAAAAGTCTTAACTTGGAATTCAATAGGTAAAAGGACTTGTTTCCCATATACTAACTCGTAGGGTGTATGTCCAGTATTGTTTCTCCAAGTTATTCTATAGGTCCACAAGGCCTCTAGGAGTCTATTTTCTTAATCCTTATGATGTAGATGAATAGTTTTGGTTAAGATAGCTTCCAAAAGCTTATTGGTTGATTCTACCTGCCCATTAGCTTGTGGATGGTAAGGTGAGGATTTACAATGTCAGATAATATACTTCGTGGTAAGTTCTTTCATTAATTTAGAGGTGAATTGAGAACCTTGGTCAGTGACAATTTCCCTAGGCACACCAAACCGAGTAAATATCTCTTCATATATAAATTCTACCACAGATTTCTCTGTGGCTCGGAATAAATATTTAGCTTCTACCCATTTGGTGACATAATCTATGAAAACCAGGATGTATTTCTTCTTGTGGGACATGGGAGAGATTGGCCGTACAAAATGAAGAGCCCATTTCTCAAAAGGCTCAATCATGACCTGAGGCTGTAAAGGCATCTCGTCCGATGGCGTAGGTCTACCCATTCTTTGGAAACTGTCACATCCTCTAACATACCTGGAAACATCCTTAAAAATGCTTGGCTGGTAATAGCCAAAATGCAACACTTTATATGCTGTTCGCTTGTCAGAAAAGTGTCCTCCACATGGCCCATCATGGCATGCATGAAGGATTTCTGTCATCTCATCCTCCCGTACACATCTTCTGATAATAAGATCTGGGCTGGTATGAAAAATGTCATTATCAACCCAAGAGTAATTAGAACAGTGGATGACAACTCGATGTTTCTCATGAGGAGACAAGTGGTTTGGTAACTTCCTAGTTGCTAAATAATTAACAATGTTTGCAAACCAAGGGGTTTGAACAGAAACAACAAATAGATGTTCTTCAGGGAAAGTATCATTGACAGGTTTCGCACCATAGTCATGTTGAATATGAGAGAGAAAATATGCTACCAAATTCTCTCTACCAGGTCTATTGACGACGGTGATATTAAATTCTTGTAATAGAAGAATCCATCTGGTCACCCTACCATTGGTAATTGGTTTATTCATAAAACATCTGATGGCCAAATGGTCCATATGCACAAAAACTTCATATCCAGTGATGTAATGGAGAAATTTATTGATAGAGTAGAGTACTGCCAGAAATTCCTTTTCAGTAACAGTATAATTCAGTTTGACAGGAGTCAGATATTTGCTGATAAAGTATATGGCATAAGATGCCTGGCCTTCTTTTGACCTAGAACTCCTCCTATGGCCAAGTCAGAAGCATTAGTGGATATATGGAAGGGACGGACCAATCAAGACCCCCAAGTATTTGTGCCACTGATAGTTTATCCTTTAAGACCTCAAAAGAATTTTGACAGGGTTTAGTCCATTGGAATTCTATATACTTCATAACCAGTTTAAACAGTGGTGCAGCTATGTTAGTGAAAATTTCGATAAAACGTCGGTAGTAACCTGCATGGCCAAGAAAGCTTCTTACCTCCTTTTGAGTTTTTAGAGAGGGAAGACCAACAATTACTTCTATTTTAGTAGGATCTACCTTGATCCCTTGTGAAGAGACATGATGCCCCAATTACTTCTAGTTCACTTAAGATATCGTACTCAGGATGACTTACAGGTTTTCTATTGCTAATCGTTCCGAAAATGGAGGGATTCTTTATTCTTGAGTTGGTTCTTACTGAGGATGGGTATGTGCTGGAATATTTCGAAAATCCACATCTTGAAAAATAGCATCATTCATGACTTCATTGGGGTCTTCTTCCTCTTCATTCTCTTCACGAATTATGACTGATGACTTGGGTCTATCATTCACAACTCTTCCAGATCGTAATTGGATCTCGTGCACAGGAACATTCAAAATGACATAGGATGGAAGAGTTTGCAACTCAATGCTGTTAAGATCTTGAGCTGAATTATTTTTTGGGTGAGGTATTGGTTGTTTAGGTAACAATGTAGGTATTGGGGTGTTTGTATTCTAGAAATGATGAGGTTGTTGTGTAATAAGGGGCATTGGAGGCACACACTCGGGAAAAAATTGTTGGGTATTGACTGGATGATTAGGATAAGGATGATTAGGTGTAGGGACAGGTGGTTACTGGGGATATGCTTGTCCTCTCCATCCCTATGGCCAATACTGATGCTAAGTAAAATGAGGAGGAGGAGGACACTGGGGTGGCTAACGCTTCCAACTTGAAGTGTTCCATTGTTGAGGTGGCTAGTAGGGTTGATAATAGGGTGGGGGTTGTAGTGACAAATTCTGATATGGTGGTTGGTCTCTTGGTTGCCAAGGAAGCCTCCTAGATGTTTCACCAATGTCCCTACTTTTATATATGGCTTGTAACCCAGGAAACGATGGGCAGTTTTCTATCGTACGATCATCCATACAGATGTGACATACAGAGATGTTGTTAAGGGGCCATTCCCTTTAGGGGTGCTTAGTCTTGCATCTTGGATAGAAAATGATCATTGCTGCACATTCTTCCTCTTGCCTTGATCTAGGAGGATATTGGTGGCCACCCACCTATTCCTATTGGACCCCCACCATTGTTTCCTTCAGTTTTCCAGTTTCCTTAATTGTAGCACAATTTAATATTTTTGGTAGTTTTCGGGTCCTAAACATTCAGAGCCGTTTTGAGGCCTAAACGATGTTTTTTCAACATCGAATGGTCAAGGAAAATATGACTCCATTCTAGATTTGATATTTGTTGTTTATATATATAGTCCTTAAACAGATCTTTCTAACGATGTATCATGCGCGTCAAATGGAGGTAGTATGCTAAAGTTACGACCCCGGGAAATTGATCTACCAAGTTACCTAATGGGGTCCACATTCTGGCATTTCACCTCCTACGGTTAGGTTTTTGGATGTGTATGGTTTCCATTGTTTTTCAATAATATATAGGCCTTCAAGCCTCATTGTACCACAGAGTTCAGAGGCATGTAGCTGCCACATCTCTTCTCAGAGATAAGCTACCAACACTCTAGCTAGTTTATTTCCATTCTGTATGTAAATAATTTTCAGTTATTGATTAATGAAATGAAGTGTTATTTCCACTGCATATTTGTTTCTATGGTTATTTGTGTATTCTGTTGCATTCCTGCATAAATCCAGATCAGTGGTATCAGAGCAATTTGCTCTTTCTCGATCCTTCTTTGCTTGTCCCCAACGAGGGCGGGGTATAAAGAATTAGGGCTCGATCTGGTTGAACCTTGGCAAGATCAGCCTCGCAAATCCCAATGGCCACCCATGGGGGATGAAAATAAATACGAGGGCGCAAAAGATCCTATAAATTTTTTTCTTGAGGAGGCCCTTGAAAAACAAAGGAACGCGATGATGGATAGCTTCACCCATATCCTTCAACGACTTCCCACTGGCAGCGCATCTGCATCTAGCAGCCACTCTGGAGGCACAACCCCTTTTAAGGTACAAGTAAACTTCGAAATTCCCATATTTGATGTCCGAATAGATGCAGATGTCGTAGATGGATGGTTGAATCTATTAGAAGGATATTTCTTGGTTCATCACTTTTCTGACTGAGAAAATATTAATTTTTCTCTACTCAAAGCCGCCCCCCATGTCAAGGACTGGTGGGAAACCTACTATGAGAGAATGGATGAGGAGGAACCCTCTCTATTCTTAGCCGTAACCACTTGGAATTCTTTTTGAGATGCCATAAAGGGACAATATTATCCGGTGGGGAGCTATGAGGAAAAATACATACAATGGACTACGCTGCGGCAACAAAGAGATCAAGATGTTCATGAGCTAACGAATCTGTTCCATACCCTGTGCACCAAGTTGGGTATCAAATATTTAGAGAAACATTTGGTGCTGAAGTACCACAGTTGTCTGCACAGATGCATTCAGGATGAAATGGAGTTCCTCGAAATCTCCTTTCTTGGTACGGCATATCGGTATGCTGCCAAAATTGAGCAAAAATTCAAACAGAAAAAGCGAGACTTTGGATTTGCGAATCAACAGTAAGGGAAAGGTGCCCCCAAACCGCATAACCAAGGACACAACCAAGGCATGGCGACTCAAGAAAACTTTCCAAAGTTACAAACAAAGAGCAACACTGCAAAGCCGAAGAAGTAAGTGGGAAAGTGGTGCGAGTTCCATAAGAGCCCCACTAACAACACAAGTGAGTGTAGGGCCAAGCAGTCACTGGTGGCTGAGATAAAGGCTTCTGAATCAGATGCATACTCTGACACTGAATCAGAACTTGAGAAGTGGAATGACAGAGGTAAGAAGATTATTGATGTAGAGCCCAATGCCACCGTTGCCACCATGAAGATACAAAAGGAAGAACCAAAAGATTCAGAGGAGGAGGAGCGTCTTTTCCACTCCAAGATGTGGGTAAAGGGTTCCCTGCTACAGTTTATTGTCGATAGTGGGAGCCAAAAGAACCTGATTTCATCAGAGGTTGTGAAGCGGTTGGGTTTGGTGACCACGTCACACCCGTAGCCGTACACCATCGGCTGGCTTTCACCAAGGACGGGATCTCCGCGTCAGCCAGCAGCGTCTCCTTCCCTACAGCATCAAGCCCTTCACCGATGAGGTATTATGCGATATTGCTCCTCTTGATGTTTGTGATGTATTATTAGGTCAACCATACTTATGGAAGTGACATGTTGTGTATGATTCTCGGCCTCGTTCTGTTATTATTACGTTGGGAAATAATTTGTATAGGATACCAGAGGTACCACCTCCTGCTGCTATCTCTTTGGTTACTGTAAAACAATGCAGTAAGCTCATTTCCAAGTATGGGAAGTTTGTTTTCTTGATGATCCGCCCTCAGGGAAAGAAGAAGATCGTGGCTACAACCTCTAGAGAGGGCCCCTCTGCATGACAACAACAAATGGGCAAGGTCATGGAGGAGTACCGGTACATGTTCACCTCACCCATCGGGGTGCCTCTCCACTGTCAGGTCAAGCACCCCATCGATCTAACCCCAGGTGTGCCGCTGCCCAATGGACCGATCTATCGATGCTCTATTCTAGAGAATGATGAAATCAAGAGGAAAATTCAGGAGTTGCTACAGAAGGGTCACATACGGTCAAGTTCATCGCCCTGTGGGAGCCCGATCATGTTGGTACAGAAGAAGGATGGGACTTGGAGACTTTGTATTGACTATCGGGCGTTGAACAAGATCACTATCTGGAATAGGTACCCAATCCCACTGATTGATGACCTCTTAGACCAGATTAAAGGGGCGCAATATTTTAGCAAGATTGACTTAAAGTCTGGGTATCATCAGGTACCAATCGAACTGACCAATGTGTGCAAGACTGCCTTCAAAGCCAAGGAGGGCCTTTTCGAATGGTTGGTCATGCCTTTCGGGAAGACGAATGCTCCTGCAACCTTCATGAGACAAATGGACGATATCTTGCGGCCATTCACCAACTCATTTGTAGTAGTGTACTTGGATGACATCCTAATCTTCAGTTAGACTTGGGAAGAGGACCTCCACCACATCCGACAGGTCCTCCAAACATTTCAGCAGCACAAGTTGTGTTCCAATTTGGACAAGTGCACTTTTGGCATGACCCAGGTTTAGTATCTAGGATACATTATTGATGAGTGTGGGGTACATGTGGATCCAACAAAGATCCAAGTCATTCGGGATTGGCCAGCCCCAAATACTCTAACAGAGCTTCACAACTTTTTGGGCCTTGCTAATTTCTACCGCAGGTTCGTGATGGGATTCTCTCATATCACTTGGCTCTTTAGTCAAGTCACCAAGGGAGGAGCGAAAGCAAAATTCTTTTGGTCGAAAAATCAACAGAAGGCATTTACAGAATTGAAACATCGCCTCTGTTGTGCCCCAGTGCTCACATTACCCAACTTGCAACAACCATTTGAGATCGAGATAGATGCCTTTGACTATGCTATTGGGGCAGTCCTTACTCAACAAGGGCATCCAATGACATATCACAGTGAGACACTATCCGACGCAGTCCGCAAATATCCCACTTATGACAAAGAGATGTATTCCATTGTACAGGCTTGTCGACAATGTAAGCATTACATTTTGGGGAAGGAAACGATCATCCACACAGACCATCGACCCCTGCAGTTCATACAGACACAAGGGAAGTTACATAACGATCGCCATCAGAAGTGGTCCACATATCTACAATAGTTTCATTTGAACATCAAGTAGAAGAAGTGAAGTGCCAATAATGTTGTAGACTGCCTTAGCCGACCATCGATTGTGTCGATAACCACCGTGCTCAACTCTTGTGGGCACGAGGCTTTTGATTTGCCACTTCTCTACAAGAGTGATCCAGAATTCACCCACACATACTAGACGCTCTTGGAGGGAAACCAAGTTCCAAAATTTCACCTCCAGGATGTACTACTATGTCACATGGGACACCTTTGTGTTCCTTCAAGCGAGCGTGCCAAGATGATTTGGGAAGTGCACTACTGTTGTGTCGCTGGGCGTTTCGGGGTCAAGAAGACAGTGGCAGTACTGCAGAAGTATTTCTATTGGTCAAACCTTCGACAGGACGTCGAGAATTACATCTGATCCTGCACTGCCTGTACCATTTCCAAACCATCCATTAAGAAGCAAGGCCTCTATACTTCGTTGCCTACCCCTAGTGGACCTTGGGAATCCATCTCCATGGATTACATGTCGGGCCTTCCTTCTACTAAGCACGGCAACGACTGTGTGTTTGTGGTCATTGACAGATTCTCAAAGATGGCCATAATGGCGACCTGCAAGAAGAATATCATAGCAGAAGCCACTGCTAAACTCTTCTTTGAATGAGTGTGGGTACACTTTGGGATCCCACAGTCTATAATATTAGACCGGGACAACAGGTTCCTTAGTACATTCTGGTCTAGCCTATGGTCAATGCTAGACACCAAGCTCACAAAGTCCACAACTTTCCATCCCCAGACTGATGGCCAGACAAAGGTCATCAACAGGATGATCGTACACATTTTTTGCATGTACAACTCAAAGAATCCAAGCACATGGGATGAGAGCCTCCCCTATGTACAAAACAGCTATAACCAGGCCCTCCACAACTCAACCAACCACAACCCCTTTCAGGTGGGATTGGGATTCTAGCCATTATGTCCCATTGACGTAGCCATGCCATTTGCAGCTACTCAGGCTGATTGAGCTCATATACAGTCTGAAATTTCCAAAGCAAACAACTTCATTGAGCGCATTTAGCACATTCGCCAAAAGGTTCATGACATATTGGATAGATCCAATGCTAAGTACAAGCAGCGACATGATCAACATCGGGTGCAACACAACTTCCAGGTGGGTGACAAAGTGCGGCTACATTTCCAGAAGGAGCGCCTCGCTGGACCCCACCGCAAGCTTTTCCTGCTCCGATTTGGGCCATACACCATCACCAAGGCTGTCGGGGACAATGCCTTCAAGCTCAGTATTCCACCATTCCTTGGTCTGCACCCAGTGTTCAATGTGGACCGCCTTCGGCCCTAATTTATACCTCTACTAGACACATCAAACATGGTAGAACAACTCACACCAACAAAGTTAAACCCCGACTGCATGGAACAAGCCCACCATTGTTTCTTTCAATTTTCTAGTTTCCTTAATTGTAGCACAATTTACTATTTTTGGCGGTTTTCGGGTCGTGAACTTCCAGAGCTATTTTAAGGCCCTAAACGACGTTTTTTCGGCATCGAATGGTTGGTAAAATATGAGTCCATTCTAAACTCAATTATTGCTATTTATGGATGTAGTCCTTAAACTGATATTTCTAACGATGTATCATGCGCGTTAAATGGAGGTAGTATGCTAAAGTTATGACCCCGGGAAATTGATGTACCAAGTTACCTAATGGGGCCCACATTCTGGCGTTTCGCCTCCTAGGGTTAGGTTTTTGGATGTGTAGGGTTTCCATTGTTTCTCAATAATATATAGGCCTTCGAGCCTCATAGTAACATAGAGTTCAGAGGCATGTAGCTGCCACATCTCTTCTTAGAGATAAGCTATCGACACTCTAGCTAGTTTATTTCCATTCTGTATGTAAACAAGTTTCAGTTATGGATTAATGAAATGAAGTGTTATTTCTGTTGCATATTTGTTTCTATGGTTATTCGTGTATTCTATTGCGTTCCTGCATAAATCCGGATCAGTGGTATCAGAGCAATCTTCTCTTTCTCGATCCTTCTTTGCATGTCCCCAACGAGGGCGAGGTATAAAGAGTTAGGGCTTGATCTGGTTAAACCTTTGCAAGATTAGCCTCGCAAATCCCGATGACCACCCATGGGGGATGAAAATAAATACGAGGGCGCAAAATATCCTATAAAAATGTTGCTTGAGGAGGCCCTTGAAAAACAAAGGAACACGATGATGGATAACTTTGCCCAAATCCTTCAACGACTTCCCACTCGCAGTGCATCTGCATCTAGCAGTCACTCTGGAGGCGCAACCCCTTTTAAGGTACAAGTAAACTTCAACGTTCCCATATTTGTTGGCCAAATAGATGCAGATGTCATAGATTGATGGTTGAATCTATTAGAAGGATATTTATCGGTTCGTGACTTTTCTGACCGAGAAAAGATTACTTTTTCTCTACTCAAAGCCGTGCCCCATGTCAAGGACTAGTGGGAAACCTACTGTGAGAGAAAGGACGAGGAGGAACCCTCTCTATTCTTGGCCGTACCCACTTGTAATTCTTTCCAAGATGCCATAAAGGCACAATATTATCCAATGGGGAGCTATGAGGAATAGGTACCCTATCGGGCGCTGAACAAGATCACTGTCCGGAATAGGTACCCGATCCCACAGATTTATGACCTCCTAGACCATCTTAAAGGGGCACAATATTTTAGCAAGATCGACTTAAAGTCTGGTTATCACCAGGTACCGATCGAACCGACCGATGTGTGGAAGACTACCTTCAAAGCCAAGGAGGGCTTTTTCAAATGGTTGGTCATGCCTTTTGGGCTAACAAATGCTCCTGCAACCTTCATGATACTGATGGATGACATCTTGTGGCCATTCACCAACTCATTTGTAGTAGTGTACTTGGATGACATCCTGATCTTCAGTTAGACTTGTCCTCATAGATCCCCACTAGATAATATTTTCCCTTTATGTCATCTTAGAAAGAATTCCAAGTGGGTACGGCCGAGAATAGAGAGGGTTCCTCCTTGTCCTTTCTCTCACAGTAGGTTTCCCACTAGTCCTTGACATGGGGGCAGGCTTTGAGTAGAGAAAAAGTAATATTTTCCCGATCAGAAAAGTCATGAACCGAGAAATATATTTCTAATAGATTCAAACATCTATCTACAGCTTTTGCATATTTTTGGCCATCAAATATGGGAATGTTGAAGTTTACTTGTACCTTAAAAGGGGTTGCACCTCTAGAGTGGCTGCTAGATGTAGATGCTTCGCCAGTGGGAAGTCGTTGAAGGATCTAGGCGAAGTTATCCATCATCGTGTTCCTTTGTTTTTCAAGGGCCTCCTTGAGCAACATTTTGATAGGATCTTCTGCGCCCTCATTTTTATTTTTGTCCCCCATGGGTGGCCATTGGGATTTGTGAGGCTGATCTTGCAAATGTTCAACCAGATCGATCCCTAACTCTTTATACGCCGCCCTCATTGGGGACATGCAAAAAATGATCGAGAAAGAGCAGATTTCTCTGATACCACTGATCCAGATTTATGTAGGAACACAACATAATACAAAAATAACCATAGAAACAAATATGCAGCGGAAATAACACTTCATTTCATTAATCAATAAGTGAAACTTGTTTACATACATAATGGAAATAAACTAGCTAGAGTGATGGTAGCTTATCTCTAAGAAGAGATGTGGTGGCTACATGCCTCTAAAATCTGTGTTACAATGAGGTTTGAAGGCCTATATATTATTGAGAAACAATGGAAACCCTACACATCCAAAAACCTAACCCTAGGAGGTGAAATGCCAGAATGTGGGCCCTGTTGGGTAACTTAGTACATCAATTTCCTGGGGCCGTAAATTTAGCATACTACCTTTGTTTGACGTGCATGATACATCGTTAGAAAGATCTATTTAAATACTACATCCATAAATAGCAAATATTGAGTTTGAAATGGACTCATATTTTCCCGACCATTCGATGCCGAGAAAACGTTGTTTAGGGCCTTAAAACGGCTCTGAAAGTTTAGGACCCGAAAAACTGCCAAAAATAGTAAATTGTGCTACAATTAAGGAAACTGGAAAACTGAAAGCAAAAATGGTGAGGGTCCAATAGGAATAGGTGGATGGCCACCAATATCCTCTTGGATCATTCCTTCCCCGTTAGGAAGCAATGGTCCCCATTGCGTTGAGTTCCTCCATGAGATGAGGAAACTTCTGTTGAACTTGGTCCCTGGTGAGCCACTTTCCCTGGTGAAGGAGTTGGCCTGCTTTGACAACTCGATATATCTAGATCTTCTGCTAGTGAGTGTTCTTGATTTGTGTGTACAGAATCCGATCAGTTGTGGCTTGTTCCATGCAGTTAGGGTTTAACTCTGTTGGTGTGAGTTGTTATGCCATGTCTGATGTGTCCAGTAGAGGTGGAAAGTAGGGCCGAAGGCAGTCCACATTGAACACTGGGTGCAGAACAAGGAATGGTGGAATATTGAGCTCAAAGGCATTGTCCCCAACAACCTTGGTGATGGTGTATGGCCCATATCGAAGCGGGCGAAGCTTGCGGTGGGGTCCGGCGAGGTGCTCCTTCTGTAAATGTGGCCACACTTTGTCACCCACGTGGAAATTGTGTTGCACCCGATGCTGATCATGTCGCTACTTGTACTTAGCATTGGGTCTATCCAATATGTCATGAACCTATTGGTGAATGTGATGAATGCGCTCAATGAAGCTGTTTGCCTTGGAAACTTTAGACTGGATATGAGATGAATCAGCCTGAGTAGCTGCAAATGGCATCGCTACGTCAATGTGACATAGTGGCTGGAATCCCAAGCCCACCTGAAAGGGGCTGTGGTTGGTTGAGCTATGGAGGGATTAGTTATAGCTGTGTTGTACATAGGGGAGCTCATCCCATGTGCGTGGATGATTTGAGTTGTTCATGCGCAAAATGTGTACGGTCATCCTGTTGATGACCTCTATCTGGCCATCAGTTTGGGGATGGAAAGCTATGGACTTTGTGAGCTTGGTGTCTAGCATTGGCCATAGGCTAGACCAGGAACTTGATGTCCCGGTCTGAGATTATAGACCGTGGGATCCCAAAGTGTACCCACACTCGTTCAAAGAAGAGTTTAGCAATGGCTTTTGCTGTGATATTGTTCTTGTAGGCCGCCATTATGGCCATCTTTGAGAATCTGTCAACGACCACAAACACATAGTCGTTGCCATGCTTAGTAGAAGGAAGGATCGATATGTAATCCATGGAGATGCATTCCCAAGGTCCACTAGGGGTGGACAACAAAGTATAGAGGCCTTGCTTCTTGATGGATGGTTTGGCAATGGCGCATGCAGTGCAGGAGCAGATGTACTTCTCAATGTCCTGTCGAAGGTTCGACCAATAGAAATAATGTTGCAGTACTGTCACTGTTTTCTCGACCCTGAAATGCCCAGCGACCCGACTGTAGTGCGCTTCCCAAATCATCTTGGCACGCTCGCTTGAAGGAACACAAAGGTGTCCCATGTGACATAGTAGTACATCCTGGAGGTGAAATTTTGGAAGTTGGTTTCCCTCCAAGAGCGTCTGGTATGTGTGGCTGAATTCATGATCGCTCTTGTAGAGAAACAACCAATCAAAAGTCTCATGCCCACAAGAGTTAAGCATGGTGGTTATCGCCATGATCGATGGTCGGCTGAGGCAGTCTACAACATTATTGGTGCTTCCCTTCTTGTACTTGATGTTCAAATGAAACTGTTGTAGATATGTGGACCACTTCTGATGGTGATCATTATATAACTTCCCTTGTGTCTGCATGAACTGCAGGGGTCGCTGGTCTGTGTGGATGATCGTTTCCTTCCCCAAAATGTAATGATTCCATTATCAGCAAGACTGTACAATGGAATACATCTCTTTGTCATAAATGGGATATTTGCGGACTATGTCGGATAGTGTCTCACTATGATATGCCACTGGATGCCCTTTTTGAGTAAGGACTACCCCAATAGCATAGTCAGAGGCATCTGTCTCGATCTCAAATGGTTGTTGCAAGTCGGGTAATGTGAGCACTGGGGCACAACAGAGGCGATGTTTCAATTCTATAAATGACTTCTGTTGAGTTTCCGACCAAAAGAATTTTTCTTTCCCTCCTCCCTTGGTGACTTGACTCAAGGGCCAAGTGATATGAGAGGATCGCAACACGAACCTGCAGTAGAAATTAGCAAGGCCCACAAAGCTGCGAAGCTCTGTTAGAGTAGTTGGGGCTAGCCAATCCTACATGACTTGGATCTTGGTTGGATCCACATGTACCCCACACTCATCAACAATGTATCCTAGATACTGAACCTGGGTCATGCCAAAAGTGCACTTATCAAAATTGGCACACAACTTGTGCTACCACAATGTTTGGAGGACTTGTCGGATGTGGTGGAGTTGCTCTTCCCAAGTCTGACTGAAGATCGGGATGTCATCCAAGTACACTACTACAAATGAGTTGGTGAATGGCTACAAGATGTCTTCCATCAGTCTCATGAAGGTTCAGGAGCATTCGTCTGCCTGAAGGGCATGACCAACCATTCGAAAAGGCCCTCCTTGGCTTTGAAGGCAGTCTTCCACACATCGGTCGGTTCGATCGGTACCTGGTGATACCCAGAATTTAAGTCTATCTTACTAAAATATTGTGCCCCTTTAAGCTGGTCCAAAAGGTCATCCATCCATGGGATCAGGTACCTATTCCAGACAGTGATCGTGTTCAGTGCTCGATAGTCAATACAAAGTCTCCAAGTCCCATCTTTCTTCTATATCAACACGATTGGGCCCCCACAGGGTGATGAAATTGGCCGGATGTGATCCTTCTGCAGCAACTCCTGAATTTGCCTCTTGATTTTATCATTCTCCAGAACAAAGCATCTATAGATCTGTCCATTGGGCATCGGTGCACCTGGTGTCAGATCGATGGGGTGCTTGACCTAACAGTGGAGAGGCACCCTGGTGGGTGGGGTTAATATGTCCTGGTACTCCTCCATGACCTTGTACATTTGTTGTTGTCGTGTGGAGGGGCCCTCTTTGGAGGTTGTGGCCACGATATTCTTCTTGCCCCGGTTTTGGAAATGAGCTTACTGCATTGTTTTGTAGTAAAAAAAGAGATAACAGCAGGAGGTGGCACCTCTGGTATCCTGTACAAATGATTTCACAACGTAATAATAACAGCGCGAGGCCGGGAATCATACACATCATGTCACTTCCATAGGTATGGTTGACCTAATAGTACATCATAAACATCAAGAGGAGCAATATTGCATAATACCTCATCGGTGAAGGGATTGATGCTGTAGGGAAGGCGACACTACTGGTTGACGCGGAGATCTCGTCCTTGGTGAAGCCACCCGATGGTGTATGGCTGCAGGTGTGCTGTGGTTGGAAAACCCAACCGCTTCACGACCTCTACTGAAATCAAGTTCTTTTGGCTCCCACTATCGACAATGAATTGTAGCAGGGAACCCTTTACCCACATCTTGGAGTGGAAAAGACACTCCTCCTCCTCTAAATATTCTGGTTCTTCCTTTTGGATCTTCGTGGTGGCAAAGGTGGCGTTGGGCTCTTCATCGATAATCTTCTTCCCTCTATCATTCCCCTTCTTGGGTTCTGATTTAGTATCATAGTATGCATCTAATTCATAAGCCTTTATCTCGGCCACCGGTGACTGCTTGGCCCTACACTCACTTGTGTTGTGAGTGGGGCTCTTATAGAACTCGCACCACTTTCCTGCTTCCTTCTTTGGCTTTGCAGTGTTGCTCTTTTCTTGCAGCTTTGGAAAGTTTTCTTGAGTCGCCATGCCTTGGTTGTTTCCTTGGTTCTGCGTTTTGGGGGCACCTTTCCCTTGCTTTTGATTTGCAGATCCAAAGTCTCGCTTTTTCTGTTTGAATTTTTGCTCAATTTTGGCAGCATACCAATATGCCGTACCAAGTGAGGAAATGTCGAGGAACTCCATTTCCTCCTGAATGTATGTATGCAGACAACTGCGGTACTTCAGCACCAAATTTTTATCTGAATCTTTGATACCCAAATTGGTGCGTAGGGTATGGAACAGATTTGTTAGCTCATGCACATCTTGATCTCTTTGTTGCCGCAACGTAGTCCATTGTATGTACTTGTCCTCATAGCTCCCCACCAGATAATATTGTCCCTTTATGGCGTCTTGAAAAGAATTCCAAGTGGGTATGGCTGAGAACAGAGGGTTCCTCCTCATCCTTTCTCTCACAATCGGTTTCCCACCAGTCCTTAACATGGGGTGTGACTTTGAGTAGAGAAAAAGTAATCTTTTCTGGGTCAGAAAAGTCATGAACCAAGAAATATCCTTTTAATAGATTCAACCATCTATCTACGACGTCTGCATCTATTCGGGCATCAAATATGGGAATGTTAAAGTTTACTTGTACCTTAAAAGGGGTTGCACCTCCAGAGTGGCTGCTAGATGCAGATGCACCGTCAATGGGAAGTCGTTGAAGGATCTAGGCGAAGTTATCCATCATTGCGTTCCTTTTTTTTTGAAGGGCCTCCTTGAGCAACATTTTGATAGGATATTCTATGCCCTCATCTTTCTTTTCATCCCCCATGGGTGGCCATTGGGATTTGTGAGGCTGATCTTGCAAAGGTTCAACCAGATCGAGCCCTAACTCTTTATACCCCGCCCTCGTTGGGGACATGCAAAGAAGGATCGAGAAAGAGCAAATTTCTCTGATACCACTGATCCGGATTTATGCAGGAATGCAAAAAAATACACGAATAACCATAGAAACAAATATGCAGTGGAAATAATACTTCATTTCATTAATCAATAACTGAAACTTGTTTACATATAGAATGGAAATAAACTAGCTAGAGTGCTGGTAGCTTATCTCCAAGAAGAGATGTGGTGGCTACATGCCTCTGAACTCTGTGTTACAATGAGGCTCGAAGGCCTATATATTATTGAGAAACAATGGAAACCATACACATCCAAAAACCAAACCCTAGGAGGTGAAACGCCAGAATGTGGGCCCCGTTGGGTAACTTGGTACATCAATTTCCCGGGGTCGTAACTTTAGCATACTACCTCCGTTTAACGCGCATGATACATCGTTAGAAATATCTGTTTAAGGACTACATCCATAAACAAAAATATTGAGTCTGGAACAGACTCATATTTTCTCGACCATTCGATGCCAAAAATACGTCTTTTAGGGCCTCAAAACGGCTCCAGAAGTTTAGGACCCAAAAACTGCCAAAAATAGTAAATTGTGCTACAATTAAGGAAACTAGAAAACTGAAAGAAACAATGGTGGGGGTCCAATAGGAATGGGTGGGGGGACACCAATATCCTCCTGGATCATTCTTCCACATCTCTTCTCAGAGATAAGCTACCAGCACTCTAGCTAGTTTATTTCCATTCTGTATGTAAACAAGTTTCAGTTATTGATTAATGAAATGAAGTGTTATTTCCACTGCATATTTGTTTCTATGGTTATTTGTGTATTCTGTTGCATTCCTACATAAATACAGATCATGCCTCTTCTTAGCTTGTAATGCATCTAGTTGGGAACCCATTTCTCCTAAAATTGCAGTTTTTAAGTTTTCTAATAGGTTCCCCAATTCTATCCTTGTGACTCCTCTAGAACTGGAGATGTTTCCTTTTAGATTCCTATTGTAGGGTTCTCGAAGATTTTTCCCAGCTTTCCCCCTACTTCTAGAGTAATTTCTACACATCTCCCCAGTTTGTGCAAAAGGTTTATGAGAGATATTTCTAGATGCCATGAGATTAAGGTTTTCTACAAGGTTTTATGAGATCCCTTTAAGGAAGAGTGTTCGTACTGCATCTTCTCGAAGGTCATTATATTTAGATTTATGTAATGTATAAATAAACCTCTTGAGATAATGTTCCAAGATTTGGTCTTCGAGTTGCTGTATCTTAAAATTATCATTTCAATAGTCTCTGGGTTTTCAATACTCTTGATATTTCCGCAAGAATGTGGTTTTCATATCTTCCCAAGTCTTGATACTATATTCTCCTAATCCCATGAACCATCTTAAAGTAGAATCTTTTAGTGTAGCAGGGAAAAGTTTTAATTTATGGGCATCCTGTAGATAGTTATAGCTTCTAAAGAGGATGTCAAACTCGAACAAAAATGTATCATGGTCTCTATTACTCTTCCCATAGAAAGTAGGTAAGGAGGAATGAGGGATGGTATCCATATTTACATCCTATGCAGTGTCTAGAATAGGGAACCCGAAGGTAGCCTCAATTCGATTCTCTCCTTCTCCTTCGTCATTTCTAACCTCGTCATGATCTTCATTTTCTCCCCATCTCTCCATGTAGATTTGATTCTTAAAAAGTGTGTATCTAGGAGGTTCCTTCCTAGGTGATAATGGGGAGTCCCAATGTTCTTTTTTGGGGGAAATATTCCTCTGATAAGAGGAGTTGTCAGCAGTATCTTTATTAGGTTCTACAGAAATAGTAGGTTCTACTGTGGATGTTTCAATTTGTGAGATGAAAGTATTAGTTGAGATGCCAAAGAGATCTTGTACCTAAGTAGGATCAATGAAATTAACAAAGTTTGGATCCCCTACTAGCGAGAAAGTTGTATTGTTAGATTTTTGCACTAGTGAAGGGTTGAGGATTTCCAAAGGTTGGCCCTCAAGAAATTCTTCAGGAATGGGCTCCTTAGAACTTCCTGCCAAGATTTATTTATCTTCTACGACTTCTCCTATAAAGTATTTAGGTTTCCAAGTAGAACTACTTCCTACGTGTCTTCTCCGATACCTTTCCGCTAAGTTAGTGGTTGGGGTATTCCGTCCTTTGTAAAGGTTAGTAGGAATTTTAACAATTTTTTGGGAACTCGTTCTAACGTATCTACCCTTCGAATATCTAGGTATGTTCATGAGAAGCTAAACTAAAAAGAAAACCTACGATACTACTATTACTGCTGGATTTGGGGACGCCTGTTATAATAGATGCGCAAGTTCTTACCTCTCATCTTACTGCACCCCCACCACCATCCTATTGCTAAAATTCATAAGGGAATTCTACTTATTCTGCCTTACAAAACAACTCCCTGACAAAGGTGCCAAAAATGTTGGGTGTTTTATTGTCTTAATTAATTCACCAAATATTTAATTTTCGACCGAGGTTTGTAAACTTAGAGTTGACACAAAATATATGCGAAGGTAGAAGGGTACCTAAGGTGTCGTGGAAATATTTTAACAAAGAAAATCTTGAAAGATCTTTCAAAATGAAAAATCGAGTCAAAATCCAGAAATTCAACTACTAAGGTAATTAGGCTGGGACAAGACTACTAGATTAGAGCAGTATCGATCTATACTACTCTACTCTATAAACAATAAAAAGATATAATACTATCCTAAGGAAGTGAACTATCTTTTATAGTGAAACCTATTAATTAGTTACTATGCTTCTTAATTTATGAATTAGAAAGGCTAAAACAAATTCAAAACTCTTACTATATGAACACAAGAGATTATATTATTTGAGACAATATTACAACTACTTAATTAATCTAAGAAATACAATAACTATACTATACATACAATTAACAAATATACAATAATTAAACTAAATTGTCTAGTTCCATTCTCGAGAATTCTGATGATATGCATTCATTGTGATTGGAATTGGAGAAGGAGGTGTATCAAAATGGATTTCAAAAGAAATAAATAAACTGAATGGAATTAAGTCTAATTTAACCTCTACAAATAGATGTAGACTAAGGAGTGTCCAATTACAATTGATAGTAAACATTCTGATTTATTCCATAAGCAAATGACTCTAATTGAAAAAGATGTTATTAACAACCAAACTATTAATTAAGAAATGCGATTCTTTTAATGGACCACTTGAAATTAAGGGTATACTATTCTCACATGAAATAGATATAATTGAGAAACAAGTTGAAAACTTAATAAAAACAAGTATAAAAATTAACAAAGAATTAAATTGAAAACTTAATAAAGATGCCTTATTTCTTAATCTAGTCCTATTCTAGGAACATCTTTAGTAACTATAGAGTAAGAAGATAAATCTTGTGCTAGAAATGATGATCTTATTATAAAGAACTAATGTGCCTTTTAGATAATAGAAGTAGCAAAATTAATTCTAAATGCAATCTAAATAAAAATGAAGTACATTAACTAGAGGTGTAATTAACAAACTCTAAAACAATAGTGAATGAAGGAGTCAGAGACAAAAAGAAACACAACTCAAAACCGAGATAAAGGGAATGAAAGATAGGAATAATTATAGGACTTGATGGAGGGTTTAGGTGGTTTAGACTAAGGTCCTAAATATATATATAACTACTGTTTAATTACAGAACATAACATAATTCAAAAGCTAAGATAACCAAACTTTAAACAATCATAAAACAGAATGGGAAATATTAAAGGCTAAATGAAGGTCTAGATGACAGTATAAACATACAGTCCGAATGACAGTTTGGATGGGGAAAACAATGCAAATTACAAAAAAAATAACCTGAATGATCTTAGCATCAACTGATTTATGTACATGAGGATGCAATGCATAAAAGACAATGATTAAACTTATTCAATACCTAAAATGACAGAGGAATAACTTGTTCTAACCTACATTTAAATAAAGAAACTACTTCCTATTGTTTAATGAGACAAACTAAGAAATAACTGAAGTAAATCTATAGCTAAACAAGAATTGACATAATCGAATCTAACTACAAACTAAGCTTAAGACATTAAACTAAGAAAACTCTATCTGATTGCAAATATGGAACTAGGAAACAAGCTGGAAAGAAAACTGGAAATGACTATTGTGCAACCGGTCACTTGCGATACTGGAAATGGAAACTATGTTAACAACATAGTATAAATTATATTACTCATTGCAAACACACATTACAAGAAATAAGGAAATAAAAAACATCAATTTATGTCATGTTCCCATTTTGATAGCACCATGAAGTAGATCGAACCCCATGGATCCTAGTGACAGATTGAATTAAATAATTAATAAGGGGTTAAGATGAGGCAATTAATTAATTAGGTGTGTGCATTTAATTTTATCCATAGTTGCTACCCTCTTGGAATAAATAATTATGGAGCATTTAATATTATTGCTGCAATTAATATTTTTATTAATTATGCAATTAAATGATAAACTTTCCAAGTCAAGTAAGCACTAGTGTCCAAAAATGTTGCCAAAAATGAGAAAAGAGGAATGTTTCAGGAAAAGCAGCATAAATCCAGAAAGCAAGATAAAACAGGAAAAGGAGGAAAGTATGAAAAGCAGGAAAGTTTAGAAAAGAAGGAAAGTCAGAAAAAGAGGAAAAATAAGGAAAGGCAAAGCAAAGAAAAGAAAGGAAAGTATGTCCACTCATGGGTGACCTATTCTCACAAGTCACCAAGCCAAGTAACTTGATCAACATGTCAACATTAATTCTATAAAAGAAGTATTCGAGCTCCATTATTCATTTTGGATGATATGATATTGTGGTTATGCTATGTGAGCATACTCTCTGAGTGTTGTGCCTCAGACCATTGGGTGGTGATCCCCAAATCCCTCCTCCCTTCTCTTCCATCTCCATTTCTCTTCCTTTGCAGGTATGGAGCGCTACATTGCAGCCATTGAAGTATGATCAGAGTTATTTTCAGCCTCCAACACATTTAGGTTGAGATCCAGTGAAGCCCATGCTTCACCTATGCTCACAACCACTTTTGCCGGTCATGTTCTGGGCCTCTTGCCCCTTTATTTTGGAGTCTCCCTGTAATGGTAAGTTTAGTATATGATTTCTGATCTGTAGTAGCATATTACTCTGTAATTTATATATATCAGGTTGAAACATATTTTTTCACAAAGAATTCTGTCTTCAGTTTCCTCAAAAAAGCTTATTTTCTCATTGTATGGGGAAAAATTGATGAATCAGAGTGCTATGAGAAATAAGCAAGGTTGGGGGACTGTATGAAGAGATTTTATATGTTCAGTGGGATGTTATTTATTTATTTCATAATTCATATGTATCTCATAAATTAAATTTACATGAATTAACTACTTAAATTTAGACCCTAGTTAGATTGCTAGCTTTCAATGACTAGTCTTGCCAAATTTGATGTAAAATGAGTTCTGCTAACTCAAAATGAGCTCCGTTAGTTCCCATGGGTCACTGAAAGACTCAAATTCCCTTACATACCTCCAGAAACATTTTTATTTGGGACTATAATACATTTTGGATCCTCCATTGCGCTGGATTTAACTAGGCCAAAACTGTCGGAAAAACCAACATTTCTCTGAAACTACTCAGAACTTTCCAGAACTTATGAAAACTATCCAAAACTATTTATTATGTTAAATTAATGCTGTAACAGTCATCTACAAGTTTCCAGAATCCCCTGGTTGAAACAGACCGAACTACTCTTCCTAGTTTCACGGTTTGACTGCCCAGAAGCGTGGTAGTAGGTTTCCGTTGAGACGACTCTGAACCCTAAATGGAATCAGATATAAATGTGTTAGGGAAGAGGAAATTCTATGTTTGAAATATCTTTGGTTTCTTCCCACTGCTCACTCCTTTTTCTTGCAAAATTTCCCAGAAGAAATCCCTGATTTGCCCAGTCCGAGAAGGCTTTGTGTGAATTAATTGAATTTCAGAATTTTTAATTAAAAAAAATTGCAGCAAGTTAATATTCTTATCTGTACATCATATAAGGGATATTACAGTGGTATCAGATCTCTTTCCTTGGATCATCCTGTGGAAAGAAATCTCTCACGGAATAAATTTGCAGCCATGTCATACTATGAGGATGACTATGATGAGCAGTATGAAGAATACTGCAGAAGATATGAAGAAGAAGAAATCCTCTATGTTGATGGAGGCATGCTAAAACATGAATATGATGAAAACTATTGGACATCAGATGGGGAAGAGATCAGATCTGATTCTCCAATGGTTAAGAAAAGCTTGACAGAGATTATTGAAGCATGTGAGAACATGTCTCTTTGCTATGAGGACTATCTAGCATTGGGTAGGAATATTTGTGCAAACCTTTCTTTTGGATATTATATTTATTTCAAGTATGGATTCCGGCCCAAGCATGATTATGAGAATTATTTCAAGAGAATCAAGCTATCCAAAGAGGAACCAATTTGTTCCAACTCTCTGAGAAAAGAAGAAGAAGACAAAACCAAAGGTGAATATTCCTCCAAGCCATCAACATGTTCAAGACTTAAGAGTTTGTTTGGTTTTCCTTCAAAAAGAGCTTCTAAATATTGTGACATGAGTACCATTAAAGATGAAAAATTCACAAGTTTCTTGGAGGATAATAGAAATGAAGTGGACACAGATATCCAGGAGGTGAAGTGCAAATCACCACAAGTTGGTTGCATAAGAGAAGAAGTTGAAGAGGAATCCACTTCAAGTTTCTTGGTGGGTGATCTCCGGATCACTGCTCAAGGTTTTGGATCATGTATGGGTGGTGAGATATCTTTTAGATCTGATCCAAAAGAGAAACACAATTCATATTTACAGTCACCCCTTGAGCCTCACAAGGAAGAAGAAATTGAGCACATCTCAGTAGGGTGTGAACCAGAGAAATGGGCGGGTGAACAAGCCACCGTAATTTCACCACATAAGGAGGAGAACATAACACATGGTGAGTTAGTAAATTCTGATTTTTATATGTCATTGTGTAAATCTGATATGGAAGGCACTTCTAGTGAAAATTTCAGAATGGTTGAGTCCCTTACTGATGAGGTTCACAATTCTGGTGTAAAAAATGAATGCAGTATGAAGGATGGAAATTTCTCAAATTTCAAATCCATATGGTTCACAATTCTTAAAAGATGAATATATTGCAGAAACAACATATGGATCAGATTTCAAAACCTCAAGTGCACTGCATGAAATTGATCTGGTGATGGAAAATGAAGAGGAGGAACATGTACAAGAACCTCATCTTCTTGTAGGGTCATTGAAGATGGATGAACAGAAGATCCAAGAGGCCCTAAAAATTCTCCATGACACTCATGCTTCAATGTCAAATATGTGTTGGGAAGCTGCTTTAATGGAAGACCAATCTTCCTTTGAAGCCATGGAGAATATCCAAAAAGCAATGTCCACAATCAAAGGTAATTTCTCACAATTGCTTTCAGATAGAAATGACATGTTTGAGCTTGTTGAGTTATTGCGGGAAGCATCACTGCATGATCAAGATATTATTTGCATATATGAAGAAGAGAACTACAAGCTCAAAGGTGATTTGTTGGCCACCCAAGATTCTTTTAGATACACTCAAAGTGCCCTCTTAGAAACACAAATGAAGATAGAACAATTCCAACAAGAGTGGAAAGAATTGGCTCAATCCTCAACATTTCCTGAGAGTCATCCCTTTTGAGTAAATGGCATAAAAAATTCCATGGAGGAACCTCATGAGTGGGTGGACCATGAGGAGCATTCTCTTCAGTATGTGCTTGAAGAGTGTGCAAAATAGTTTGATGAGAACCAAGCACTTGATTTCTTTCCAAGGAAACTTGAGCTGTTCCTTGAAGACAGTCACTCTCCCATGGAAGAGTGGGATGAGAGAACCCAATTTGGGCCATCCAATAATGAAAAATTTGCAGCCATAAGTCTGATTATTGAAGGTTGTAGACATGCAAACAAGGTTCACATTTCCTTCCCACATGTCCTAGATTCAACAACACCAATGGGGAATGAACAGTGGGTGAAGAAAATTTTCTGGTTTGTGTCACATGTACAACAAGGGGATCATGATTTGTCTCCATGGGAGATAGATCCTATTGCAGAAGAGATGGCTGATTATAGATCATATAAATCAGAAAGCAATATCCATGTTTCATCCACTGGATGGTTGGATAGAGGAATCACTGAAGAGGAAAATATGGAAGGTAAAATTTTTATGTCTTGTTGCAAGAAAATTGTTTTTAATAATGCTGATTTTTCTATGATTTACAAGCAACAGAAAAGGAATGTGTGTGCAGCCACTTTTGAAAAGAAGGAATCATATCTACACTTACTTTCAATGTATGGGTTAATTGATGGAGTTTTACAACCTTGGATCAATGGCAGAGAGGTGATCCATTGGATGAAGAGGGGAGCACCTGTTGAGTTCCATAGAGACCATGATACCTTGTTATTTTCCCATGAACATGAATGATTTTGATACAACTTACTCTCTTTTGGAGAAGCATTTTAGGACATGGGATCCTCACCCTTGTCACTTGAGTTTCATGTATACCACACTTGTTCCTTGTGTGCATTGGTCACATGAGAACATTTCAGTTGGAATGGAACGACTGGTGGAATTGTGGCCTCACTTTTTGGAGGAATATTTGGGAATGCATAGTCTTTCTTTGATTCATCCCTACATTGGAGAGTTGCATATCTTGATTGAGGGTCCCTCAAAGTTTCAGGTTTCCATTGGAAAGGATGATTTTCCAATATGGTGGCATGATGTTTTCATCTTTCCCAACATTTCAAATGATGTTGATTTTTTCTTGTTACTAATGTTTGGGGAGATGCAGCATGAACAATGGGATCCAGGCACTGTTTTGCTTAATAGATTTATTTGGATGATATTCCTATACATGAGGGTTCCATACAAGCAATGGGATCCTGGCATTGTTTGTCCTTGGAGAAGTTGTTTGCATGTTGGCATGATGGAGCAAGCCAACCCTATTTTGCACCAGTTCATTTATGTCACACTTGGTTTCAGTTTCCCACATAGGGAACACCTCATTGGATGGACTTATAGTTTACATAGTAGTGGTATATTTGCATTTATGATGTTCTTATGGGATCTTGGCACACTTTCTAGATACTTCACTGGGATAGAAGTAGGCATGTTCAATTACAGATGTAGTGAATATTTTATGGGAGAGAGGATTATGATCAGAGTAGTGCAGCAAAAGTATGATGGACCTCTTGGGATACTTTGCTTGAGGACAAGCAATATTGGGAAGGGAGGACTGTCATGTTCCCATTTTGACAACACCATGAAGTAGATCGAACCCCATGGATCCTAGTGACAGATTGAATTAAATAATTAATAAGGGGTTAAGATGAGGCAATTAATTAATTAGGTGTGTGCATTTAATTTTATCCATAGTTGCTACCCACTTGGAATAAATAATTATGGAGCATTTAATATTATTGCTGCAATTAATATTTTTATTAATTATGCAATTAAATGATAAACTTGCCAAGTCAAGTAAGCACTAGTGTCCAAAAATGTTGCCAAAAATGAGAAAAGAGGAATATTTCAGGAAAAGCAGCATAAATCCAGAAAAAAGCAAGATAAAACAAGAAAAGGAGGAGAGTATGAAAAGTAGGAAAGTTTAGAAAAGAAGGAAAGTCAGAAAAAGAGGAAAAATAAGGAAAGGCAAAGCAAAGAAAAGAAAGGAAAGTATGTCCACTCATGGGTGACCTATTCTCACAAGTCACCAAGCCAAGTAACTTGCTCAACAGGTCAACATTAATTCTATAAAAGAAGTATTCCAGCTCCATTATTCATTTTGGATGATTTGATATTGTGGTTATGCTATGTGAGCATACTCTCTGAGTGTTGTGCCTCAGACCATTGGGTGATGATCCCCAAATCCCTCCTCCCTTCTCTTCCATCTCCTTTTCTCTTCTATTGCAGGTATGGAGCACTACATTGCAGCCATTGAAGTATGATCAGAGTTATTTTCAGCCTCCAACACGTTCAGGTTGAGATCCAATGAAGCCCATGCTTCACCTATGCTCACAACCACTTTTGTCGGTCATGTTCTGGGCCTCCTACCCCTTTATTTTGGAGTCTCCCTGTAATGGTAAGTTTAGTATATGATTTCTGATATGTAGCAGCATATTACTCTGTAATTTATATATATCAGGTTGAAACATATTTGTTCATAAATAATTTTGTCTTCAGTTTCCTCAAAAAAGCTTATTTTATCACTGTATGGGGGAAAATTGATGAATCCGAGCGCTATGAGAAATATGCAAGGTTGGGGGAATGTATGAAGAGATTTTATATGTTCAGTGGGATTTTATTTATATTTTTCATAATTCATATGTATCTCAGAAATTAAATTTACATGAATTAACTACTTAAATTTAGACCCTAGCTAGATTGCTAGCTTTCAATGACTAGTCTTGCCAAATTTGATGTAAAATGAGTTCTTCTAACTCAAAATGAGCCCTGTTAGTTCTTGTGGGTCACTGATAGACTCACATTTCCTTACATACCTCCAGAACCATTTTTATTTGGGAATGTAATGCATTTTTGGATCCTCCACTGCGTCGGATTTAATTAGGCCAAAATTGTCGAAAAAACCAACATTTCTCAGAAACTACTCAGAAATTTCGAGAAATTATGAAAAATGTCCAAAAATATTTATTATGTTAAATTAATGCTGTAAAAACCCTCTACAAGTTTCCAGAAGCCCCTGGTTGAAACAGACCGAACTACTCTTCCTAGTTTCACGGTTTGACTGCCCAGAAGCGTCGTAGTAGGTTTCCGTTGAGCGGTCTCTGAATCGTAAATGGAATCAGATATAAATGTGTTAGGGAAGAGGAAATTCTATGTCTGAACTATCTTTGGTTTCTTTCCACTGCTCACTTTTTTTTCTTGCAAAATTTCCTAGAAGAAATCCTTGATTTGCCCAGTCCGAGAAGGCTTTGTGTGAATTAATTGAATTTCAGAATTTTTAATTAAAAAAAAATTGTAGCAAGTTAATATTCTTATCTGTACATCCTATAAGGGATATTACAATTTATGAGATAATAAAACTACATACAGAAACTGGAAATGCAAATTACTTAGCTGCGAAAAGGGAAATAATGAAAACAGACAGAAATGGAAGACCGCTGGTTGTTGAGGGGCCCTCTCAGCAATCGGGGTTGTGATTCAATTAATCAACCACTCACGAAAGCAGATACATGTATGCACAACTGAAAATATAACCTATATTAAATTTGGAACAAGTTTTACAGAGCTTCTTTTCTAATGACGACTGACTATCCAACCAACTAGCTAGCTTGAATCTCGCTTGGAGATGAATTTATAAAGTTTTTACATGGATGAGAAGGTCGACCTTTTCAATGGTTTACCACTCCAAAAATAGTCAACCTTAACTGCTAATCAAACAACCATGTGAGATTGACAACAACGCACATCCACCTTCCTGATTCTTTGCGTGTCAGTTCTCCTCACGTGGGCTACGGGCATATGGATCCTTATCGACATGGGAATGAAGCATGGTGTCAAATAGAGAGGGTAGGATGTCGGGCCTTATAGAGAAAATACCATCACAGTAGCAGGACGTGTGGACAACAGAACAATAAAAAATCATTTTGTGCTTTAAACGTTTGAGAATATTCCAACTAACAGCGCGCAGATTGATCGGAGGGTTGTATGGCGAGATGGATGTGATCTGTGCGTGTTTTCTATAGATGTGTGTCCCAATGGAAGCTCGTCTGCAAACCATAATCTACAAATCAAGTCTATTTATTAAAAACATTTATAAATATCACATAATTACTAATAAAATCATGAAATAACAAAATTAAACCAAGACTTGGATAAAACTCAAATACATTCGTACCTGGGGTTGAATGATAAGCTGAATGACAAAAAGTATACCAAAAGGTAACAAAAGTGATTCCAAAAGAGTAAATTAACGGCCAAGAATAGTGACAAAATTAGGATCAACAATATCCTACAAACAATCCCTTCTTTCTTGAAGGATATATCTTTGATCTTTTCTCCTTGGGAATGTGTATGTATACCCGACAACCAAATATATTTAGGCAATTGACTTCAGGATTTTCTCCAGTAAACATCTCTTTTGGAGTCTTGTTTCCAAGGGTACTATGGGAAATTATGTTCTAATCATATACTGTTATTCTGGTTGCTTCTTCCCATACGTACATAGGTAGATCTTGATCATGGATCATGGCTTTTACAGCTTCCATGATAGATCTATTCTTTCTTTCTGCAACAACATTTTGTTGTGGATTACAGGGAATAGTTAGCTCCCTCTTAATCCTGACTTCCTTGCAGTACTCGTTGAATTCTCCTTCATTATCTGGTCTTAATATCTTGCTCCTCTTTTCAAAGATGTTTTCTACAAGGGACTTAAACTCTTTGAACCTTTCAAACACTTCATCCTTCTTCTTAAGGAAATAGATCCAAGTTTTGTGGGAGTAGTCATCAATAAAGGAAGCATAGTAAACATACCCACTTAATGAAGTAGTTTGCATTGGCCCACCTATATCTGAATGATTAATATCTAAGATCCCTTTTTCTTTGTTGTCACTGTTTGGATAAGGGTTCTTAGTATTCTTTCTTTGTGCAAATCCTTTGCACACTCCTTCATTATCTATCTGAATATATGTCACAACCTGGCTCACAATTGGCAATTCTTTGTAATGTACATGAGCAAGACTTCTGTGCCATAGCTCACATGGGCTTATGGTACTAGTCATCAATGTTGAATCTAAACGTCCCTTTAATCTGTAGAGTCCTCCTTCTTCAACTCCAATCACTACTACATCATATATAGTTTTTCCTTTTTTCCACATGAGAAATTCTCCATCCACAAAAGAAACTCTGAACCCTTTCTTATCTAAGGCTGAGATAGGAAGAAGGTTCTTCTTTAGTCTTGGGACATACAAGACATCCTTCATTTTCATGGACTTTCCAGAGTCCATCTTATAGGAGGATTTTAACATTCCTTGGATGGGATATTAGTAATCATGTCCAAGCATTACTTTGTGTGGGGACTCCTTTTGTATAAGACATGAGAGTGAGTCCTTGTAACCTATCATGTGCTTGGAGGCACCACTATATACTATCCAGGTGTCATTCCCTGGTGAGATTGAACCCGTGATTACAGAGATCAAGACATATTCTTCACAGGACTCTTCATTTTCTTGGGCTCTTTCCTCATCTTCTTGATCACTGTCTTCAACAAAATGGGCTTGGAATCTTTTCTTCTTCTTGACTCATTCTGCCTTCATGGGGCAGTTTATAGCAATTTGTCCCATCTTATGACAAGTGAAGCATTCATAATTTGAGAAGACTTTCTTGGAATTCTTAAACCCTTATGTCTTTATAGGAGGATGGTCATAACTCTTTCTCTTGTTCTTTCCTTTGGTATGAATTGCCAAATCTTGTTCCTTGTTTTCATTTAGCTTCTCTTCTTTCTTTTTCTTGAACACATTATTCCCATAACTGTCAGAACTTGGTTAATCTTCTTCTTGAACAGATTCATTGGATAAAATATTCCCAATCTCTTGGAAGACCATTCATGGTGGTCATTACAATTTCTGCTTCTTCAACCATGTCGCTAATAGCTTCCAACTGCTCCTTGATTTGAGCTACTCTTGTGAAATATGATTGCATGGTTTTTTATTTTTGAGCCTTTACACTTCTGAGGTGATTCCTCAAGGTCATCTTTCTATTGATGTTTCTTCCTTCAAATAAGCCAGATAGAGCATCAAACATTTCTTTTGGTGTACTCCTTGAGGATACTTGGGGAATCAAGTTATCTTTGATGGATTCAAATATGATCCTCTTAGCCTTGATCAAATCCTTCTTGTATTTGGACTTAGCTTCAACTTCTTCTGGTTATGCAACTTCCTCCTTTATAAATCCTTCTAGATCATTTTCTTCTAGGATGAGCATGATCCGATACTTCCATGCTCTCAAATTTTCAACACCCTCAAGCTTCTCATATAGATTGGTACTCTTTGTCATCTTTTAACATAATGAGAACTTAAAATGGAATTAGAAGAAGTAATACTTACTTGATGAATACAACTTCTAGCTGATCTTCTTTGGGATGACCTAGGGTTTGATGTAGAAACCCTAATTTTTCAGTTGGGATCATTGGTAGGGATGAGTGATGGAAAATATGTGCCTTCCCAGGGTGAGCTAGATCGTATCCTTCTTTTTCTGATATTGATGACAGAGTCTCGAGAAAATTGAAGCCCTAGTTCTTCCAGAAAACAGTGTCTGGTCCAAAACTCAAACTTCTTGGAATTCGGTTCTGTTTTCACAGAAAGATGTGCCCTTCTAGGGCGATTTGAGTGAGCCCTGTTTTCTGGTTGATCTGTCAAGGGATTTTTTCGAAGTAACAAACCCTAGATGTGCAGTGTCCCCTTTCAGGGTGGTTCTGATACCATGTTAAGTTTTTCTTAATTGCTTAGATGATATCTTAAAACAATTTTCACTCGTAGGATCATTTAAAGAACAACAAGCACAATAACACAAAGAACACAAAGATTTTCCTTAGGGAAACCATAAGGGAGAAAACCCCGCAAAACTTCCTCAGTATAAAACTCAACCAGAGTAGTGTAAAACCCATACAACTGCTTCTCTCTTCTTTCTGGTGCACTTGTTCTTCTCTCTCTTGCAAACTTGCTTGATTGAGTGTGTACAAATGAAGAGGAGTGCCTCCCTATTTATATTTGTCACTTGACTTGACCTAGGACCTAACAGTGCCGAGTTGTCTAGCAAGACACCAAAAATAATATTTATTATAATGACACTTGGGTACTATTGACCCGACTTACATCCATAGGTTTACATTGATTCTTTCAATGACTCTTACGTGACCAAACTCATCTCCTGATGTAGGAATACAATCAATACATCTAGAATATCTTCTGAAGTTACAATACTTTAATATATATTGTACTGGGAAAGTGGAAAAAGTTACTCAACTTGATCTTAACATATGTAAAAACAACTTATCAATAACAAAGTAAAACATTTTCCAGTACATACCAGAGATCAAATAAAAATCAACATAATAACTATTTCAAAATCCCAAACATATTGGTAACCAACTCTTTATTATTCATCAATAACAAACACTTTGGAACACTTTGAATACATACAAGAGAGGAGATCAAATAAAAATGTCATAATAACGATTTCATGATCCCAACACATTGGTAAGATATTTATTATTCATCCATAATAAACATTGATTTATTCTTCATCGATAATAAACATTGATTTCACTCCAAGGAGGGTTTAAAAGATTATATTTTTAAATCTAATAAACATTTTTAGGGCATGCCATAAAAGTGCTTTATGAATGTATCAATGAAATTAAACGAAATACCAAACAAAAGAAATTTGGAGATAAAAGAAAATATTATATTTTAAAGTAAATGAAACATTTTTTTTTAGGCATAACATAAAAGTGTAACATGATTGTACCAATGGACTTACCAATCAAACATTATAATAAAAAGAGTTACTAACTTTATGTGACCCTGTTAGGCCGATTGACGCTCGTCTCCATCCACAAAAACAAGTCGAGTCGCTAATCCATCCCCTCAACCAAAGTGACCCTGTTCCATTAGCACCTCCTTCCTTTGTTTATCACTTAAATATGGGTCACTGTCGTAAAGGCCTACATTCACGGAAAGACATATACTTGCTATTCAGTTACACTCAATTTACAATGAATTATTATTATTTTAATACAATAATTTATTAATTTATTTATATCTTATTAATCAATTATTATTTTGAGTCATTACTTTATTAATTTATTTATTTATCCCTTACTAATCTTTGTTTAATTAATTAATGAACTAATTATTTATATAGTTCATAATGTTTGGGCTCTTTTATTTTTATTTTGATTTATAATTTCTACTTTAACCATTTTAACCCTTTTTTCAATTGTTTTTTATTTAGGAATATTTTTTATCCATATTTTATTTCATTTTTCCCCGGAAAAAAATCTTAATTTTATTTCAAAGTAGAATAAAATTACATCTGCACATGTAAGAGGATCACTAGGATCCCTACATTGTCACATATTTGCTTTCGCATATAGTCATAACCAAATACAAATTACAAAACTGTAATTGTAAAAATATATCAGCAAGATACATCACAGAAAATATGGGTATCACAACCCAAATCATAAAAACACAGAACATCAAATATACTGCCGATAGCAAAGGCCTCCACCTCTGAAAACGCCGTCGCCACCACAAAGATCCCTAAGGACACAATACAGATCCCTAAGGATACAATACGGGTCGACACGCAAGAGTATATTCACAGTCACCGCCTCCGCCATAAGGCTCACGATGCGATAGAAGATCCAGCAGCCAAAAAAGCACAGGCCACCCACAGACACAAATCATATTCCAAGAAAACTGCTAGGATAAACGGTGCCTGCAGCTTTGGAGAGCACACTGCATATGGAGACAGCCACACCTCCACCAAGCCCCGCGGACAACCGCCACCGCCACAATAAAACGCACGCCATCTCCAAGAACCAGAACGGCAGCCAAGAACCAGATCGCCAGCTCCCCCATGTAAGCTTAATGGCTGCAAGTTCCGCAAATCAAATGCCGACGAATTCCTCCCATGAAATCAGAACGCCGATTGCAGTATTGCCTATGGCGCCCTTCAGCCCAGACAAAGTATTGCAGCAGGCAACGCCTAGCAAAGCCATAATCGAGCTCCATTGTTCCGCGGAGGGGCGCCAGGATCGAGTCCTGGGCTCCATAGTTTCGCGGAGAGAGAACCTCCACCAGCATCGACACGCCGATAGAGTCGACGAAAACCACAACCCCTGCATCACGGCCTTGTCCTTGAAAATCCCGTGAAGATTAAAACCCGGCGAGAAAGATAAGATATCTGAGCAATGCGGCCATGGATTTTCTTTCACGGCCATCTTCTAACGCGAAATCAGAGGCCAATGTCATCTTCAACATCTGGGCAGCCGGCCTTGAAGCCTTTCCTGAACCAGGGAACCTTCATGAGCCACGGGATCAAGATTCTTGACCTAGGGTTAGGTTCCAGGAGCCTCGAAACCAGAGGCCTCCCTTCACCCTTCCTCTTTTCTCATCCGGCACAACTCCTGAAAGGTGTCGAGTTGTTCAACCCCATATTTTATTCCATTATTCACTTTCTTATTCAAATTAACCCATATATAATCAAGATGTTTTTACTCTTTTCAAATTATTTCAACTTCTTCTTGTTCCCATATAGATGGGTTGGTAAGTGTTCAACAATGTAAATCCACAAGAATATACAAAATTTGTGTGGTTAATTTCTTTAAATAATTGTCAACTCTCATTTGTGGATGACACTCAATGATAATTGTCAATTGAATTATGATATGATTTGTCATCTTACAATTTTTTTTCTTCCGCTAAAATAGTTATACATGATTTGAAATCTATTTCATATTTATAATAACCTTACATATATGTCTATAAATAATTCCACATAAATATTATCATATGCATGCAACAAATTAATTAGTAAAATTAAGTTTTAGATGTCGTGTAGGGAAGAGGAATCATAAGTGTTGCACCCAATTGAGAGGGGACCACAAGTCCACATGGCAGAGTCCAAGTGGTGTAAGTCACTGTCACCTTTAACGTCGCCACGTATTCCCCCATGCAATGCTTTAAAAGGACATCTTTTGGCCTTTTTTAGGCCCTTTTCCCCTCCTCTTTCAGAACCCTCTCGATGTTGTGTGCTATTTTTGTTGGGTTTGATGGGTGAGCACCCACCCCCTAGGATGTGGTGCACCCTCGACCCTATTCTTGTTCGTTGCACTAATGAATTGTGCTATGTTGTTGTGGTGTGTTGTGTTCATGTGAGCTCTAGCGATTGTGACATTGGTTTTCTTGTGGTGACTTGGTGTTATGACAATTGTTTTGTCAGTTATTGTTTGGTGACCTCGTTGTAGTGGTTGTGTGAAGGTTCTCACCCGTGTTGCAAGCCGTGTTACTATTTTGTGCATAGCCTTGCGGCACTGTGGTGGTTCTTGTTGGTTTGAACCCTCCTCCGACGATTAGTTGATGTCGGTGGCGAGCGGGATAGGTGACTGATGGTGAGAACTCGGCTCTACCTCTGCCTCTTTGTTTTGTTTTTTTGTTTGACCATTTTTTTCCTACCATTGATTCGTGTGTTTGTGGGTTTACATGCAGGTTGTAGGGTGGTGACTTGAGTGGAGGTGCTTTTCATTCAGGCAATTGTCGATTTCACTCCCACCCCTAGTAAGCTCCATTCCTACCAGCTTCACTTGCTTGTGTTTGTTAACATACTCATTTGGATGTCTTAGAACGTGGTTGTGGGTTGTTGATGGGTTCTACTACAATTTTGGTTGATGGGTTATGTTGCCATTTGTTAATGCATTCTTTGCACATTTTATGGGTTATGTTAGGGTTTATGCTACAAATTTTACTACAACGATGGGTTAGGGTCTCTACACATTTGACTGCAATGATGGGTTCTCTGCACATTGTAATGGAATGTTTCTGTCATGAATTGAATAAGTTTTTGATGTGAATTGAATGAAGTTATCATGTGGATTTCTTGGTTTGATGTATAATTTTCATGGCATATTCATGGTGTGAATTTCATGGCTAATAAATAAATAAAACATGTTTTTTTATAAGTAAGAAATGGTTATATGAACATGAAAAAGAGATACAAGGATTCCAAAACATTAACATTTCATGAAACCAGTGATTGATAGATACCAACATAGACCACCCCTCGTTAAGCAAATTCTTTGAACTCCCAAAATAAATCATTACAAAAAAAAACCTGATACATAACTACTTGATTTCCATTCTAGTGTAAACCCTTAACCTTATTTCCCCCATACATGTAGGAAAAAAGAGAAAGAAACCTAGCACAGATAAACATGCCAAAGACACCTTAGACCAAAGAAACATTAGGAAACCCAGGGCCAACCTTAGAAACCACAATTCCCCACCATATGGCGAAAGATATCCTCCTCATGGACCACATACACTCTACTCGGGTGCCCAGATGAAGGGGCAGGTGGATGAACCCCAAGAGTCTCCATCACCGCATCCATCTTGGAATTTAAGCGTCTGGTATCCACATGGTGATTTTTCTGGCACTGTACCGACATGGAGTCCCCTTCTTCCTTCTCCAAATGCTCCCAAAGAACATGCCCCATGAGGTTATTCATAACCCTGAAGAGAGCCACCATCCTCTCATAAATCCTCAGGCGCGTCGTGTTATTCCCAAGGTTCATTACGCAATATTCAATACCCTTTCTTCCAAGATCATGCATCCCCTCTTCCAGTTGCTGCCAGAGGTGAGATTCAATACCATTGAGCCGCTCATGAACCTTTGAATTCAGACCCACCTGAAAAAACTTTGCGTCCCACACAACTTTCTTTTGAGCCCTCGTAATGTGTCTACGGGATACTGGGGGGTGAATTCCCTGATCCCTCCGAACTGTCTTAACCTTGATATCCCCGACCATGGACTTCTCCAGCTCCATATGACAACTAATGTACATAGGAGAATCCAGTAAAAACCACCACCTTTGAATCCAGAGTGAGGAAATATTTCCACGCAGCTGCATGGAGGCCAGAAATTTAGAGATATAAAGCAGCTGCCCACTTTCCATAATTATTGTAGGCGTATAGTGGTTGAGCTCAACCATCCTTTGGTCCTTTCTATCCATAAATAATTTCCTTGAATACTGAGATCCACCACCCCCCAAATTAAAATCCCATTCTATGGAATGACTTTGGGAAACAACTTCGCATGCGAGACTCATCATTCTATTTGAAGGGGGTGATGCCATCCATCCAATTCCCTCATTCATCGTACTAGCTGCACGAAAAACACTTGACACGATCATATAGAGGAACAAGATTCCATGTGTCTAGTTCCTCCTATCCACCTTTGTCATTGAGCACCTGTTGCTGGAAAATCACCCCAATTGTCTTATCAAGTAGGTCGTTTCAAGCATGCCTGATGCACACCAGTTGAGCCTCTATACCTATGTTAGCAAGGCTATACGCCACCTTGTTTCACATCGCACATGGATGAAGGTTAAGCCTCTCATCTTGCAAAAAACTTCATCCACCTGTTCTAACCTATACTCCATCTTCCAGCTAGTCGAGACCTTAGAATGGGGTGTTCCATTATGGATTCGCTCGACCATCCGGATAACCACCTGCGAGTATCCTTCCATTTCTATATGAATCTATTTTTGGCGATGAGAAAGGTCTAAACTATGAAAAAGGCCCTCCAGATCCACTGCATTATTGTTACAATGTCCATGACCCCTATAGAATAAGACCTTCATCTCCCCTTCATGATCCCGGATAACCCCACTAAAACCATACTTCCCTAGGTTGCCCTTGGAGGCGCCATCAAAGTTCAGCTTAAAGCACCTAGGCAGAGGAGGGTTCCAACGGGTTTGGGCCAAGCTGCCGAGGGTAGGATTCTTTCGGAGCCCCCAACTTTTCTTCAGTACATTGATCCCCCAATTTCTCAGAATGAGGATTTCCATTCCTCATCGTCCCAGGACCCCAGCTGGACGGTTTCCATAGCGATTGATTGAATGGTTTCCCAAACTCGGGTTTCATTTTACGATATGTCCCTAAAGATTCATCGGTTGCACTCTTTCTAGGTATCCCAAACAACAAATCTGGGGTAAATACTCCAAATTTGGTTGACAATTGTGTTTGAGAATGGGACCTTTCACCATTGTCGCAGGGTGAGATCTGGGCTTCCTCTGATTATGCTCGAACGACGAAAACCCATTGCACCCTTGTCCTAGAGAAAGTTAGAGAACATGAATTCTTCCAACAAATGGTCAAGTTTTTGCATCCTGTTTGCATAAACAACATTCGTAAGGACTATGAAGGCCTCTTTTTTCCAAATTTTTGCCAATTAAAATTCTTCTTCTTAAAAGTAGCAAGACAAAAATTGAGATTTTGGGCCATAAGTTGGTTTTCCATATATTTTTTGAGTAAGGTTTGTTAGGGTCCTGGGTAAACCCTCCAACAATTCTATAATATTCTTGGATGGAGAAGGTTCCCTGGGGGGCATAACCCATCTTAACTTATCTTTCCCATTATGTATTCGGATGTCGAGGTCCTAAAGAGCTTCCAAGATCCATGGAACTTCGTCCTCGTTCCCAAATTCTTCCCAAACAATGCTTGGAAGCTATCTCCTGAAACTCATAGAATTCTCCCCTTGCTCCCATAAGTCCTTGATTTTGGCTAATTGATGCTCTTTGCACGTTTGAATTATATGTGGGTTGTCCATGGAGTTAGCCAAATTTGGAAGTTGTTTCCATTCATCCTCCCAAAAAAGCACCAAGTCACCATTCAAGACCTCCTAAAAACTATTTTCATGGTTTAAGCTTCAACCTTTCTGAGCCGAGTTCCAAATGTGAGACCCCCACTTTTCTTCATCAAAACGAATAAGCTCATGTTTCTCCCAAAATTACGTGTGCTTGCATTTCCATAATTTTTCCCATGGCGCTTCCTCATGCGTAACCCACCTCCACCAGATTCCCCCCCCCCTAACCAGATTCACCCTAATAGGGTCCTATAAGCAAACCTCCCCATGAGTTTTTGGTTTGCAAATTGTGTCCTAATCAACCAAGGCCCATTTCCTCCGATCACTGCCTCCGCTCTAGAGGAAACGTTACTGAATTTTTTGGATTTCCTTTAGAATATATTTTGGGGATGCCATGCTGGAAAATAGGTAAATTGGCATAGCTTGAAGGACATACTTAACCAGGACCAGACGACTTGTCAATTTTAACAGGTGATAGGTTTATTTATCCAAGGGATTCCTCATTTTTTCAAGAAGCTCATACCATGAACCCTTCTAAACCACCGAATCCACTAAGGGGCTGCCAAAATATTTGGAAGGAAGGGAGCTCTCATGAAAGCCCAAAATAATGCAAATGTTTAATTTAATAAATCGAGGGGTGTGAAAGAAAAAAAACTGGGATTTTCATTCATTTATAGACCCGAGGCCGCTCCCAATTCCCGTAAACAACTTTTTATGGTCCTAGCTTCCTGCAACAAAGGATTTCCCCATCATCGTTGTGTCATCCACAAATTGTTTATGAGTTTGGTATTCCTCCATAGGATGCACCTTGATTCCCCGTATACTTTGCTCCGAGTGTTTGGATTTGATATAAGGATAAATGAAGTCATTGAAAAGGAATCAATGGGGAATAGTGGCTCATTTTATGGGTAGAAGGATGGGTGAGGAGTATTAAAAAAAACTTAAAAAGGAATGGTGGGTTATGCCTCGAAAGTGGACATGGTTTATATTTAGATTAGCGGTGGATGCAAAGAAAATCCTATATGTGTTTTGGACGTGGGGAGCTACTATGTTATTTTTAAATCCATGTACTATAATCTTTGATGTGTAAAATGAGATTAATAAAATAATGCCACTTTGGGTAGGATTACATGGTCTTTAGGGAAAAAATATGGTTCTAGGAATCCTTCAAAGCTATTGGGAACATATTATGTGCATTTTATGAAGCCGATACGAGCTTTATAAACATCAATGTAAACACAATGGCAAAGATTTTAGTAGGTATTGAAATCTATGATGGTTTGGCTTTGTATATGATTTTACAAAGGGAAAACTCCTCTTTCACATAGCCATTGGATTGCTATAGTGTCCCATTTGAATTTGCTACATGCCATGATCATGGACATGTAGTGAAGGAGCGCACATTACCTTTCAACCAAGGTTGTTGGATGAAGAAGGGAAAAGCAAGGAAAGGTTAGAAAAGCTTAACATTTTGATAATCTTAAGGAGGGAAAATGATACAAAATAACCTTGGGCCTTCAGTCTATATAAAAAGGAATCATTAGCAATTGGGAGACTAGAAAGCAATATCAAACTATTCTTGAAACTAAAAAGATCCTAAAAATCTTTAAGGGGTGATATAAGATGTAGATTTTATTATGGATTGGAGGTTGAGTGCATTGAGAGATGGTGCACTAGTGATATTTTTTAAGGTATGTACATAAGAGATCTTGCCCCATTAAACAATTTTTTTTCCAGATGCTTTTGGTTATGGGGGGAATTGGTTTTTGATTGCTTGTTGGGAGGTGATCTCATAGCCCCTACGAAACCTATTGAAGGTTTTATTCCTAGGAATGGCCGGGTTCTATTTTCTTTGGGAGTTCTACCCTAGGTTTTAGGGTTCCAAAAAACACTTGCAACAATATTTCTATCATTTTTAATATAATATTAGGGTTTCCATAGATGAGGAGATGTATGTTATGGTTGGCAGCTCTATATTCCTTTAGATCCACAAAGGGGGGCATTTTTTATTATGACGGGGGTATCATGGCAGGATTGGCTATGTTTGATGTTAGGGGAAAAAGTGGGGGTATTAGTGGTAGAATTTCAACCGTTTCTTTGTCTAAAGAGAAGGTTAATTTGGAAATACAAGTGGGAAAACATATGCTTATTATGGGAATATTAGAGTAAACAAACCCCAAGTTAAGGTACCCTAATAACTGTGTTGTCACTAAAATGAAAAGGGATGTACCATCCCTTAAAGAGAAGCCATTAAATGGCTTATGGAGGCTTAATTTCTAGATATTTGTGTTTTAGGAGTCTACAAGTGTTGTGGGAAATATTGCACAAGAGTCATTTTCCACTTTGGAGAGGGGCTAGGAATAAGTATTTGGAGGCCCTTTCGAGTGGTAAGATTGTGACCCAAGTGATTCTACAAAAGATTGTTAGAGGAAAAAAAAAACAAAGAAAATGATAACAAAACTAAACAAAATGCCAAAGGGAGTACATGATGCAAACTCCAACAATCAATGTGAGCCAAACCACTTGTATATTGCCCAATGGTCAAGCTAGCACAACACCTTGGAGAGGTGAGCTAGAGAAGGAGGAAAACGATATTCATAAGGGATTCCTTTCTTGTCCAAACTTGTTTGCAAAATGGTTAAGGAACCAAATGAGAAGAACACTTTCCCCTTGAGGAAAGGAGGCAAGGGATCTTTGGTGAATGCTTGACAAGAGGGAAGAGGTGAGCTAAGAGGAATCTCAATCACAATTCCAACAACATATCCTTGCTCAAAATTTATTCTTACAATAAGAATGCCCATGGATTTATTTTATAGGCTAAGAGGTGGAAAGAAATATCAATATAATAATATGAACCCAATTGTCCATGTTTTGGCTCCAAAGTACACCAAGAGGCCATTTAAGGAAACCAAGTGTGCGGGGAGCCAAAATTTGAATTCTTTGGGTAGGTGGAGCTTTCACGAGTCTTCAATGTGCTGCTAGTGGGTGAGATCCCTCCATTTGTGTCAGTCATGCATATCTTGGAGGAAAATTTGTGCTGCAGTGTGGGTGTTGTTCTGGAGATGCGCATTGAAGCATGCATAAATAAGGATTTTAACCACGTGGTTGTGACATTTGATTGCTTAGGGGCCATTTTGGACTCAATATGTTATTTGGATCTTATGAATATGTCTTTGTCTAGATTCATGTTGTATGTTAATGGCACTTTACTGTGTGATTCATGAAATTGTCTCAGGTGTGCGAGTTTTTCATGATAACAGATGCCCCTTGATGGATGAGGTTTGGAGGGCACTGTAGAGCCAATAATGCATCACTGTTTCTTTTTTGTTCTCTTAGTTGGATCTTCAAACTATGTGGAGAATAATGCCCTTCCGAAGGGGGAAAGTTTGTTGATGAAGTTATGACTTAGTGTGTTGTTTTATACAAATGGGCTGGGCATACCCATGCTTGCGAAAATGACTGTAGTGGATACAAAATGAAGAGATAGAGATATCTCTCATAAACTACTCTAGGCATGGATGAGGGTGGCCTCAAACCATGCAAGAGTACATGAACCTAGAATCGATGTAATTGGTGCCAAGGAAGCGAAATTGTTGAGAATTTGAAGAAGCCCATAGGGGTGGGTGTCCGAAATGTCGGTGAAGCCATGAAAGATTGCACTTTACGAGATATGTTGCTAACATAATTTTCAAATATGAACACTGCTACCTTCAATATCTATGACTCCCCCTGATGCGATTAAGTGTATTGCTATCAAGCATAGGGGAGACTGTAGAGTTAAGGAGCAGTAATGGCTATCCTTACTCAGTCCGAGGAAATTCCTTGTAGTGATTGAAAGGAATCTTAAGGCACCATTGTTACTTCTTCAACTATCAGAAGGTGAGTATTTGGTGTCGATGAGATTTTAAGACTGGTGACAAGATGAGGTTCTTTCCTCTAGAACCAAGAACATGTTGTAACCATTTGTGGGACTGACTGACCTTACAAAAGATTGGTTGGTAAGTGTGGGTCTCATACTTACTTTGATTGATGATAAATTGGGAGGAAGAGATGACGACATCATACTTCAGGTGAGAGTGTAATGGAGGGAGAAAAACTTCATATGAAGGAGGGACACAATACTTGAGAGAGTAGTGACTGAAAAAATACATTATTGGTAGGTATGGGAGACTCAACATCGTTGTTTCCAAAAGAATTGATTAGTGTCCACATGCGAGTGGAACATGGATCTGTTTGTACATAAATAATATTTTGATGGGGTCCCCATTGTTTTGGGCATGTTGGAGGAACATTTTGATGATGGGAGGGACTCCCACAGTTTTTGGTGAGTCAGGGAGTCAATTTTAATGACGGGCAGGGTTCCCATGATTTCGAGTGAGTCAGGGAACCTTTTCCAAAATGGAGTGAGGGGTGATTTGCAAATGTGAAGTTGGGTGCCCCAATGAATCAATACTATGCAGAGTGTTCCATTGGTTGTATTTGGGGGAGGGGGGGTATTGTTGTCTTAGCAAGGGTGGTGATGCGAAGGAGATTTGTAGAAGGGTCGAATGCTCATGGAGGTATGATATGGACGTGATAAATTGTCCTTGTAATTAGCGTTGATGAATTCAATTATGCTAAACTTCTCGAGGTAGGGGAGTAAATGCACAACTATGGAATAATTGGATTCGGTAAAGTAACTATCTTGGGGTGTAAAATTCCTTGGACTTGTGGGAGGATTGACATCACAGGTGTAAAGTTATGACAAGGGTTGCCAAGGGAAAACACCCATGGGGAAACATAGTGGTTTGTAGTGTTGACATTGATGACACATCAAAACTTGTATATTGATGACTGTATGGGGTAGATGCTTGTTCTTATATTACAAAAGTAATGTGAGGGATATGGTTAGCAGATGGAAATGGTGGTGTTGAGAGGAAATTTACGTGATAATACCTGAGAGGAAAGTTTTGCATAATTTCCAATGGTGGCTAATTGGAATGTTCTAAGAATAATCCTACATAGATGATGCACATACCCAAGTGTAGTAGAAGACATGGAAAATGTATGTACAATGCGGAAAGGAAAACAAGCTCAAATCATGGCGCACATGAGGGGTGATTTTCTTAGGGATAAAAATTCTTCAGATACAAACCATTGATAGGGATGTTGAGTGTCACGCCTTCATAATCTTGCAAAACATATGCCCCATTAGGGAGACATGGCTGAATGATGTAGGGGCCAATCCACTTAGGAAAAACTTGCTTGGAATAGGTTTGGAGTCTTTTCTAGCGTTGAATACTAGAACACAGTTTCCCTCGCTAAAGGTATGTGGGTAGATGTGGTGGTCATATTGGGATTTAGATCGAAGATTCATGGCTTCATTTTGATGTAGAAAATTGGGTCGCTCCTCTTCAAGGTGTTCTAAGGTGAACAACTATTGTTCCAATGCCAAGGTATTGGGTAGTAAATCAATAGATAATTGGAGGGTATGGATTTGACATTCGATAGGGAGGATGAATTTGACCCCATGGACCAAGTGAAATGATGTGAATCCAATAGCGTTTTTGAATGATGTTCTGTAATCCTAGAGGGTGGGGACGAGCATGTGGTATCAATTAGACTTGCTCTTGTCAACTATGCGCTATAGCATAATTTTGAGAACTTTGTGACAACTTCTACCTTGTCATTGACTTGAGGGTAATAGGGGGTAGAGAAGTCATGTTTGAATCCTAGAAGGGAAGATAATCCCTCAAAATTTTGATCACTGAAGTGTTTTCCATTGTCTGAGACTAACTATTTTGGGACACCAAATTGTGTGATGACATGGTTAAAGAAGAACCTCACAATGGTAATGGATTTATAGTTAAAGGTAGGCATGGATTCCACTCATTTTGTAAAGTAATACACAAAAAATGCAATGATGTATTGGTGACCTTGAGCGTAGGTTGGGTGACATTCCATGTATTCAATGGCCCATTTGCAGAAGGTCCTGTAGTGCCGTTCATTGGTTTACTTGGAGTAGAAGGGGGAGGTCTTTAATGATCCGGGGTTGGCCTTAAGGAATATAATAAATTCCTACCAAAAGTGAGTATCTGATTTCCTACCTTCTCCTACAAAAACCACCAAAAGGATCCTACCCAAAAAAGACTATGAAATTTACCTCCAAAAGTGTTTCATCTTTTAATGCCTTCCAAAACCACAAAAAGAACTACACCACCAAGCTAGCACGGCCAAGCACTTACACCACACGCACACCTGTGAATCCATTGGGTTAATGTCTTTCCACATGGAAAAAAAGTAATTAGTAAAAATAAATAGTTACACTTCTCGAATATCCTTCCTTTCTATGCTCAAACAAGTGATAACCTAGAATAAAACACACATATTAATATACATATATGTGTTGGTCCTACTTGAATGACAATACATATTGCGAAGCGAGCGTGATATATATTATCACAAAGCATGTCAAATAGAAGATATTAAAAACCTACCTTCTATTATTACACCTGCACAAGGTGCATCTACTAGCTTCTTTGGAGCCTCTTCCTCCTCCTTTCTCCATGTCTCTAAAGTTCACATATAATAAGTCCATGTATCTATGAAGGTGGAGCCCCCCTCCCTCACTCCTATCCTCCGGACACAGGGGGAAGGGATCTCTTCTATATTATCCTTTCGCTATTAACTTGAGATGAATTGATAACTTCAAAATATTTCCTTATTTTAATAAGGATTCACCAAGTTCAATGAATCCCCATCTTGGATGGGACCTTTTTGGGGTCAACTTGGACCTCCTGTTATTAGTGCTAGCCGTCTCTTACTCTATAAATTCTCTTTTTTCTTGTGCTTCCTTCTTCGTATCCCCTCACTTGCTCAAATATACTCTTAGTAGTAGCTCTTTTCTGTGTCTCTCCTATTGGTTACTCTCCCTCTTTAGTTGCTTCACAAATAAGTGGTGTCGCCTCATCTTTATTACTCTGTGATCATCTTATAGTTCTTTCCTAGTAGTTTTTGTCATTATCCTTACTGGCTTGAAGCAAGCTACTAAATTTTGTGATGTAGGTATCCGTCTTGTTTTAGCATGATCCTACATATATTACTCCCACCCACAGGTAAGTACAATTATGGCTATTAGTATCTTACTCTCACATTTCCCTTCTATTCTCTTGTTCATAATATAGTTGTTATATTCCTTTCATTATATCTATATATATTGCATATATTTTAATGTTGCTATTATTATCATTAAATATATCCATCCATGTTTAATTTTAATGATTTGGCCGCTATTTAACTGACATGGTAGTCATACTTTCTTATATCTAATATCATAATTTATCTATTATATGGCTTACATGATCATTAGATTCATTCCTCATCATCTAATATCTTCATTTAATAATTTATTTGTAATCTTTTATTCATGTAGTAGATAATATTTCTTTTCTCCCTATCCCAACATTTTTACTGTCATGCATCTTATGTCTCTCGTGTCTTTATTTCTTCTTTTTCTTACATGTGCTTGATATAACGCTTTCTGTATAAGTGTGTTGTAGCTTCACTCTTTGCATTTATTATCAGGGCATGGGGTCTCCAAGCAAGAGTAGGAAACTTGTGCCATTTTTATTACTTAAATCTTCACTCCCCACATCATTTGGGGGGTTGGCGCATAGATAGGACATCGAGGACCATTTACATACACAAACGTTAGGAACAACTTACTATACCAACCAACCACTGGTTGTTTTTATAGGAACAACTACCTCTACCTCACAACTACTTTGTCAAGTGGAGGCCATTGTACTTGTTAATATCTCACCTTGATCGGAACAGAGCGACTTATATCTCTCGACTACCTTGAAGGAAGGAAAGCACCTTTAGAGTGGATTAAGCCTCACATAACAAAGAAGTTATTCAAGGAGAGTTAGTTCAAAGCCTCACCTAGATAGTCTAAAGGAGATATTAACTATATTAGGGGTTACAAATTTTAGATTGAATTCTTGGAGGATTACAATCCACCATGCAAAATTACTATTGATGAGACGGTGGCTAAGTATGTATCACACAGGAGTAGAGTCTGTAACGACCATAGTCTTGTGTGGTAAAATGTAATGGCACAACTTCTGCATGGAAATGATGAAAAATAATGCAATATTCACATCTTGGGTATATTTGAGGGCTGGATCGACTAATGTCTTGCTGATGTATTAAATTACATGCTCATTATTATCATCGACTTGTTGGACAAGGATTCTAGCAACAACAAAATCAGATGTTGATACATAAAGAGTGAAGTCTTTATCGAAATTTGGTGGTGGTATCAATGGTGCAAAGGTTAGTGCTTGTTTTAATGCTTTGAAAGAAATTTGGGCATGATCATCCCACTGAAAAGGGATGTCTTTACGAAGTAGCTACCAAAATCCATGAGCATGTGTGGTGTAATATAGGACAAAGTGTTATACACCAGAATGGCACCTCTCCGTCCGAGTGCCGACTTTCCTTATGTCGGCGTGCAAAAGGACACTTATGGATTGAGGTTTGCCTAGAATACTATAGCTTGGATTATTATGGAATACATTTCTGCCTTTATCTCTGTCTGTGACCACTTTCCCATTGTTTCATGAACGTCATTGAAAGTCATTGAAAACACACCTATATTGGAGGACCCATATCTTGAGTTCTGTAACTCCGTTTGACCTCATTTCTGCGCCGTTAGAAAGATATTTCAGTTAGATAAAACTTTCTAGAAGACATCAAAGTCTGAAAATGCCCAGAAATACCCTAAAAATGTGTTTTTTGTTCATTCACGATTTTCCTTAAGGAAAACCCACGAATGTGCCTCTTAGCATTTAAAACTTTAAAACATGAGTTAATTGGAGATTAGTTAATTCATTTAACTTAATTTCATTAACTGCTGTAACTTCTCCAACCTTCAAAACTACCTTATTTCACCCATATAAATAGAGGTAGGGAGGTTCATGAGAGGGGACTTGGAAATTATGCATTGTTATGCTGGAGGAATCGGGACTCTCTTTGCCTACACCTTTGCCCTGGAGGTCTTCCCTTGTGTTGCGGAGCTTGGAGGCTGAGTTCATTTGAGAAGAGAAACAACAGAACCAGATCAAGGTTTCGTGAGGTGCCAACTTGAAGAGAAGGTATATTTGTACTTGTTTTCAAGATTAATAAAGATGTGATGT
>LPNX010365301.1:270837-362158 GCA_001517045.1 Pseudotsuga menziesii
AGCGCAAAAGGACACTTATGGATTGAGTTTTGCCTAGAATACTATAGCTTGGCTTATTATGGAATACATTTATGCCTTTATCTCTGTCTGTGACCACTTTCCCATTGTTTCATGAAAGTCATTGAAAGTCACTGAAAAAACACCTATATTGGAGGACCCATATCTTGAGTTCTGTAACTCCGTTTGACCTCATTTCTGCGCCGTTGGAAAGATATTTCAGTTAGCTAAAACTTTCTAGAAGACATCAAAGTCTGAAAATGCCCAGAAATACCCTAAAAATGTGTTTTTTGTTCATTCGCGATTTTCCTTAAGGAAAACCCACGAATGTGCCTCTTAGCATTTAAAACTTTAAAACATGAGTTAATTGGAGATTAGTTAATTCATTTAACTTAATTTCATTAACTGCTGTAACTTCTCCAACCTTCAAAACTACCTTATTTCACCCATATAAATAGAGGTAGGGAGGTTCATGAGAGGGGACTTGGAAATTATGCATTGTTATGCTGGAGGAATCGGGACTCTCTTTGCCTACACCTTTGCCCTGGAGGTCTTCCCTTGTGTTGCAGAGCTTGGAGGCTGAGTTCATTTGAGAAGAGAAACATCAGAACCAGATCAAGGTTTCGTGAGGTGCCAACTTGAAGAGAAGGTATATTTGTACTTGTTTTCAAGATTAATAAAGATGTGATGTCCTTCTTCTTCCCAAATCATTGTTCAATGTATGATTGAATATTTGTTTATGATCATATGATGATGTTATTTAGATCATTTGTTTATGTTTATTTGATTATCATTGTCTTATATGTGGTCATAATGGTTTGAGGAAGGTATAATTTGTTTTGCAGGTCTCTTGGAGCGAGAGGAGCAAGAAGAGGATTGAAGAGAAAGCTTGGACCAGCCTTCAGTTAATCAGGTGTGGATATTTCTCATCTCTGAAACTTGCTGTTATATGCTTGCTGAACATTGTGCATCTCTCTTTCAACCCCAGTACGTTGATGGCCTCTTAAAACCTAGCCATAGGATACTTTCCTTTACAACACAAAGTGATGAAGGAAGATGGATTTTCCTTGGATACTTTGCAACCGCTGCCATGTCCATGGGGGTTGTAAGTCCATGATGACTTGAAATTTAGATGGGTCCATGGTAATGATTGCCTGTGAAACAATGATTCCTAATAAGCAACCTGCGGTGACACAAAAAACACACTTAAGGGGGTCTACCCATTTATTTGACTTGGATGTGAGGTCATCTAGGAAGGCTAAAATGATCTATACGAATTCATTAAACATGTATGCCATTGCTTATTGGAAGGTGGCTCTCGCATTTTTGATTCCAAAGGGCATGAATTTGTAGGAAAAGTTCCCCTATGGTGTTGTTAACGTAGTCTTATACTGATCCCAGGGGAGAATCTGTATCTGATTGTACACAAAAAAATTGTCCATGAAAGATAGCATATCGTTGCCAGCGTAGGAGTCTATAATTTGGTTGATGAATGGGATAGGGAAATTGCCTTTGGTACAAGCTAGGTTGAGATCATGAAAATCTGTGCATATGTGAATAATGTCTTGCTTTTTGTTCATTGGGACTGGATTGGAAACCCGTGATGTATAAGCAATGGGATAAATGAATCCTACATGTAGGATTATCTCGATCTCAGCTTTGATGGAGGATCCATTGGAGGGGTGCACCTATCATTGATTTTTTTAGACAAAAATGGAATTGGGCCATGTGTTAATGTGGTGTTCAATAATTTCTAGGTCAAAGTTGGGCATTTCAACATATGACCATGCAAAGGTGTTTCAAAATTCTTTGAAGAGGGATGTGAAGTCGTTGATCTATTGTGGGGAATATGATGTGCCAATGGAAATGTTTTAGAACACCCCTGGAATGGAATACATGTCTATTTGAATGGTTGGTGAGATGTTAGGAAAATTACCTTCTTCAAAATCATTGGGTGCGGGAATAGGGTTCTTGAACCAATCAACATGCTTTGGGGATAAGAATTCATTTGATTCAATAGTGTACTATTGGGATATCGTCAAAGATGTAAAGGATGACTGATGATGGAGGCTATTCCATGAGGGAGTGTCTAGGTTCATGGCCTCCATTATAGCCTCATATGTGGGAATTAATTAAGATAAATTCCTCAATAATGTCTTCATTGGAATAAAAAGAGTCTTCTAAGACTATATGAGTACTTGTGGTGGAAACGATACGAGGATAGGTAGGTAACTTTGTTATTGAGCCAATAGTTTGTGGCAGGGGGAACTATCTAAGAAGAGAATGCCACCTTGGTGGAAAAATTGAGGAGGTAGAATTTGTTCTTGAGAAGTGCTCAGAGACTCAATGATCCTTGTTGGTGTTTGGTGCCCCCACGAAAGGAATACCATAGGAAGGTTTTCCTTGTCGTTACTCTTAATAGAGTTATCATCTTCTTCCACTATGGTTGAGAGGACCATGCTTGCAGGGATGAGCTTATATGCAAGCCGAATTTGTTCTTCTTGGAGGGTGGAGTAGGAAGCTTTCATTGGACATTGAAAAGTATGGTGAGACATTAGTTTACACTCTCGAAATGGAATAATAGCATGGGATTGGATTAATAGGTGAGTAGGATTTATGACTGGTGGTGGAGAGATACTCCTGGTATTGGTAGGAGTGGTAGTTTACATTGTGGGTTTGGGTATATCCTCTTGTAAAGGTTGATTAAAACGAATAGTTACCAATGCATTTTTAAATTGAGGGAGATTGTGGACATTGTTTACAATGCCCATATTGAGAACAAATTGAACACACCTTGTTGGTGCATAAGGATTTGGACTTAGGGGTTGAGGAGTTAGATGTGCCCCTAGTCTCAACTTAATAGGCATGTGTGACACTAAAAGGTGTATTGAGAAAGTTTCTGAGCTATGGTAAGGTAGGGCACATATTCATTGCATGACCTTGTTGGCCACACAAACAACACAGGGGTGTGACTCACATGGTAGTTTTCTAATGCATGATGGGTAGCACCCTTTATGTTCTATTTAGTTTCTCCTAATGAGGGCTCAGATACATAATTGTATGTGGTGAGGTATTTAAACTTGGGCTGGGTGATGCCTCCATTGGTAGGGGTGTTGGGAATGTGTTGAATGATGCCCCTATTTTGTGGTTTTGTGACCGCCAATGGTGGCTGGGTCATGGGTGGTGTGGATTTGGAGGAAGGAGTCATATGGGTGACTTGTCATACTGAGTCCATATCGTAATGTGCAATAGGTTTGGAATCCATATTGAGGGATGGTGGTGTGAGATACCACATATGTATCCCTAATGTTAGTCATGGGAGTGTTAACTGAGCCATAAATGGTGTTCCTTGCACCCCACGAGGTGGGGGGGGAAGGGGGTACAAAAATGGAATTTGGAACATGGGAGGCACAAAAGGGTTCTTGAATTACTCCATGCCATGACGGGATGGGGTGGTTGATGATGAGGCTATTGGGGTCAAAGTTTCCATTATAGCAGTGAAGAGGGTACACATGAGCCCCTCTATTGTGATGGGGTTTTCAGGTGGAGGGATTGAATACACCCCTAGGAGGTCAGAATCCTTGTACACATATGGAACAATTTCAACATAAGGAGTTGGATTTAATTCACCTACTGTGGGTAGGATGTTGTCAGGATTGGTGGATGCTTGGGGGTTATAGTAGTTGAGATGGTCAAGGGTGACCACCTTCCTGTTGAAGGGAAACATCATGATACAAAACATCGGGGAGTCGATCACCTTCATGTATTACATGTAACTATGAATTGAGAGGACGTTGTAGTATAGTTGAGCAATGGTGACTTAAATATCAATAATCACCATTCCCCCCCAGCTCAATGGGGGAAATATGGTACAATCCTCTTGGTTTGGATGGTCTTCCATCATACGCACGAAGAGCAATAGAGGATGGGACTAACTTGGGTGATCCCAATCATTTCTAAACATTGGAATACATAACACATGTGTGTGCTCCTTCATCGATGAATAATGTTGTTCTTCACCGTGATTGGAACTTGAATGCCATCGATGATGGTAGTCATGGTTCTCCTTTATCAAGGTCAACGGTCACGAGGCATGAATCAAAAGGGTCGATGGTGACAAGTGCTTAGTGCATTCAATAATGCCTTTCATTGTGAGCAGAAAAATTGAAGTAATTCTAATGTGGACATGGAAATTGGTTATTATGACAAGTCATCAACAATACTGTAATTATGGGAAACCTTCATGTGGGGGTTACAAGGGGTACACCTCAGTGGTGCTTTGGGTATCCTCGATATTTTATCCATTATGGGGCACATGATATGAAAATTTCCTTTTGAAGGGACTAAATTCTCTTCGAGGACAGGTGAGGTTTCAACATGGTATACCCTTTGGAACGAATCTGGATGTTGACTGATGTCGAATTCATAAAAATGTTTTGGAAGGATACATCACTTGGGGGCTGGGGATCCGACTATTGAGTAACCACCCCTTGATTGGAAAAGGGTTGTTTTAAAATAACTTATTGTGGTTGTGGTGTAGGAGGTGCATGAGGAGGGTTCGCAAGTGTTTTATTCTTGTCTACCACCATTTGTTTGGAGTCTTGATAAGTAGACAATGGTGAGTGTAATGGCCATACTCACCACATATTGAGAAAGGTTAATTTGTCCTCAGGTTGGAATTATTGCCTTGCTTGGGGGGGGGGGGTTCCCCTTGTGCTGGTTGGTTACCCTGGTTTAGGTTTTGTTGGGGAACTTGGTTTCCCCCTGCCCCTGTTGTTGGGGATGATTGTTCTTTCCCTTCTTCTTCCCCTGATTTTGAGGATTCAGGAGATTGGAAATGTTAAACTGCTCAAATTGTTGAGTTTGTTATATAGAAGTTTGGACAAAGTTGAATCCCATATGAGGTGTGGGTGTTGTACCAAGGGGACATGGGTATGGATAGTAAGGATTATACCTCGGGGGTGGAATATAGGCTGTTGCACTACATATCATGTGGATGTAGGCACGGGTGGGTCCATTTGCAGTCAAGGAACCATTTTTACTTGGATTGTATGTAATGTCCTCTTCCAATTAGGCCATGAGGCCCAAAACCACTAACCTATGTGATTCCTGTGGGTTAGAGCGGTTACTGACAGCTAGGGAATCAGCTGAGGACTGATGCCATCCATAGAAGATCTAGGGCATCATCATTTGGTCAAGAAGGGCCGCCAGGGCCAAAAGCCACCTTTGTGCATGCCATCCAAGAATTATTTAATGATGCATGCACTATTTAAGTCTCCATCCGCATGCATGCAAGTCAACGACAAATTAGAAGATAAAGTGACCTAATTAGGTCAAAGATTAGGTTTTGTGTAGTTGAACTTTATAAATAGAGGATAAAGCGAGAGGAGACTTCACTTTGGATTATGATTATTTTGGGAGCTCTTGGAATAGCAGCATAGTGTGCAGCACAGCAGTTGGGGTTGGAGACGGAGTCTTCAGCTAACAGGATTTCGGCAGTGAAACATCTGTCCTAGTCTTATTCAGGGTAAGCCATACTAGTTCACCACTTGTTCTTCATTCATTCATCGGTTATCTAGCATATGGTATAGATCGTTGCAGGGACACATGTGCAGCCGTAAAGGGAGGGTTTTCAGCCGGAAATCCCTAATCAGCTGTGGGGCCTTCAAATCTCAGTTTCCTTCCGAAACTCAGGTACCATTCTTATCATCAGCATCATACTCTGGTACCCGATGATTATCAGATCCATCCGTGCTCATCCGGAATAGTTATCAGTAGTTTCGGGATTCTAGGGGTGTGAGCAGCTATCTCTTAGAAGAAAGTTGCTATCCTGCCTAGAGGACTCAAAAATCACTCTTGTATCAGGAATTCTCTTCGGCACGGAAAGGCTATCAGCCCCGTAAATCCGTAGCTCCATCGGACACCTCCTTCCTTGAGGGTGTCATCCTTTTCTGACTGGGCGTCTTGCTGCTGGGGGTTCACCGTAAGTAGAGGAGATCAGTTCATCTCCGATCCAGCTCTCAATGCTTGCATACTTTCTCCGGAGTAGTCCAGCCGGCTTATCAATGGTAAGTGTTCATTCTATCTCACAAACCCTAACCCTAATTTTTCCTATAAAATAGGGATTTTTGCATGGCAGTTTGCATGCCCAGTTGTATCAGCCTTTTTTCTTAGAAATATAAAATATCGAGATTTGGGATATTACAGTGGTATCAGAGCTGTTTTCTTGGCCAGCTGTGGGCTTAAGAGATGAAAAGTAGATGAATACATAAGGAGATCCTTTTGTAACCTATAGGAGGAGTAAGAGTAGATACACAGAAGAATTTGAAGATATCCAACTAGAAGATACCAATTCAGACATGGAACAAACATGTATACATTTAGATAGGGGAAAAGGAACGAGAGAAGAGGAGGATCGAATGGAGTTTCACAGCTTGGTCTCTGCTTGCAAGACCTAGCCAAAGGAAAAAAAGAATTCCTCAATGCAATCAAGAGACTATAAGCGAAACCGGAAACAGGTATCAACAGTACACCTCCCTCACCGGTAGATCGGGGATCTTCAAGCAATAGTGGAAAGATGGTGTACACTAACATCCAGAACACTCCGAACATATCTAGGAGACCTACTATCAGGCCTACCATGCCTCACTTCTTGTCAGATACAGTAGGGGGCCCGGTCATGCAGGTAGAACCTAGCGAGCCTTTTGGGGCTTATTTGTAGGAGTACAGAGAATTAGGGGATGAGTTTCATGCTACCATGTCTTTCTCAGATTTCTGCAACATGAAGAGTAGGAATAGGCCCAGGAATTTCAACAAGGGTTTCAATCACAACTATGAGCTGCAGAAGACCTTGGGCAGGTTAACCATCCCAAACTTTAATGGGACTCATGGAGGATCAGCGAGAACATGGGTCCAAAAGTTGGATACCTATTTCCAACTCAACCCCATGACAGATACAGACACCATTAAGTTGGCTACACTTCACCTGGACGGAGAAGCTCATGAATGGTGTTACCACGGATTGGTGACATTGGGTCACAACACCATACATTCTTACGGTGAGTTCACTCAGAAATTCATAGAGAGGTTTGACAGGAAAGATCCAGAGATCCATTTCAGAAGTTGGCTCAACTCAAGCAGACTGGTAGTGCAGAAGCTTTCATTTCAGAATTTCAGAGGCTAGCCGTTATGGTAATAGATGTGTCAGAGAGAAGATTGACTATGTTATTCACTGAGGCCCTCATAGAGCCACTGTGGGGATGGGTGAAATCCTATAAACCCCTCACTCTGCAGGATGCTATTAGCAGGGCAAGGGATCTTCAGGATTCAGTGCCCAAAAACAAATTTCCTCTGAAAACCAATTTTCCTGTTAGGGACAAGGACAGGAAACCTTTCCAGCAGGATGTGCCCAAGAAAACTTGGTTAGATGAGGACACTAGGAAAGACTTGAGAAGGAAGAAGCTATGCTTCACCTGTCAGGAACCATGGGTACCAGGACACAGGTGTGTAGGGAAGGCGAAGGCCCACTACATTGAGGTGTATTCAGACAGTGATGAGGACAACGATGAGCAGGAGGCCACAGAAGAGGATTCACACCAGGGTGATACACCAGAGGGAGTCATTGCTACATTATCTGGAGTACCAAGATTCCATACTCTCAGGGTCAGGGGAGTAGTACAAGGTCACAGAGTAGGAGTATTGATTGATGGGGGAGCCACCCACAATTTCATTGACTCCGCTTGGGTAGCCAAGAGAAGTATTCAGACCAAGAAGTTTGAGGGATTCACTGTAGCAGTATCCAGGAACTCCAGCATGGAGTGCAACTACTGGATCCCAAAAATGAATGTTGCCTTAGGTAACTATCAGATGACAGACTCTTTCTATGTAGTGGATGTAGCAGATACTCATGTGGTATTGGGTGTTCAGTGGCTTTATTCTATAGGGAAATACACTACAGAATACAGGGCAATGGAAATGGAGTTCCAGGGGCAAGATGGTAAAAGGGTAGTTTTGAGGGGCATGAACACTTATCCCCCAAAACTGGTCTCATCATAGAGAATGGAGGCAGTACTCCGACATGATGATATAGAATGGGCTGCAGAATGTTTGGTCACCTTCAGGAAACCCCCAAAGACCAGCACACAATACCCAAGTGACATTCAAGCCTTGTTACAGAAACATGAAAATGTTTTTCGGGACCTTCCATCAGGTAGACCACCAGACCGAGGTTTTGAACACATCATCGAGCTAGAGGAGGGAACACAAGCAGTCATCACCACTCCTTACCGGCATCCCAAAAGGTACAAGGATGAGATTGAGAAAACCATCAAAGAATTACTGGAGCTTGGATATATTCCTCCCAGTTCTAGCCCCTTTGCATCCTCAGTAGTATTGGTCAAGAATAAGGATGGTACACTGCGAATGTGCATCTATTATCGAGCACTTAACAAAAATACCATTAAGAACAGGTATCCAATTCCCAGAATTGAAGAACTCATGGATGAGCTTCGGGGAGCTCAATACTTCTCCAATATCGATCTTCGCTCAGGGTACCATCAGATCAGGGTAAGGGACCAGGACATCTCCAAAACAGCTTTCCACTGTCATTATGGTCACTATGAGTTTTTGGTCATGCCCTTCGGACTTACCAATGCTCAGGCCACTTTCCAGTCATGCATGAACCACACCTTCTGAGCACAGCTACGTAAATTTTTGCTTGTATTCTTTGATGACATCCTGATTTACAACAAAACCTGGGAAGAACATCTGAAACACCTGGATGAAACATTGAGTATTTTAGAATAGCATTCGCTATATGTAAAAATGTCCAAGTGTGAGTTTGGCATGAAGGAAATGCTGTACTTAGGACACGTAATCAATGTAGAAGGAGTACAGGTTGACATGGAGAAAATCCGAGCTATCAGACATTGGCCTATGCCAAAAATAGTTACAGAGTTGAGAGGGTTCCTAGGTCTGTGTACTTATTACCGTCAGTACGTTAAGGGATTCTCCCAATTTGCGGCACCCCTCATAGATCTCACCAAGAAAGGAGCGTTCACTTGGACAGACTTAGCACATAAAAATTTCGAGGAGATGAAGGTTATTATGAGTTCTTGTCCAGTTCTAGCATTACTAGACTTCTCACAACCTTTTGTGGTAGAATGTGATGCCTTAGGGGAAGGATTAGGCGCAGTGTTGATGTAGAATCATCACCCTATTGCATTTGAGAGCCATAAACTGAAGAAATACGAGCGCCATTACTCCATATATGACAAGGAGATGCTGGCCATCTTGCATGCTCTCACAAAATTTAGACAGTACCTGGTGGGCAGTAAGTTCAAAATCAAAACTGATCATAACAGCCTCAAGTATTTCCTGGAGCAGAAGGAACTGAATGCGCGACAGCAGAAATGGGTCAGCAAGGTACAAGCCTATGATTTCGAGATCGAGTATGTGAAAGGTAAGACTAATGTAGTAGCTGATGCATTATCCAGGCATCCAGCCCCATTATCTCTCAGTAGTATATCCACGGATTGGAGGGCACTTCTCTTAGTGGAATACTCCAAAAATAAATTCGCTTGCGAATTATTGGACGGGAAAATTCAGGATGACAAGTTGTAATATCCCGAATCCCGATATTTTCTATTTCTATACAAATATGCTGATACAACGGGGCATGCAAACTGCCAAGAAAAAATCCCTATTTTATAGGAAAAATTAGAGTTAGGGTTTGCGAGATAGAATGAACACTTACCACTGATAAGCCAGCTGAACTGCTTCGGAGAAAGTATGCAAGCACCGGATACTGGATCGAAAATAGGTGGATCTCCTCTGCTCCAGGTGAACCCCAGCAACAAGACACCCCAATCAAAAAAGGGTGACGCCCTCAAGGAAGGAGGTGTCCGATGGAACTGCAAATTTGCCGGGTCGATAGGTTTTTAGTGCCGGAGAGAATACCTGATGCATGCGGAGGTTCTGAGACCTCTAGGTAGTGTAGCGAATTGCTTCAGAGAGGCATCTACTCATGCCCTGGAACCCCGGAACTGCTAATAACTACTTCAGATGATCCCTGATGGATCTGATAATCACTGGGTACCGGAGTATGAAGCTGATGATGAGAATGGTGCCTGAGTTTTAGAAGGAAACTGAGATCTGAAGGCCCAACAGCTGATTAGGGATTTTTGGCTGAAAACCCCCTCTTACGGCTGCACACGTGTCCCTGCAATGATCTATACAATGTACTAGATAACTGATGAATGAATAGAGAACAAGTGGTGAACCTGTATGGCTTACCGGAAATAAGACTAGGACAGATGTTTCACTGCCGAAATCCTGTTAGCTGAAGACTCTGTCTCCAACCCCAACTGCTGTGCTGTACGCTGTGCTGCTATCCAAGAGCTCCCAAAATAATCATAATCCAAAGTGAAGTCTCCTTTCGCTTTATCCTCTATTTATAAATTTCAACTACGCAAAACCTAATCTTTGACCTATTTAGGTCACTTTATCTTCTAATTTGCCATTGAATTGCATGCATGCGGATGGAGACTTAAAGAGTGCATGCATTATTAAATAATGCTAGGATGGCATGCACGAAGCCTTGGACTTTGGCCCCGGTGGCCCTTCTCGACCAAATGATGATGCCCTAGATCTTCTATGGATGGCATCAGTTCTTAGCTGATTCCCTAGCTGTCAGTAACCGCTCTAACCCACAGGAATCACATAGATTAGTGGTTTTGGGGCCTTAAGGCCTAATTGGAAGAGGACATTACACAGGTACAGGATTGTGGATGACATCATCTATTACAAAGATAGAATATACCTCGTTCTAGAATCCACATTGAGGAAAAAGATCATCCAGGTAGCCCATGATTCTCCTTTATCAGGGCATCAAGGTTTCTTAAAGACCTACAGGCAGATCAGAGAGAGGTTCTCATGGAAGGGCCTCAAGGGGGAGATTATGTAGCATGTCCGAGAATGTAGCATCTGTCAACAGTTTAAGATTGAGAACACCCATCTAGCAGGGTTACTCTAGCCACTACCGATTCCAGAACAGAAGTGGGAAAGCATCTCCATGGACTTTATTACAGGCTTGCCCAAGGTCCAAGGGCGAGATTGTTTATATGTAGTAGTTGACAGATTGACCAAGTTTGCACATTTCTTCTCGATATCATCAGACTACTCGGCAACTCAAGTAGCTGAGTTATTCTTCAGGGAGGTCTTCAGGTTACACGGGTTACCTAAGACCATTGTCAGTGATTGAGACAACAGATTCACGGGTGCCTTCTGGCAGGAACTGTTCAGATTGGTGGGGACTGAACTGGCTACTAGTACGAGTTATCACCCCCAGAGTGACAGGAAAACAGAAATAGTCAACAAGTGGATCGAAGGATATCTAAGGAACTATGTAGCAGGGCAGCGACGAACCTGGATCAAATGGCTACACCTAGGGGAGTATTGCTACAACACTACTTATCACATGTCTATTAGGATGACCCCTTTTAAGGAATTATATGGTTATGAGGCCTTGGACTATGCAGATTTGGAATTTGGAGACAGTAGGTCTCCTAAGGCTAAGGATTGGATACATGACAGTCAGGACATCCTTAAAGTATTGAAAGAGAATTTACAAACAACCCAGAATCAACAGAAGATGTATGCCGACAAACACAGGATTGAGCGGAGCTTTGAGGTAGGGGATTTAGTTTACTTAAGGCTCCAGCCTTACAGACAGTCTTCACTTAAAAAGAAAGGAGAAGAGAAGTTAAAACACCGCTTCTATGGACCCTACAAAATAATTTGGAAGGTGGGAGAGGTGGCATATGAACTAGAACTTCCCCAGGAAAGCAAAATTCACAATGTGTTCCATGTATCTAGTCTGAAGAAGACCCTTGGGAAACACATTGCTCCATCCACCGAATTGCCCCCTTTAGATGATGAAGGACTGCTGATACTGATTCTCGAACGGATCATACAGACTAGAGAGAGGAAGCTCAGGAACAGAGTAATCAGGGAATACTTAGTTCAATGGAAAGAACTACCGCCAGAGGATGCCACCTGGGAAGGTGAACAGGTATTGCAGCATCCCAGCTTGAATTTGCTTGAGGACAAGCAATCTCGAGCGGGGAGGACTGTAATGTCCTCTTCCAATTAGGCCTCGAGGCCCAAAACCGCTAACCTATGTGATTCCTGTGGGTTCGAGCGGTTACTGACAGCTAGGGAATCAGCTGAGGACTGATGCCATCCATAGAAGATCTAGGGCATCATCATTTGGTCAAGAAGGGCCACTAGGGCCAAAAGCCACCTTTGTGCATGCCATCCAAGCATTATTTAATGATGCATGCACTATTTAAGTCTCCATCCGCATGCATGCAAGTTAACGGCAAATTAGAAGATAAAGTGACCTAATTAGGTCAAATATTAGGTTTTGCCCAGTTGAACTTTATAAATAGAGGATAAAGCGAGAGGAGACTTCACTTTGGATTATGATTATTTTGGGAGCTCTTGGAATAGCAGCACAGCGTGCAGCACAACAGTTGGGGTTGGAAACAGAGTCTTCAGCTAACAGGATTTCGGAAGTGAAACATCTGTCCTAGTCTTATTCAGGGTAAGCGATACTGGTTCACCACTTGTTCTTCATTCATTCATCAGTTATCTAGCATATGGTATAGATCGTTGCAGGGACACGTGTGCAACCGTAAAGGGAGGGTTTTCAGCCGAAAATCCCTAATCAGCTGTGGGGCCTTCAGATCTCAGTTTCCTTCCAAAACTCAGGCACCATTCTTATCATTAGCATCATACTCTGGTACCCGGTGATTATCAGAACCATCCGTGCTCATCTGGAACAGTTATCAGCAGTTTCAGGATTCCAGGGGCGTGAGCAGCTGTCTCTCAGAAGTAAGTCGCTATCCTGCCTAGAGGACTCAGAAATCACTCTTGTATCAGGCATTCTCTCCAGCACGGAAAGGCTATCAGCCCCGTAAATCTGCAGCTCCATCGAACACCTCCTTCCCTGAGAGCGTCATCCTTTTTTGACTGGGAGTCTTGCTGCTGGGGGTTCACCGTAAGCAGAGGAGATCAGTTAATCTCCGATCCATCTCTCAGTGCTTGCATACTTTCTCTGGAGTAGTCCAGCCGGCTTATCAGTGGTAAGTGTTCATTCTATCTCACAAACCCTAACCCTAATTTTTCCTATAAAATAGGGATTTTTGCATGGTAGTTTGCATGCCCAGTTGTATCAGCCTTTTTGCTTAGAAATAGAAAATATCGGGATTTGGGATATTACATTGTACTAGGGTAGATAGGGTTTTATGGTCGATATTGAGGCTGTCCAAATGAAGGATTTGGCACAGTTATAGTGGGAGCTGACATTATAGGGATAGGTGGGTATTGTGCCATCATGGGTGATAGTGCAAGAGTTTCTTATGGGGGAAATTTATAATGGGAGGAAATGAACCCAATAATCCCATCCATGGAATGTGACATCCATGCAATGGGAGGATCTAATGATCGATGGCGAGGGGCATCTGGTAGTATGGTGTATAAGTACCTTGACTGGGCATATATGAGGTTAAAGTGTTGGGATTTGAAAATTGCTTCTTTCTCATTCCGTGGCATTGAAGTAACCACATCCTTTGCCATGGTTGGTTGGAGATATTTAAGAAAACAATCCAAAAGTAAGGGATTTTGAATGCCAATTTTGTAAAAAGTGTGGTGATGATGCCATTCATGGATGCGATCTGCTATGTGTGTCGCAGTGTTTTGTTGAAAATCAGTGAGAATTTTGAGGCCTAGGTCATTTCTTATAAGCAATTGGAAGTAATATAGAAATGAGGTGATGATGGTCTCAAATGTGGTATGATATTCTTGTGTCAAATATATGTAACACTTTGCAACTGAGCCAGTTAGGGTTCTTTGGAAGAGTCAGATGCGTACCAAATCTTCCACTATGTTGTTGGAGGAACACCCTAGATGGAAATACATGATATGGTTGGCAGGATCATCTCTCTATTTCCCTTCGAACTTAGGGATGTACTAGGAGGGTTTTTCAGGCATATTTTTCTAGGTGGCATCATGAGCTACATGATCATTAACTAATTTGTCCAGATCATGGGAGGATCAAGTTTTCCATGAATGGTAAGTTTGGTTTGAGACGCGCCATTGTATTATAAATGATGTTTCTATGAGGGGGATACCTTGGAATATGTGGTGGTTATATTTTTATTCCATGGGAATATGAATATGTGGCATGGATTTCTCCCAATGGGGGAGAATAATGTGTTGTATTCCCTCTTGGGGGAGTGAATAAAGGTGAGCCTCTTCCATGAGAAGAGGAGGAAAAAGGATCTACACTTCCTTAGAGGGGATAGAGTGATCCAAACAAGGTATGTCCTCTTCTAGAATATCTAATCAATGTGTCCTATGAACGTCATTGACCGTATGATCTCCCTCGTGTACCATAAGAAGAAAGTGGAAAAACACCCTTTGAGAGGGGGGATAAGCCTTGCAGTCTACAAGACTAGCTTACGGGGTGATTTTGTTCCTCTATGTTGGAAGTCTAGTATCCAAGTGAGAGTGATGTGTGGGAAAATAAAAACAAATGAACATACGCAAAAATATGCCAACCACAACAACTACAAAAGGGTGCAAGACGTGAGTGATATGTGCAATATGGTCTTAGTCAAAAGGTGTCCACATGTAGGTTCTTTTTAAATTATGAGTTTAATGAGTTTTTCTTTAGAAAAGAACATGTGTAAATTGCCTAGAATATCTAACGTCTGTCCTCCGAAATGCAACTGGGCCTCCCAAGAGCACAATTGTTGGTGATAGTGGAATCCACACAACAATTGACTAGTGGAGGTAACAAAGATCCATTTGTACCAGAACCAGGGAAATGTTACAGTCAAGAAGACTTGGAAACACCTCCCAACAACAATACCTAAAAGTTCAGTAGTCACTTTCACTCCCAAGTGCTCCTTGCAGGTTCCCTAAGTTTGGCCACTAAGGTTATCTTGCGTAAAGTGTGGATACACAGTTGGGCCTGGGCGGTATCCTATCATCTCCCTAACAATACGGTGTCTGCCTTGTAGGGGAGATCATGTTATCTATACCTATTCTTTTACCTCCTTGGTAATGGTACACTTCTGATCCAGGATCTCTTTGAACATTTTCTTATAGTAGGATTTAATAACACCCTAAAAGACAATAATTCTATGCTTCAAAAATATGCCTAATGAAACTAGATTGGTAGGTGTTGTTTGGATACCTAGCCCAATCAATCCTACCAAACTAAAATATTTTTCTTGACCTCCTGTGGAGGATTTTAGATGGTTAGCATTTATAATGGTTTATTTTTAAGGATATTGCTGTGAGTTTTAAATGAGTGTAAGGGAGGTATTTCACACTTCCCTTCCTTTCCTATTCATTGAAATCATGAAGAACATACTCGGATTGAAAGAGTATTTAGGTCCCTTGATGTGTGCAAGTGGGAAATCACATGTGATGAAAGAAAATTGTATTGTTGCAATTAAGTAAAGTGCTAAAAAAATGATGGAAATTGTAACTTGAGCTCTAAACAAACTAATGATGCTTGCAAAAATGAATGCTAAGTGTGCAATGGAGGTATTTCACCCTTCACTCGCTTTTCTAATTTGCATAAAGCATGAAGAGAATACTTGGGGAGGGGAGAGTATTTAGGTCCTTTCTTGTGTAAAAAGTGGATTCTATACTACTTGAACTAAAGATGTTAAAGTAAATCAGAGAACCATAAGATGTCCCAAATACTAGTGACAATATTGAGGTGCTTGGGGAGCCTCAAGGTTGGTTACCTAAGTAGATTTCGAGGGATGACACCTTTAATTCCTAATCTTGGTCTAGGTGAGATAATTACTATATAAAAAATTAATCATTTAGAGTTAATTAATTCCTAGTTCATTAGTGAGCATTGATTGGGCTGCATATTGTTCACTGAATATATCTAAAAAAAAGAAAGAACATTCAACACATAAAATAAATTTGCAGTCGCACTGTAGTGTAGAAGAAACACTCACTGGAGTGCTATTGCATGGGAACAATGAGAGAAAATAATGTTGGAGTGGGACAGACAAACCGCGTGGGCATAAGTCTGTTAAAATGTGCGGCTTGCGTGTTTTTCAAAAAAGTATATGCATTGTTAGCATCCCCAAGACGTCGGGAATTGCACAAATTATAAAATGATTTAGACGACTGAATGGGGGACAAATTCCTAGGATGAGAGGAATGACCCTCTTCACCTGTAAAGAAAAATACACCAGAAATCAACCACTATACAGACAACAAACTAAGTTAAGAGAAATGAACAAAAAATAAAGTGGAGTTGTCATTAATACTATTGTGGAAAATATTACAAAAGAGTGATTTCCCACTTTGGAGAGGGGTCAAGCCTTGTAGGATGCAACAAGGCCCAAGTATTTGTAGCCCCTTTTGAGTGGTGAGATTGTGACCCAAGTGATTTTGCAAAATATTGTTAGAAGAAACTAAAACAAAACAAATAAAATGATAACACAACTAAACAAAATTCCAAAGGGAGTAGAGGATGCAAAGTCCAACAATCAATCTAATCCAAACCACTTGTATATTTCCCAATGGTCAAGTTAGTACAACACCTTGGATATGTGAACTCCAAAATGAGGCAAATGATCTTCCTAAGGGAGGCCTTACTTGTCCAAACTTGTTTACAAAATGGTTAAGGAACTAAATGAGAAGAACATGTTGAAATACTAAGAGGGGGGTGAATCAATATTTGCATAATTATTAAATTTTTAATCAAGAGCAAGTTACTAATTACCAATCATAGCATGCCATCAATGTACATAAAGATAACAAGATGCATAGTACACAATATTTTGACATGGAAACGTAAGTCCTGGGGGTAAAAACCACATAATCCTTTTTAAAAATAAATTTGACCATCCCAAGGGTATTACTTTTTCCATTCCTTCAAGGATCATTAAACCATTAAGTGTGGGGGTTCCTAGGCTTCTCCTAGGGTACCATGACCTCATTAAAGAACAAATGACCACATAATGGGTCATTTGGTCTCTTTGAAGTTATACAACTTCTTTAACCCATCAAGGATATTTTTTAGGGTATTATGGCATAGGTTGAGGGCCCAAGGAACCAAAGAAACAAATGGGGAACCATAGAAATTACTTAGGGAAGATTAATTATACTAAAGGGTGTATAGGTATTTTTCCATTGTTCCAAGGCCTCCAAGGGCTTCGGACTTGAGCTTGGACAAGTTCAAAAGGTCTCCTTTGACAATGATAACCATTGATGGACTACTAACCCTTAGGAAATCCTCAAGGGGAACCAAGACACACCTTTTGGAATCAATGAAAATTTAGTCAACAATATCCCCCTTTTCCATTGATGACAACTTCAAAGATACCCATTTGAACAAGCTTCCTTTGTCCACAAATATCCCCCTTAGAGTAGCCTTCCTTTACTTTCCTTGTTCAACTTTTTCTCCCCCTTTGGCATCAATGGAAAAGGGTTCTCCTTGTAGTATTAATTATCACCCTATCATACCGTTGTGTTATTGAAGATGTATGAATTAAATTAGGAGATAATATGACTCCCGATTTTTCTAGGAGGTACTCAAAGGTCTCTCTTGGGAGAGGCTTAGTAAAAATGTCTGCAATCTGTTCTTTTGTCCCAATATATTCCAACTTGATATTCTTATTTGCGAATTTCTCTCAAAGAAAGTGAAACTTGATAGGAATATGCTTGGTCTTGGAGTGCATGAATCAATTCTTGGAGATACTTATGGGACTCGTATTGTCACATGGAATTGGAATTGGCTCATCACATGTCATGTGTATGTCTTGCATAGTTTGTTTCATCCAAAGAATCTGAGTACAACAGGTGGCTTCTGCTATATATTCTGCTTCAGCGGTTGATAAGGACACCGAAGATAACTTTTTCCTCGACCAAGATACTAGACAATTTCTTAAGAAAAATGATGTTCCACTGGTGTTTTTTTTCTGTTGTCAACACATCCTGCCCAATCTACATCTGAATAAGCTATTAATGTTAGCTCATTTCCTTTTGGATACCAAAGTCCAAAGTCCATAGTTCCTTTGAGATATCTGAATATTATTTTAACTACTATAATGTGAGTTTCCTTTGGAGCATCTTGAAATATTGCAACTTGTCCGATGACTTGCATAACATTTGGTCTTGAGGTCGTTACATATAGTATACTACCAATCATTTACCTATAAATCCTTTTATCAACTTCTTTAGATTCATCTTCCTTACTTATGTTACAATCGGTGATCATAAGAGTACTCACAGGTTTACAATCTTCCATATTGAATTTATTTAACATTTCCTTGATGTATTTAGTCTGAGTAATAAAAATGCCTTATGTTCATTGAGATATTTTATGTGCTAAGAAGAGGTTAATTCACCGAGCAAAGACATTTTGAACTCTTACTGCATGTCCTTAGCAAATTGTTGACTTATTGAGTTGTCATCACTTCCAAAGATGACATCATCAACATATACTTCAATGATGAGTATGCTGCCATCATCCTATTTGATGTACAAATTGTTGTCTGCACTTCCCCTCTTAAAGTTTTGTTGCTACAAGTACTTGTCCAATATGGAGTACCAAGCTCTAGGAGCTTGCTTTAGCCCATGTAAATCCCTTTTGAGTCTACATCCATGGTCCTTGTTTTCTGAAAGTTGGAATCCTTCTGGTTGTTCGATGTAGACTTCTTCTTTTAATTCCCCATTCAAAAAAGATGATTTTACATCCAACTGATACACTTTGATATATTTGGAGTAAGCATAAGCCAATATCATTCAAATAGCTTCCATTCTGGCTATTGGTGCAAATGTTTCTTCAAATTCTATTCCTTCGATTTGAGCATATCCTTACAAACCAATTAGTCCTTGTTTCAGATTACATGTCCATATTTATTCATTTTGTTTTTGAAAACCCACTTTGTGCTAGTCATATTCTTGTTATTTGGTCTAGGAACAAGTTCCCATGTTTCATTTTTCTCAATTTGATCTAATTTTTCTTCCATTGCTTTGACCCATTGCTCATCTGTACTGGCCTCTGCAAAAGTTCATGGTTTAGTTGTAGACAATAGAGATAAGTGTACCTGATCATTTCTTCCAAATTGTCTTCTTATAGTTCCTATTCTAATATTCTTATCACCAATAATTTGATCTGATGGATGGTTCTTTTGGTAGCATTTCTTAGGAATTTGTTGACCCTTTTGTTCTTCTTGTTCCACAGTTGGTGGATTTTGTTCTTCATCTTCCGTAAGTTGTTCTTCATTCTCATCTAGTTGTTTGTCCATTTTAATTTCCTTAATTTATTTTCATTCATAAACTTCCTCTTCTTCGTCATCCGACTATTTTGAGTCTTCTCTGGATGATGTTAGTCTAGTCTCATCATTTTTCATGTTGATGCTTTCAATTACATTGTTTAATCTCAAATTGTATCATTTGTAAGCTTTACTTTTGGATGAATATCCAATGAATATTCCCTCTTGCACTCAAGAATCATTTTTTCAATATTCTTATCTTCTTTCTTGATATAACACTTGCTTCCAAATATTTTGAAGTGTCGTACATTTTCCACTCTTCATGTCCATAAATCGTCGGGAGTTTTATCATTTTTGATCTTGAGTAGCCCTATGTTCATGATATGTACTGATATATGAACTACTTGTCCCAAAAATATGCCATTCAACTTAGATTCATTAAAAATGGTTCTAGCCATTTCCATTCCATATCTATTCTTTCTTTCAACAACTCCATTTTGCTGAGGTGTTCTGGCTATTGAAAACTGTCTTTTTATTCCATGCTATTCACAGTACTTGTTGAATTCATCTGAAGTGAATTCTGCACTGTTATCATATATGAGGCACTTGATTCGTCATCCTATTTCATTATCGACCAGTTCCTTGAAAGTTTTGAAACATCTAAAAGCTTTTGACTTCATGTTGAGAAGACATACCCATGTCATCCTGGTATAGTCATAAACAAGTAGCATAAAATATTGTTCACCATTCAGTCCTTTTCTCTTTTTTGGTCTGCATAGGTCAGTATGAACGAGCACCGAAGGTTTTGTAGAAGAATGCTCTTTTGTATTGAAATGTACTCTTATTTGTTTTCCACGTTGATAGTGTTCACATATAGTGTTAGAGGGATTTGCAACTTCTGACATATTCCAAACTGCTTAGTTTTGTATATTTTGACCAAATTGTCAAAATATATATGCTCCATTCTTCTATGCCAAATACAGCTTTCATCCTCTTTTCCCAAGTGACATTTCTCAGACTCAATCTTATGCAACACATATATGTTGTTGGGAGTCTTAGTGGATGTGGATACCAACTTTCTTGATCCTTGTTTCCTTATTCTGCATTCTCTTGAGTTGAAGAGGAGTTCATGTCCTTGATGACACATATGTCTGATGCTCAAAAAATTATGCTTCATGTTGTCTACAAGCAAGACATTTTCAGCCAAGGAGTTTTTACATCCAAGATTTATTGTGCATTTCCCTAATAATTTTGTTGAATTGTTGTTTCCGAAGGAGACAGACCCTTTTTCCTTTTCAATATTAACAAAATCACTTTTTTTACCTCTCATATGCTTGGAGAAACCGCTATCAACATACCATTCACCAAATCTATTATTCTGAGCTTGAAGAGAAATTCCACATTCATAATTATTTAAGCTGTCCTTGCATTAGATCCAACCTTGTGATGTTCCCCTTTTGATTGTTGAAACTTTCCTCATTTCTTATTATTGGTATCTTCATTCATCAATCCCTAGCTATATGTCCAAAGTTTTTACACTTGTAACATTCTATTTTTGATCTCAAGGGACCAAATCTGATATTGTACTATGGCCATATGAGGCTTGCAGGGTTATTCCTTGTTTCAAAATTTCTTCTTTGAAAACATTTTACATCTTTGTGCCCAATTTTTCCACATGTAAAGAAATACCCATAAAATAAATGTCCATACCTAGGAACATATGAAGGATTTTTCCTTATGAGATCTGGTCTTTCTACTGGCCCTCCTTTTGGTATGGGTTGTTCTGATTGGAATTTGATCTCTTATTCATTAGTGGAGTTCTTGACAACTTTTGCATAGCTTATTGGCTTCTCTTCATTACCTGTCGTTATTGAGCTTGAGGTCTCATCAATATTTTGCGTGTATCCTATACCGGTTTTGTCGAAGAATGGATTTTGATTGATGATAATTTGTTCTAGAATCTTGGAGATGTTTTCATAACTCTTGTCGATATCTTTCGTTTGTAATTTTGTTTTCATAGATACTAACTCAAACTCACTATTTTATTTTTATTTCATATTTTCCATCAACTGTTCAATAAGAGAGTATTCGATTCTTTTGTCTTCTTCCAGTTTGACCTTCAGGTCAACAATTATTTTCTCAAACCCTTGTGCATCTTCCTTAAGCACCTTGTTCTCCTTCCTAACTTTCTTCAGTTCCTTCAAGGAGATTATAAGTTGTGCTTCAAGATCTACCTCACCTTCAGATTCAAATTCTTCATCACTATTAAGATCCTCATATGAGTTTACCACCATAAAGAGTACCTTTTATGGTTCACTGTCATTGTCACTGTCACTGTCACCGTCGTTCTCAGAGTCTTTAGTGGATGAGGTGTTGTCCCTTTTAGTATAGAGACTTTTCTTCTTTGTGAACTTTCCTCTTTTCTTATCCTTGTAATTATTGTACTTCTTGTAGGGTTTGAATATGCCCTCTTCATCACTATTTGATTCTTTGCATACATACATTTATAAGAAAAATGACCAATCTTTCCACATGAATTTTTTTTGAGAGATAACGTACCTTTCTATTTCCTAGTACCTCTCTTCAACCTTTGTACAAAGTTATCTATTTCCCGATCATCATAATCATCACTTGATGGCTTTCCATTTGTTGAATTATTCTTCCTAACTTGTTTAGAGGATACTTTGCACGTTGTTTCCTTTCTTGATGTGTCCTTGTCTTAAATTCTCATTTCATAGGCCATAAGCATTAAGTTTAGCTAATCTACTGTCATAGTCTTCATATTTGTTCTTTCTTCTAGGGCAGAGACCTTAGGATTGAACCTTTTGGGAAGAGTCCTTAGAATTTTTTGAAAAACTATGGCCTCATCAACTTCTTCACCCAAACCTCTGTTGGTATTCACAATTTGATCAAATCGAAGAATATAGTTTGTGATTTCTTTGTCCTCATTCATCCTTAGATGTTCAAATTGTCTTCTCTTCATTTGAAGTTTGGCTTCCTTGACTTTATTATCTCCTTCGTATGTACTTTGGATTTTATCCCACATTTCCTTTGCAGAGGGGCAGTTCATCACTTTGGCAAAGATGAATTCATCTATAGCACCCAAAAGATGATTTCTGGATTTTGAGTTGTTATTGTATTGAGTCAACTCATCTACATCTGTTGGTATGGTATTTGGTACCTTGTACCCATTTTGATACTTTGCCATATCTATATTCCTTGTGCTTCCATGTAAGCTCTCATCCTTATGCTCTAGAATGCATAGTTGGTCCCATCAAACAAGGGTGATCCACTTTTACTTTGTTTAGAAAACTTTCCCATGACTTCCTTCCAGCGCTTAGACTGTTTTGAAGGAACCCGCTCTGATACCAATTGCTGAAATATTGAGAGGGGGGTGAATCAGTATTTGCACAATTATAAATTTTTTAATCAAGAGCAAGTTGTTAATCACTAATCATAGCATATCATCAATGTACATAAAAATAACAAGATGCACATTACACAATAATTTGACGTGGAAACCCAAGTCCTGGGGGTAAAACCACGAAACACTTTTTAAAAATAAATTTGACCGTATTAAGGGTATTACTTTTGCTATTCCTTCAAGGATAATTAAACCATTAAGTGTGCAGGCTCCTAGACTTCTCCTAGGGTACCATGACCTCATTAAATCACAAATGGCCACATAATGGGTCATTTGGTCTCTTTGAAGTTCTAGAACTTCTTCAACCCACTAGGGACACTTTTTAGGGTATTAGGGCATAGGTTGAGGGCCTGAGGAACCCAATAAACAACTGGGGAACCATAGAACTAAATTAGGGGAACTTAAGCACACTAAAGGGTGTACAGGGATTTTGCCATTGTGCTAAGGCCTCCTAGGGCTTCAAACTTGGGACTGGACAAGGTAAAAAGGTCTCCTTTGACAATGATAACTAATAACGGACTACTAACCCTTAGGGGATTCTCAAGGGGCACCAAGACACATGTGTTGGCATCAATGACAATTTAGTCAACAAAATACTTGCTCCTTGAGGGAAGGCGTAAAGGGATCTTTGATGAATACTTGAAAAGAGGGAAGAGGTGAGCTAAGAGGAATCTCAATCACAATTCCAGCATCATAACCTTTCTCAAAGTTTCTTCTTATAATAATCATTCCCATTGATTTCTTTTATATGCCAATAGGTGGCCAAGAAATATCAAGATCATAATGTGAACCTATTCGTCCATGTTTTGGCTCGAAAGTACACCAAAAGGCCATTTAAGGAAACCAAGTGTGGGGAGAAAAAATAAAAAATGATTTGGGTAGGTGGAGATTTCATGAGTATCCAATGCACCACTGGTGGGTGATATTCCATAGTTTGTGTTAGTCATGTGGATCTCAAAGGAAAATTCGTGCTGTAGCATAGGCGTTGTTATGGAGATGCACACTATAACGCGTATAATCATGGCTTTTAATGACATGGTTGTGAAATTTGATTTCCTTGGGGCCATTTTGGAATCAATATGCTCTTTGGATCTTGTGAATATGTCTTCAACTGGATACATGATGTATGTTGATGGTGCTTTACTGTGTGATTTGCGAAATTGTCGTAGGTGTGCAAATTTTTTGTGATAACAAAAAGAGAGGGGGACATAATTTGTATTGAGTCAAGAAGGATTCTTATTGGGTAGGAATGCGTTTCTATGGATGGAAGGGGTAGGTTATGGAGGTTAATTTATGGTTATGAATCTCAATCACTTTTTTGTATTAATTATTAGGATTTTGACTTTGGATATGTAACATTGATCCATCATTCTGACCACAAAATGGGTAGTTATGATTTCCATACTTAAAATTTTTCCCCATGGAGATCATTATTCAAATTCAAAACTAATTTAAACCTTAAATCATTAACATAAATTAAGAAATGCATGGGAAAGTGCATAAATATAAAATGCATAAGAATCAATGAGCAATTCACACACATACCATGCAGAATACTATATTTTTCATTATAGAAAACAAAGATAATTTTGCATATTCATATACAATAGTAAACAATTATATTTTAGTTGAAGAATATATAATAAATTGGTTGTGTATAGGAGCGATTTTCCTCCCAAACATAGGTATCAACTATTGATATTGTCCCTAAGTCAAGATATGAGGCCATTGAGGAAAATGAAACAACTACAAGCTTCAGCATCTCTTAGCCCAACCCATTTTCCTCATGCTTAGCTAATCTGCTCACCACAAAGCACTATAAGAATCTCATTCAACCACCACAACCATGGATTTTTCTTCCATTGCCCCATAGAATACAAGGAAGGCCTCATGTTTCTCTTCTCAATAGTGCCTCAAAGTACCCATCCGCGACAGTGCTCTTGTAAGGTTTAGTTCGATTTTAAAAATTAGTTCTCATACAATTAGATTGGATAGCCAAATAATTAAGACAATAACATAAGAAAATTAACTAAAATAAAATTCATTTATATGAGTAATTTGATGATCCAGATGGATATTGGTGGCCATCCACCTATTCCACTGGCTCAAAACAATTTCCCATTGTGGCAATGTCCTAGTTATTTTTCTGAGGCTTTTTGGGTCCCAAAATTTTGGGGCCATTTTGAGGCCCTAAACAACGTTTTTTGGTGATTCAAGTGGAGGGAAGCGGGGGAATGGGTTCCTTTAGCATGAATTTGGCCCCTAGTTGGAATATGTAAATCTCAAATAGACCTTTCCAATGGGCTATCGAGCGCCCAAATCATAGATCGTATGCAAAAGTTATGACCTCGGGGAGTTGACTATTCAACTAACCACCTTGGGGCCGCAAACTTTATGACGATTCATATTCTAGGGTCATGTTTTGGAATTTTTGGGTTGTCAAACACATTATTATCATAAATAGGACCCTTTGGCCTCATTTGGTATTCAACTTGGCAGGAATGAGCATAACAACCACATCTCTTCTTAGAGATAGCTACCACCATTATAGCTGTTGTATTACAGTCTGTTCTATTTCCGTCATTTAATAGAATATGTGTTTACTGTATCTCTGTTTTGATTAAAAAATGTATGTGTTTATGATTATGTATCTATTCTTTCATTTCGTTCATGCATAAATCCAGATAATTTGATCTAACTATTTGTAATTGATCACATTATTGATTTAAATGAACAAGAAGGAAGGCATACCTGTAACCAAATGAGACATTCAAAGAATGTACATTTGGACCTCGATGAGTAAGGGAGTATTTCAACATGTGGGGAATGAATCTCCACCCAATCAACCTCTCAGTGAACCCTCGAGATCCCCTGAGTCCTCAACAAAGAAAATTGAGCTAGATCTATTCTCTTACCTCCTGTAACTGTCCCTATCTCAACAAGAATATAAGACGGATAGAGTTTCCTTCCCTTCCAATCCTCCTCCTTCCTAAATATTATATTTATTTTATTTGGTACTTAACCCATGTATATTTAATTAATTTTTCTTAACCAATTCTTCTTTTATTATTTATTTTTATAGTTTTAATATATAATACTATTACTTACTTTTCTTATGTTTTTAATAGCTAGTTTAATACAAAATTTGGGTTGTTACATACATCCCTCCTTAGGAAAAATTAATCTTGAAGTTACTTCATACATAGATAGTATTTAATATGCTCATGCATCACACGATATGCACCTAAGTAACTAGTAATATTACATAGTTGAGAGAGTTACTCGAATGGCAAGTATGAGTAATTATTACATATGTACTAATAACAAGTACAATAGCCTATATTAATACATGCTCTTGATTATTCTTATTGTATTCCTAAAGCGAAACCAATTCATACCATTATGCATAGTCAAATGATGCATCAATCAATTCATATTATTAGGTATCATTATTACCTTTATGTATGGTTTACTTCCTCCCTTACATGCCCACTCACCATGGAATGGGACCTCTACTATAGTGTGATCCTACAATAGGCATTAGAAGTTTCTTGGGATGTTTCTGTGGCTTCATTCACCCTCTCACTTCCAGTATTGTTGGCCTAAAAGGCCTCATATGGGTGACCTATGCATCTGGTTACTGGTACACTACTCTAGTGTACTCCAATAATATCGAAAGGCTAGACCAACTTCCTCCCTATCCTCCCTAAATGAAACCAGCCTCAGGAATCAAATGTCCCTTTCCATATGCCTCACACTAGATATTATAACTCTAACCATGGACTTCTGGTACCTTTGGAAGTTAAAATAACTATCAACATAGGTTTATTGGTTGAGTTGTCCCTAACCTATAAGATACCACTTGTAGACAATTTCATTCATGGTGATGGGCTCCCATGAAATCCTTGAATAAATTAGCATCCAAGCCCATAAGTGGATTCCTTGAAGTACCTTCCACTCTCAACATATTGATAATTGTTAGTCATCATCATATCATAGTCTTACAATTATAAATATCATAAAACCCCATGCTTATGCATGCCATATAACATCATATTAGAATCTATAATAAGAAAGAACCACATATGAGCCATATGTAATTATAAGAACATCTCAATACATGACATCATCATCTCATAGAAAATAATCCACACACTACTTGTCACATGTGAAAACAATAACACATTTTTCTCATCAAATCTTCATTAAAAGGAACACACATAATCCTATCATCATATCATTAATGAGATATTATTAGAAACCATTATTAATGCAACTACATGCAATTAACGCATATCAATATTATACCATGAAATGTTTTCAAACAATTGTGACCAAATATAGCATGCCACCGTAGGCCTCACCTCAACATAAGTATAATGGAACCACCTCCTACAAGCGTTCATTAAACACCATAACATCAAAAATATTATTATTAATATAATCATCTCAACATATAGCATATGCAAAACCAATGAGACATCATGAAAATTCATATCACGATTAATCAACCATAACCAACTTCACTAGTATGCATGAATAATCAACAATACATACCGAAAGTTATATATAATTCCAAAGAAGATCATCAAACACCATCTAGTATATGGATTTTGTTAGTCTAGGTTGACTTCACAAAAGGTTATCATGAAATGAATTACTATGAGTGACCTATGGTATACTCAAGATGCAAATCATCTTTTTATTTTTTATTTTAATCTTGTGTAACACCCTATTTTTTACCCCAGTATGTAATGATGTAAATATTGATGAAATGGCTAGATGTCAGACATCAATGGTCTAGTGTGACCAAGATGATGTAGTTATGTACATTTTATGTTTAATATGAAAACCATGACTACCGTAGACTAAGAAAGAAAAATATGAGATGGGGGACTATGATTCCATAAGATAGAAAATGAAAAGGGGGCTTAAGGGGGAGATGATCCTATGACTTATAAGTTAAGTCATTATCATGAATATCCATTTTTTTATATCTTAAGTTTACTAACACCTATTAATTAAAAGTGAATTATCCATATCTTAGGTTAATTATCATAAACTTAGGATTAGTTGGGAAAAAAGATGAACTTCCCATGTGTGTCACTTGTCTAGTTCTCATCATCCTTGCATGTCACTTGGTTAGTTCTCATCACCCTTGCATGTCATTTGGATAGTTCTCAACATGCATACAAATGATTGAAAACTAGTTCATTCATATTTATTCTATCATTCAGTCATCATTTTTATACATCACCGAGCTACCATATCGTACCATAACCTACAACTGCACTTGAGATACTAGTGCCAGGAAATTGAGTATTCCTTATGAGATAACTTGTCATGTTGCTGAGTTCCTTGGAGTCCTGACTTGATGAGACCCCAGATGACCTATGCTGGAGTCCTAGAAGGGAATTGGGGAAATATCCCAAGGGACTATTAAATCAGAGAAGAGAACCTAAAGGACTATTAACTCAAAGAAGAGAACCCCACTCCTTGCGTTGTTCAGCTTGATGGGGGATGTTGTGGGAAATAATTCACAAGAGTGTTTCCCACTTTGGGAAGTGTATAGGATTTATAGGATACAACATGGACTCAGTATTTGTATCCCCTTGGTGGAATTGGTTGGGTGACCCCACGTGATCCTGAAATAGATTGTTAGAGGGAAATAAAACAAAACTAATAAAATGATAACAAAACTTAAACAAAATAGAAAAAAGGGGAGAGGATGCAAAATCCACCAATCAATGTGACCCAAACCACTTGTATATTTCCCAGTTGTCAAGATAATACAACACCTTGGATAGGTGAGCTCCAAATTGAGGCAAACACTCTTCCTAAGGGAGGCCTTTGTTGTACACCAAATGTTTGTAGTGTGGTTAGGGAACCAATGTGTGAGAAGAGAACTTGCCCCTTGAGGGAAGGAGGAAAAAGGAGCTTTGTAAATGCTTGGAAATAGGGAAGAGGTGAGCTAGGGGAAGCTCAATCACAGTTCTAGAAGCATATATTTTCTAAAAACTATTCTTACAATAAGCATGCCCATGGACTTCTTTTATAGTCCAAGAGGTGGCCAAGAAATGACAATATCCTAGTGTGAACCCATTGATTCATGTTTTGGCTCTAAAGTAAACCAATAGGCCATTTAATACAACCAAGTGTGTGAGAGGCCAAATTCAAATTCAAATGGCTAAGTGGAGCTTTCATGAGACATCAATGTGTTGTTGGTGGGTGAGATCTCCTCATTTGAGTCAGACACATGGATATCGAGGGAATTTCCAAGTTGTAGCAAAGTCGTTGTTCTTGAAGTGCGTGTTGTAGAGCGTGTAACTAGAGCTTAATCCATGTTGTTGTGGATTTTGAATGTCTAGGGGCCATCTTGGACTCAATATGCTCTTTGGAATTTATGAATGTGTCTTTGGATGTGTGCATACTATATCTTGACACTACAAGTGTCATGACCCTTCCTTGAAGGAAATCAAGTGTTGAATTTGTCAAGACCTAGGGGGTCTAAAATTCAATTAACTAAATCTTTCCTAGGTAATTATGGTAAAATAAGACTATAAGGCATGTATTGATTAAATTTATATTTCTGGATTTTCTCATGTAACTAGTTTTTATAAAAAAATAATAATGTGCAAATGAGTTGTGATGCTTCTAGAAGTCAAAGAGGTTGAATTTGGAAAGTCATATTTCTCAAAATGAAAGTGGAAACAATGAAAAAAGAAGGCAAAAGAAGCTTTTAGGAAAAAGGTGGAAACTTCCAAAAGCAAGGAAGAGCAAAGCAGATACAAAAGAAGGAAAGTACACAAAAAACTGTTAGGAATAAAGTAGGAAACTTTCAGTCAAGGAAAGTGCATTTTCCAAATGGGATGAAGGATACAAGAATGGAAACATATTTGAGGACTCAAACTTTCTAAAATTCTCAAGGAGGGCGCATTGATGGTTAGGGTTAGGGTTTCTAAGTGGACGAATTTCTCTCATAGGTCACCTATTACCCATACCTACTAAACAAGTCACAAGTGATATATTTAAAGGAAATTCGACCTCCTTTACTTAGTTTGGTTAATGTATGTTTTGGTATTGAATGGAGCCTAAGCTTCGATACTGAGTGGTGAACCTCAGTCTCTTGGGTGTTGTGCCCCAAGTACCTTGTTCCCCTTCTCCCCTGTTCTTCCCATCTTCATTGTAGGTCTTCTTGAAACTAGGGAGAAAATTTAATATACTAAAGGATTCTATTTGCAGGTGTTGATGTCTCTTTTATTCCCTTATCAGATAATCTTGGAGAGCTTTGAGGCCTCCTATCAGTGACATCCCTTCATCTTCTCTTCTCGTCTATGTTCTATGATATTCTAGCAATTTTGGAGCTATGTAATGGACATTTAGACATAAATATGATATTATATATATATTGATGTCTATTTTACTATTAAATATTAGGTTCATATCACCTTCAAGTCACTCCCAAAGTTTGTGAGGTTCAGGGATCGAATTTCTTGGGTTTTCTAGCTCTAGAGTCATATTTTTTGGAGTTGTGCTATGAGAGGTTACCTCTGTGAATTTTTTGAGAATTATTTCAACCCTTATGGTACTGATATGTTATTATTTACATTCTCTGCAAGTTTTATAATATTCTGATCTGTTTTGACCGAGTTTAATATCAATCTTTTACACCCTACCTAGACTTCATTGCTAACATGACTATTTTTCCAGTTCGAAGCATTTTATGTACCTAAAAAATTCCATTTGTTTTAATTTATATTATGAACATTAGTTAATGCCATAATTATGACATCCCATGTTTAAAACCAAATTTTATTGCCTCTCTTATTGCATTTGGAAAGCACTGAATCTTGACTAGTTGCATAATCCTAGTAACTAGTTTTCATAGTCCAAACCTTAATCTGCCTTGTGACTGTCCATACTTGTTTAAAACCTGAATAAAAATTTATATACAAGTATTATAATATTATTTCCAATCCCAATCAATTTCCTCAATCCACTGGTTGTTGGATGTGAAATAATCTTCTTGTTTCACGGTTGGGTGACCCAGAAGCGTGGGAGTAAGTCTCAACATAAATGATTCCGAAACCTAAATGCTCCCTAATATAAATGTGTTAAGGAATATTATTTCTCATTACTAAAAGTTTCCTTGGTTTTTTCCCTCAGCTTGCTTCCCCGTTCATAAATTTCTCAGCAAAATACCCTTATCTGCTTAGTCCCAAAATTGACTAATTGAGTGCAAGTTTTAATACAAAATTTTAATAAAATTTTCCACAAGTTAATATTATGATATGTACACTAGATATGGGATATTATGGTGGTATAATATCTCTTTCATGGGCTCATACTATGGAAATAAATCTCTCACTGAAAAAATTTGTAGCCATGTCATACTATGATGATGACTCTGATGATCAATATGAAGAGTACTGCAGACAGTATGAAGAAGAAGAAGTCCTCTATGTTGATGGATTCATATCAATATATGAGGATGGTGAATTCTATGGAAAAGCATATAGAGAAGAAATAAGGGTTGAACCTTCAATGGTTAATAAAGACTTGTTCAAGATGAAAGAAGCATGTGAAAACATGCCTTCTACTACCAAGAGTATCTAGCTTTGGGTAAGAAAATTTGTGCAGAAATTTATTTAAAAGAATTTATTTATTTCCATTATGGATTTTGGCCCAAGGATGTGGAAGAGCATTATTTAAATACCAGCAAATAATCCATAGAGGAACCAACTTGTTCCAACTATGTGAGTAAAGAAGAAGAAAGAGGATCGAAAGAGGAAGATTTAACAAAGCCATCTGTTGGTCCAAGAATTATGAGATTGTTTGGGTATTTTTCAAACATAAATTTTGTTAGTTTTTCATCATATAAGCTACCATTATGGTCTTAGGATCTTTTCACTGAGAGAATAACAAGCACAGCAATAAAACATAAGCACAACACAAGATACAAGAGACACAAAGAATTTTCCTCGGGGAAACCATAAAGGAGAAAACCCCGCAACTTCCTCAAAGATAGAATCAACACAAAATGGTAAGACCCCAAAACAGTAATATGCACTCCCGACAGCAGCAGTCTCTCTCTCTCTCTCACATTGAGAGAGATTCTCCTCCCACTCATGCGCCCCAATGAGTGAGTGTGAGTGTTGCAAGTGAGATAAATAGAGAGGCTCACTCTCTATTTATATTCTTTCGTTCACTTGAAGTGCACNAGTATAATAACCCAAGGGCCCCATAACTGTGGGGACTTTAACCCTTGACCAATAGGAGGGTAACCCACAATGACTTGACATGACTTTCTCATTATAGAAACTTCCCGATCGGAACATCGGGGCATGACATGACTCAAATACATCCCAGAATAAACATTGGGTTACAATAGATAAGAAATACAAGTGAATACATTCTGAAGTTACAATTACATCAATACTCCCTCCTAACTAGGAAGGTATTCTCTTGACACAATTTATTAGCACAAGACTTCTTCTCTGTATCATCTGAATCATCATCAACTTCTCGTCATCTTCATCCTCAAGTCATCTTCATATTTAGTCATCTTTCATCTGGATCTGGATCATCTCTCGATCTGGATCATTGTCACTGGATCATACTCGATCTGGATCATTGTCACTGGATCATACTCGATCAGGAACATCATCACTGGATCTGGATCATCATCACTGAATCTAGATCATAAATCGATTTGGATCATCATCACTGGATCTAGATCATCACTCGATCTAGATCATCATCACTGGATCTAGATCATCACTCGATCTGGATCTGGATCTGGATCATCTATTGATCTGGATCATCACTGCTAGATCTAGATCATCACTCGATCTGGATCTCTCGGAGTCATCATAACTGGATCTGGATCATAGCTCGATTTGGATCTCACCTGGTCATCATCATGTGTGTGCTATCTTGTCATAGGAAGTTATATAGAGCCAACCTTCTTTCATGCTGGGTGTATTCCTACCTCCTTGTAGGTCTTTGGTAGCCCTTATATTTGACCTACTCATCAGAATGGCCAGTACTCACATCTGACATGGGAGGAACCTAATCCTTTAGCCATGACAAAATGGCTTTGCCCATACATCTGACCTGCTCATCAGAATGGTGGTAGCCCTTACATCTGTCCTACTCGACAGAATGGTGGTAGCTCTTACATCTGTCCTACTCGACAAAATGGCCAACACTCACATCTAACATGGGAGGAACCTAATCCTTTAGCCATGAACAGAATGGATCTGCCCTTACATCTGACCATGGAAGGAACCAATCCTCTCAACATGTCAGAATGGCTATGGATCTCAGCACTCATATCTGACATGGAAGGAACTGAATCCTCTCACCATGACAGAATGGCTCAGCCCTTATATCTGACCTACTCGTCAGAATGGATTTTGGACTCATCACTTTACCTTGGAGGAAAACTTGATCTAGAGAACACCAAGCTTCTCCCTAAAGTACTCAAACTTCACTCTGGCTAATGGCTTCATCAACACATCAGCTATCTGTTCCTCCGTCGCAACATACTGGAGCTTCACTGCTCCTCTCTACACCATATCCCTGATATAGCGATACTTGATCTTGATATGATTCGACTTGTCATGGAACACTGGATTCTATGACAACTTTATGCAACTCTAGTTGTCTCAATGTATACAAGTAGCATCCATTTGGAGATCAAATAAATCAGACAGAAGCTTCTGTAGCCATATTGCCTCACAACTAGCTGAATAAGCCGCGACATACTTTGCTTCAGCTGTACTCAGTGCCACACGGGATTGCTTCCTGCTAAACCAAGAGATCACACTTGATCCCATACTGAAGCAACACTTTGAAGTGTTCTTCCTATCGATTGTACTACCTGCCCAATTTGAATCAACATAACCCTCCAGGTTAATCTTTTGATTCGCATCGTACTTGAGCCCATAATCAACCATACCCCTGCATGCTTTGCAACCATTAGGTGAACATGTCTCAATGTGTTCACAACAAAGAAAATATCTGGTCTCAGGTACATCAAGGACCCAATCATCTAATGATACATCGTAGCATCAACCATCTCTGATGAAGCATCACTTAACAAATTCAGGTTCGATGCCATAGGTGTGGTCATGCAGTCCATCATCCTGAATCTATTCAGGATCTCTACTACATACTTCCCTTGTTCACACCTCCATGCCTAGAAAATAGTGCATCGACACATAACAAGAGCATTACTGGTCTTCTGCCTTCAACCTTGAAGCAAAGGTTGGAATCCACTTTACCCTCAGTAAAGCCTAGAGTCATCAGTAATCTGCCCATCCTGTCATACCATGTCGAACCTCAAGATATTCTATAGTCACTCCCTCTGTCTTCCATACTCTATGCACTGAAACATTCTGTACTGGAGTGACAAATAGTATCCATCTAGGATCATTGGATACCAAGATCCTCTATTTTGAACTTTTTTCAAAAGTTCTTCTTACATCCATCTGTGAGCTTGTCATCCTTTATCAACCTTGTAGCAAAGGTTAATATATTCATCAAGCTCATTATGTATGTGTTTCAACTCTTACTGGCTACAAATGTCTCTTCGTAGTCTAGGCCTTCTTTTCATGAGAAGCCTCGTGCTACAAATCTTGCTTTGTATCCCATGATGTTTCCATATACTGCATGATGGAACTACGAACTTCCCTTCACGTATCGATACTCCATCCTAGATATCATTCTTCTTGAATTGGTCTTCCATTTATTCTTCATTACTTCTTCATGGCTGGAAGGTTCTGTATCAATGATGTCACTGTATTTGACATATTATTCTTCATTTTGAAATGTCGTCACTTGTTCTTCGAAACAAGTCTCATCCTTCTTTGCTTGTAGGTGATTATGTATGCGGTCTTTCCTACACATCAAATGCATTTGTATGGTTAGAAACATTTCAAAATGAATATTCATACTGGCAAGTTCTTATGCATAAATATATGATCATGCAACTACATTAGCCAATACAACATTCATCCATATCACACTGAAACTTTCTAGATGCCTTCCATCTCTACCAGGACAACATTGAGATTGTGCACTAATCCAATATGTCAGCAAAGAGGTTTCATTCTAGATAAGTAGCAATGGAGAGTTGTATATCACCATGAGCTACTTACCCATCACATGCATATTAGTAGTATTTTGTCATTAATGCAAACATCCTATAATGTATAATACAATAACTAAATATAAACAAATGCATAACAAAACAATGAAATGACAATTGAATACTTATCTTTATTTGTTTCGTGGGTAGACTGCTTCTTGAGCCTTCAACTTCATCGTCTTCTTCATTCATGATAGCATCGTTTCTTATCCAAATGCTAAGGAGGATAAGAGGTGCTTCAAGAGTTGAGTTCTTCATATTCCTCATTGCTTGAGGGATCTTCTTTGGATGGTGATATCTTGATCTTTAATTTCTCCCATCTTCTCTTCTCTTCTTATGAGTCGAGCTTCTTCTTCTTCTCGGAGTCTGCTGAAAGTAATCACTTCCTTTTGGCACGCATTCCTCACATGAATGAATCCCATGATCTTGGGAGGCTATTCAAGGTGGCTATCACCACTTCTACATTCTTCACTTCCGCTTCAAGTTGTTCTTTGATTTGAGAGACCCTTATGACTACATGGTCTCTGCATTTTGGATCTTCACTTCCTTCAACTGGTTTCTTAAGGTCATATTCTGATTTCTGTTCTTCCCTTCAAATAGCCTGGTCAAGGAATCAAACATATTCGGTGTCTTTAAGGAAGACACTTGTAGTACAAGTTGATTCATGACTGAATCAGCAATGATCTTCTTGTCCTTGACCAAGTTCTTCTTGTGTAAGGCTTCTAGCCTCATCTCCCTATGGAACTGGAACCTCTCTACTCATGTAGGTGTCCAATTCATTTTCTTCAGAGAGATGAAATAATTCTATGCTTGGAAGTTGTAAACTTCACCAATCTTATCATCAAGTTGATGTGATAGATCACTTTGAAATGCAAACCTCAAATGAAAATAGCGAAAGATTAGATCTTACCGATTTGAGGTGTCCGTCTTGGTTCCAGAGCTGGCTGATCTAGGGTTTGTCACAAAAACCCTAATTTTCAAAACTTATAATATTTTAGATCTGATTGGATATATAGATATATCCCTTCAAATGGAGCTGTCCAATGTACTCCTTTTCCGAAAACAGTGGAGGGAAGCTCCCGGAACAGGAAGCCCTAATTTTCCAATTTCTTCTGCAGAAATGTCTGTCACTGGTTCTGTGATATATCCGAAATTGCTGCCCCTATGTGTATGAAATTTATCACTTAGGTAAACTCTCATGTCCCTGATCCAATTCCGTAGGTTTCATCAGAATTGGTTTTACCATTTGGGATGTATGATCATTTTCCCAAGGTGACCTGTTACAGGACTGTTCAGAATAGCGAAGTTGTATGGAATTCAACGTGTCGCTGGTTCATCTTCTGAGTCTAATATTTGGACCAATAAAATTATATTCTGTGCCCTTTTTGGAATGTCTTCAGGATTTCCATTTGGACCTCTGTATCCCAATATATTGCAATTCTCCCCAGGTGTCCTGTTTAGGGATGAATTCTGGAAGAGGCTAGAACCCTAACTTGGAGGGATCACATCTACCAAAATATAGCGAATAGGAGGCTGAATTTTTTCAACAGTGTTCATAGTCATTTTATCTTAGGCCCCTGCAATTTTCAGCACCTGATACTTCTCCAATATCTGGATATAGGGAATGTACCAAAACTTAGCAATTTTAGTATTTAGGGTTTTTCTAGCTCAGGGTCAAACTAGGGTTTGACTTTCCTGAAGTTTCACCCAACCAAATTTCTTGATGCAGGTCTCTAAACTTCGGTTTTTATGAGGAGAAAAATCCTATGCTAGGCTCACTCAAAAATTCCTCTTCTGCAAGAAGCCCTAATTTCCGCATCAAAAACTGAAAATGCTCGAAATCGAATTCCGCTTCCGCTTCAATAGAAAGATGCACCCTTCAATGGAGAGTCAGCCTAGCATATTTTTACTGATATATTGTGGAGAGAGACCCAAAAATTAAGAATCCCTAGCTTCTACAGCTGCACAATGTCTTCTTCTTAGGTTAGCTCTGATACGATGTTAATTTTTCATCATATAAGCTACCATTATGATCTTAGGATCTTTTCACTGAGAGAATAACAAGCACAACAACAAAACATAAGCACAACACAAGAGACAAGAGACACAAAGAATTTTCCTCGGGGAAACCATAAAGGAGAAAAACCTGCAACTTCCTCAGAGATAGAATCAGCACAAAATGGTAAGACCCCAAAATAGTAAGATGCACTCCCGACAGCAGCAGTCTCTCTCTCTCTCACATTGAGAGAGCTTCTCCTCCCACTCATGCGCCCCAATGAGTGAGTGTGAGTGTTGCAAGTGAGATAAATAGAGAGGCTCAATCTCTATTTATATTCTTTCGTTCACTTGAAGTGCACTCCAACATGTCAGCCTCACTTAACAATTAATCACTAGAGCTGACATCTCTAGGAGTGTCTAATAACCCTAGTGCCCCACCACTTGTGGGGACTTTTCCTCCTCTGACCAATAGGAGGGTAACACAATGGTGGGGACTATTGCCCCGACTTACAATGACTCACCTAGGGTCGACTTCAATAGGATAGTCTAATAACCCAAGGGCCCCATAACTGTGGGGACTTTAACCCTTGAACAATAGGAGGGTTACCCACAATGACTTGACATGACTTTCTCATTATAGAAACTTCCCGATCGGAACATCGGGGCATGACATGACTCAAATACATCCCGGAATAAACATCAGGTTACAATAGATAAGAAATACAAGTGAATACATTCCAAAGTTACAATTACATCAACAAATTCCAGCGCAAATCTTGATGAAGAAGCCTCAGGTTCCTTGAAGAATAAGAGAAATGAAGCAGAGACAGATATCCATAAAGTGAAGTGCAAATCACCATAAGGTGGTTGCATAAGAGGAGAAGTTGAAGTTGAATGTACTTCAAGATTCTTGGTGGGTGATCTGCAGATCACTGATAGAGATGTGGATTCATGTAGGTGGAGAGACACCTTTTGTATCAGACCCAAAAGGAGATTACAAATCATAATTATAGTAACCATTGGAGCCGCATAAGGAAGAAGAAGACAAGGCCACACTGCTTGGGTGTGAACCAGAGAAATTGGTGGAGGAGCATGCCACCATAGTACCCATACCGAAAGAGGGTAATATGAAGAACATGGATGATAAGGGTTTTGATTTTTGCAGAAGCCATGTTCACTTACATACATAAGATTCATGGGAGGTTGAAAATATTGCACTTTCCTATGAGGACTGCAAAATGAAGGACAATGACGAGGGAAAATAATTCACTCCTAGTTTCTCTATTGGTGAACCGAAAATTAGTGCAAAGAAGGGTGAGGTTGTCAATGATGATAAAGAAACTTTTGGATCAGATCCAAGAAAAGAGCATATATCAGTTGAGAACATCAATTGAAATTCCTAATGAAGTGGAAGACAAGCCCCCACAAGCTATGTGTGAAGTAGAAAATTCGAAGGAGAAAAATATGATGCAAAGGGATGCACACAATTCAGATTTTTGTACTTACTAGTAGCATGATGAAGATGAAATGAAAAAGTATGAGGTAATTTCTGATTTTTTCAGAGATTACACTTCATTTCAACCCTATGATATACCTTCCCCTTCATACAATGTAAATGAATTGATGATATCTTCTAATGTTGAAGTGTATGCTAAGAAAGAAACATATGCTGTGGATTTATGACATAAAAAATTTGAGCATATATGTTAGCCATTGGGTGAAGGAGACTTGATGGAGGATCTTCTTTGTTTGTCATCATTTGAGTGGATCACTAAAGGAGGACAAAGAGAAGCTTATGGAAGCCATCAACAACCTTGTTGACATCAATGGGCCTTGGTTGCAAGATGTTGTTGTAAAGCTTATGAAGGAGAGATGGAAGGAGAAGCCTTTCTGGAGGAGTGCATAGCACTGAAAGAAGGCATCATCAAGATAAATGAGAGATATATGAAACTAATTTATGACATATATCATCTCCTCATGGTGGATGAAATGTACCATTGTGTAGTCAAGAAGGAAGAAGAAGAATTAGAAAGGCCCACTAATAAGTTGGAGATCACTAGTAACTTTCTGAAGAGCACACAAAGATCCCTTCAAGAGTCAAAGTTGTAGATCTATCAAATTCAAAAGGAGTTGAAGGTGTCACACCTTTCATGTTGCATGGAAGGAAATGTTTTGGGTATAATGGAGGAACCTCACATGGAGTACAACCATGAGGAAGGAGAAAATTTGCAGGTTCTTGTGAAAAGCTACGAGGAAGAAAATATTGGCCAAGCACTCATTGAGATTGGGAGGAAGGATGAAGTGTTATTAGATATGGGAAATATGGCTTAGGACATTCTAAGTGAATTAACAAGCAAAGATGATTATCTATTCATGGATCGGGTAGATAAAAATATCATAGAAATAGAGGATCAAGGATGTACTAGAAATGCTTGCATCAGTGAAGGGTTGTCTAACACACATGCTTGGAAAGAGACACATTATGACATACCATTATGGATGGTAGAATCTGATCTAGAGGAGTTGGCTGATCACATTCCATATGGATCAGCAAATAAAATTCCTTATTCATCCATTGATTGGGTGGATAGAGACACCTTGGGAATGAAGGCTGTGAGTGGTAAAAAATATAATTTCTGAAATATTTTTTTTGCTGTGATTGAGATTGTCCTGACATGTAGGAAGCCACAAAGATTTAATTTTCAGCCATTGGATACCTTCCATACACACGCACATGAGGTGGATTCTGATTTTTTTGTGCTTGAGGAACTTTGGGATGCAGATGATGAGTTCCAAGCACATGGATATTCCTCGAGAAAGGATGTTTTTTCTCATGGAAGGAGTCCTATTGCCAATGAAGATACAGAAGAAATACCTTGTGTCCATCCCATGATCAGTTTGATGCATCCATACCTTTGGTGGACACATTTTGCAGAGAGTTTTTTCACTATAAATTATTCCACACACCTATGGCATCCAACACACATAGGGATGAAAATTGGGTGAGGGGTTTTTTCCTATTGGTGCCACATGAGGAGCACAAGGCTCCCACATATTCCATTGATGACTTAATGGCTCATCCATGTGGTGTGAAAAGTGCACCATTCCATTTCCACAAGGACAAGAAACATCAGAGGAATCTATTTAAAGTCTTCATCGTGCATGGATATGAATGGAAGTTCCACTTGAGCTAGTTTGGTGGAACAAGTAGCAGAGTGTTGAGTTTTTGCACTAGAACAAAGATAACAGATGAAGAAGCTACAAGCAGTCCAATGGGATCAATTATATTGAGTAATTTTTCATCCATGGATAGGATGAGTAGAGACATGTTGGAGATCAGAACCCCCATAGGGGATCACCACCTATTCCTTGGGAACAAAAATGATGTATGTTTTGGTACTTCCTGGAACATTGAGTTACATATGGTGGAGAGACTCAATATGATTTGGTATGACATTGACGAATTCCATTTCTAGTGGGAGAGTCTCAGAAATGTTCAGTTTGGCATGGATAGATATGAATTTCCAGTGTGGTGGTATGATCCCGAATTCCTTCTTGTTGACATGTTATTTCAGTTGGTTGTGATGTATGAGAGGAGGAAGTTGATAGAGTGGGACCCTAGAATTCTTTGGAATGGAAATGCTCCACAAGTGGAAAGGAAATTTTGAGCTCTACAGAACATGATATGGAATCTAGGAATTTAACTCATTTATCCCAATTGGGTTGAACATTTTGTTGAAGAAATTTGAGTCAATGGGAAATGACTATAATCAAAGTGGTGCAATAGAAACATGGAGGACCTTTGGATGGCTAATTTGCAGCACTTGGATTGTTTATGCTTGAGGACACACATAATTGGGAGGGGAGTAATTCCATGTCCCTTCCTTGTAAGACATCAAGTGTTGACCTTGTCAGGACCTAGGGGGTCTAAAAGTCAATTAATTAAATGTTTCCTAGGTAATTATAGTAAAAACAAGACTATAAGACATGTATTGATTAAAATTATATTTCTAGATTTTCTCATGTAATTAGTTTTTATAAAAAAATAATAATGTGCAAATGAGTTGTGATGCTTCTAGAAGTCAAAGAGGTCGAATTTGGAAAGTAAAATTTATCAAAATGAAAGTGGAAACAATTCAAAAAGAAGGCAAAAGAAGTTGTCAGGAAAAATATGGAAACTTCCAAAAGTAGGGAAAAGCAAAGTAAACACAAAAACATGAAAGTATAGAAAAAGTTGTCAGGAATAAAGTAGGTAAATTTCAGTCAAGGAAAGCTAAGTTTCCAAATGGGATGAAGGATAAAGAATGGAAACATCCTTGAGGACTCAAACTTGCTAAAATTCTCAAGGATGGCGCATTCATGGTTAGGGTTAGGGTTCAATAAGTGGATGACTTGCTCTCATAGGTCACCTATTACCTATACCTACTAAAAAAGTCAGCAATGATCTATTTAAAGGAAATTCAAGCTCCTTTACTCAGTTTGGTTAATGTATGTTTTGGTTTTTATTGGAGCCTAAGCTTCAATACTGAGTGGTGAGCCTTAGTCTCTTTGGTGTTGTGCCCCAAGTCCCTTGTTCCCCATCTCTCCTCTTGTTCCCATATTCATTGCAGCTCTTACCAAAGCTAAGGAGAAGATTTCATATATTGAAGGAGGTTGTTTGTAGGTGTTTATGTCTCTTTCACTCCATTATTATATCATATTGGAGTTATTTGATGCCTCCTATCAGTGACACCCCTTCCTCTTCTCTTCTTCTCTTTGTTCTATGATATTCTTGCAATTTTGGAGCTATGTAATGGATATTTCAACATAAATATGATATGATATATATAATTATGTATAATGTACTGTTAAATATCGGGTTCATACCTCCTTTAGGCCATTCCCAAAGTTTGTGAGGTTCAGGGATCAGATTTCTTGGGTTTCCTAGCTCCAGAGTCATATTTTTTGGAGCTGTGCTATGAGAGGTTATCTATGTGAATATTTTGAGAATAATTTCGACCCTCATGGTCCTGATATGATAGTATTTACATTCTATACAATTTCATAACATTCTGAGTTGTTTTGACTGAGTTTAGTATCAATCTTTTAAATCGTACCTAGATTTCATTGCTAAAATGACTAGTTTTCCAATTCGAAGCATTTTATGTAAATAAAAAAATCCATTTGTTTTAATTTATGTTTTGAAAATTAATTAACACCATAATTATTACATCCTATTTTTAAAACCAAATTTTAGTGCCTCTCTAATTGCATTTGGAAAGCACTGAATCTTGACTAGTTACATAATCCTGGTCACTAGTTTCCATAGTCCAACCCTTAATCTACCTTGTGACTGTCTATACTTTCTTAAAAAATGAATAAATATTTATATACATGTATTATAACCTTATTATCAATCCAAATCAGTTTCCTCAATCCACTGGTTGTTGGATGTGAAAGAATTTTCCTAGTTTCACGGTTAGGTGACCCAGAAGCTTGGGAGTAAGTCTCAACATAGACGATTCTGAAATATAAATGGTACCTGATATAAATGTTTTATGGAATATTATTTCTAATTCCTAAAAGTTTCACTGGTTTCTTCCCTCAGCTCGCTTCATTGTCCATAAATTTCTCAGCAAAATATCCTTATCTACCTAGTCCCAAAATTGACTGATTGAGTGCAAGTTTTAATTCAGAATTTTAATAAAATTTGTAGAAAGTTAATATTATGATCTGTACACCATATCTGGAATATTATAATGGTATCATAGCTCTTTACCGGGCTCATCCTATGGAAATAAATCTCTTAGTGAATAAATTTGCAGCCATGTCATACTATGATGATGACTATAATGAGCAGTATGAAGAGTACTACAGACAATATAAAGAAGAAGAAGTCCTCTATGTCGATGGATGTCTATCAAGAGACTAGGATGGTGAATTATATGGACAAGAATATAGAGAATAAATCATGGCTGAATCTTCAATGGTTAAGAAAGACGACCAAGATGAAACAAGCATGTGAAAACATGCCTTGCTGCTACCAAGAGTATCTAGCTTTGGGTAAGAAAATTTGTGCAGACATTTATTTCAAAGAATATATTTTTTTCCAATATGGATTCTGGCCCAATGATGTGGATGAATATTCTTTCAAGAGAATTAAATCATCCATAGAGGAACCAAGTTGTTCCAACTCTGAGAGTAAAGAATAAGAAAGAGGAGCCAAAGATGAAGATTCCACAAAGCCATCTGTTGGTCCAAGAATTATGAGATTGTTTGGGTGTTTTTCAATCAGAACTTCTAGAGAGAATCTTGATGAATAAGCCTCAAGTTTCTTGAATAATAATAGAAATAAATCATAGAAAGAGATCCATGAAGTGAAGTACAAATCACCACAAGGTGGTTGCATAAGAGGAGAAGTTGAAGTTGAATGCACTTCAAGATTCTTTGTGGGTGATCTGCAGATCACTGATAGAGATGTGGAATCATGTATGGGTGGAGAGAAACCTTTTGGATCATACCTAAAAGGAGATTACAAATCATAATTACAGTAACCTTTGGAGCCACATAAGGAGGAAGAAGACAACGCCACACTGCTTGGGTGTGAACCAGAGAAATTGGTGGAGGAGAATGCCACCATAGTACCCCTACCGGAAGAGGGTAATATGAAGAACATGGATGACAAGGGTTCTGATTTTTGAAGCATCCATGTTCTCTTACATCCATATGATTCATGGGAGGTTTAAAATATTGCACTTTCCTATGAGTACTGCAAAATCAAGGACAATGATGAGGGAAAATAATTCACTCCTAGTTTCTTTCTTGGTGAACCCAAAATCAGTGCAGAGGAGGGTGAGGTTGTTCATGATGATAAGGAACCTTTTGGATCAGATCCAAGAGAATAATATATATCAGATCTGAAATAATAAATTTAACTTCCTAATGAAGTGGAAGACAAGCCCCCACCAGCTGTGTGTGAAGTAGAAAATTCGAAGGAGAAATATGATACAAAGAGATGCACACAGTTCAGATTTTTGTACTTATTGGCAGCATGTTGAAGATGAAATGCCAAAGTATGAGGTAATTTATGATTTTTTCAGAGATTACACTTCATTGAAATCCTATGATAAAACTTCTCCTTAATACAGTGTAAATGAATTGATGAGATCTTCGTCTTTCCCTTGATTCCCATCTATCCTTGCCTCATCCCGAAAATGCGAGGAATAAAAGCCAAGTGGAGGAGGCGTCTCATCATCTTCCCTCGTGCTTTCCAAGGAGGTGGAGAGAGGGACTTCTGCATGCCAAATCACGTGGCCATCCAAAGGTTGTCCTGAGAGGGTACGTGGGCCGTGTGTGAGGGAGGAAGATGCATACAAAAAGGAAGGAGGTGTAGCGTGAGTGTAGCTTTCCTGCCTTGGGGGATGAGGATTGGATGGTTTATGAGGCTGACCAATGTCATCCCGTCCAGCACCCTGTCTTGCCAACTCTTCACATTTTTCCCATAGTGGGCTATCCCTTTTGTCTATGCAATCCTCTACATGGAAGGAGCGTTCCTTGCCAACCCCTTCATTTGCAAGAGCGTCTGCCACCCTATTCCCTGATCATTTTACATGTGAGAACAAGAGAGAAGGAGTGTCCCTTAGCCATTTTTTGAGCATTGAAATCCTGCCTTCCCACCTCCAATTACTGGATACCTAACTTATGGATGCTCTGTTCATTAACCTTCTGGCTATGTTGATGATCACCAGCGAGTCCCCCTCCACTATCAGTGGTGTTCGCTGGTTCTGTATCGCCCATGCCACCCCATTTGAGAGGCCTTCGAGCTCTGCTAGATTATTGGATCATGAGCCAAGGCTTCCCCAATAGAAATTGGGGATTCTTCCTTGAGGGTCCCTTATCACTCCTCTGAAACCCGCAGGGCCCAGGTTCCCTTTTACATCCTTGTTGAAGTTCAACTTGAAGGTGTCGATTGGAGGTTTTTGCCAGGACTCAGCGCTGCTCATTTGCTTGATCACCTTGCTGAGACGGGAATTGTTCTGAGGTAACTATCTTATTCCCCAACCTTGAAGGATTTGTTTTTTTGTTGCATCTGCTTCTAAATCCTCCTGTGAACAAGCGGTGAGTGTTAAATATTGTTTTCAATGTGCAACCAGATTTGCCCATATTTCTTCCACCCGACACCTTTTGTTTTCAAAACTTTTTAGGTTCTGGGTTTTCCAAATTTCCCAGACCATGAAGCCCGGTTATTGATCCCATATTCTGTTCACAATTTTATTTTTGTATATGTTCTTTGGACACTCAGCTATAGTTATATCATTTCTTTCGATGTGTCTGCAATTTGATTTGAACAATCTAGTTCCTCTTTCCCAGATTGCGGAAGCTACTGGGCATTCATCCAGTGAATGATTTATAGTTTCCATGTTGTTTTCACATAGAGTGCACCTTGAAGGTCTAGATATCCCCTAGACTTGAATGTTATCCCATCTGAGGATTCTACGTTTGAGAATGAGCCAACAGAAAGTTGCAATATTGGGCAACCAATTCCCTCCCTAGATTTTCCTCCATTTGGCTTCTTTTCCTGCCTGTGAGTTTCATTCAACACCCCTATAGCTTCTTTTGTGTTCACTCTTCCAAGATTGGAGTATCCCCACCGAATCTTATTTGGACCCTCGTGTCAGGGGATCTTCCTGGAACAGAGGTCTGTGTAGAAGTCTTCAATGTCCTCAGATGGTGCCTGATTTTTCCACTAGTCTTTCCTTTTCCAAGTCTTAAATAACTTGTCAGGGGCCCCGTGTATCATCCACGCCACCACATTTGAGAGGCCTTTGAGCTCCGCTAGATTATTGGAGCATGAGCCAAGGCTTCCCGAATAGAAATTGGGGATTCTTCCCTGAGGGTCCCTTATCACTCCTCTGAAACCCGCAGGGCCCAGGTTCCCTTTTACATCCTCGTCGAAGTTCAACTTGAAGGTGTCGATTGGAGGTTTTTGCTAGGACTCAGCGCTGCTCGTTTGCTTGATCGCCTTGCTGAGACGGGAATTGTTCTGAGGTAACTATCTTATTCCCCAACCTTGAAGGATTTGGTTTTTTGTTGCATCTGCTTCTAAATCCTCCTGTGAACAAGCAGTGAGTGTTAAATATTATTTTCAATGTGCAACCAGATTTGCCCATATTTCTTCCACCTGACACCTTTTGTTTTCAAAAATTTTTAGGTTCTGGGTTTTCCAAATTTCCCAGACCATGAAGCCCGGTTATTGATCCCATATTCCGTTCACAATTTTATTTTTGTATATGTTCTTTGGACACTCAGCTATAGTTATATTAGTTCTTTCGATGTGTCTGCAATTTGATTTGAACAATCTAGTTCCTCTTTCCCAGATTGCGGAAGCTACTGGGCATTCATCCAGTGAATGATTTATAGTTTCCATGTTGTTTTCACATAGAGTGCACCTTGAAGGTCTAGATATCCCCCATACTTGAATATTATCCCATCTGAGGATTCTACGTTTGAGAATGAGCCAACAGAAAGCTGCAACCTTGGGCAACCAATCCCCTCCCTAGATTTTCCTCCATTTGGCTTCTTTTCCTGCCTGTGAGTTTCATTCAACACCCCTATAGCTTCTTTTATGTTCACTCTTCCAAGATTGGAGTATCCCCACCGAATCTTGTTTGGACCCTCGTGTCAGGGGATCTTCCTAGAACAGAGGTCTGTGTAGAAGTATTCAATGTCCTCAGATGGTGCCTGATTTTTCCACCAGTCTTTCCTTTTCCAAGTCTTAAATAACTTGTCAGGGGACCCGTGCTCCCAGAATCCCTTCAATGTCTTTACCTGGCTGAGCTAAAGATGGGATTTAAGAGTCGAAATGTCATCCTGATTTTCAATACACTGTTCCTGGTTCTAAGCCTCGCTAATGAACTGAGTTGAGCTTCCATCTCTTACCTCCTAGAAACTATGTCTTTGGATAAGGTTCTTAGGCCGATTTCCAGATACTGGAACCTGGGAGGTATTCTCCAAATCGTGTCAGCATTTGTTTTGGCCAATGATGAGCATACTTGGCATGCCAGAGCTTCGCCCTGGGTTCTTCCTCATACGTTATCCATTTCCACCATATATTTTCTCCCATAGCTTTGTTGGTATCTAGCGGGTCTCGAAGTCCTATTCCTCTAACATTTTTGGGTTTGCAAACCATTTTCCAGTCTACCAATGGCCATTTCTTGTGGATGTGGTCTCCTCCCCACAAAACGTTCCTATGGATATTCTTGATTTGCTTAATCACAAATTTTGGAGCCGCTAGAACCGAGAAAAGATAAAGAGGCATTGCCTGGAGGACATAATTAACCAGGATAAGTGTGCTTGGGAAGTTAAGAGCTCCGAATATCCACAAGCTGAGTTATTTCTTAAGCTTGTCCAGAAGATCCTTCCATGATACCTGTCTAATGGTCGATTCAGCAAGCGGATTGGAGGGGAGTATGCCCTTAGATAATCCCATAATTATTAAAATAGTCCTTTTCATGAGTTTCAGTGTGCTAAAGAAGTAAACCTAGGATTTTACCTTATTGATTTCTAGTTCGCTGGCCTCCAGGAAGGTGTCCAACCCCTCTTTGATGCCTCGAGCTTCCTGGTCTGAGGACGACCCCATAAGCACCATATCATCGATGAACTGTTGATGATTTTGAGGCTCAAGCTCCTATGTAATGGATAGCCCTTTGATCTTATTCTCCAAGTGAAGGTTCTTAAACATTCTGCCAAGTCCTTCCACTATTATAATGAACAAAAAAGGAGACAGAGGGTCACCCTGTTTGATACCACGGGATCTCTGGAAGGGAAAGGATGGGAACCGTTATCTAAAATGGAGAAGAAGGCCGAAGAGACCAAATTCATGACCCACCTAATCCATTGATCAGAAAATATGAAAGCCTTGAGCATCCTTGCTAAGAATTTCAAGTTTAGTTTGTCCTAAGCTTTAGATAAATCTAGCTCCAGAAGCATACCTAGAATTTTCCTGATTTTGATTGAGTGGATGGTTTCATGGATTAAGATGATGCCATCCAAAATTTGTCTACATTCAACGAACCCTGCTTGTTCTGGAGATATTATTAGGGGGAGCAGAGGGCACAACTTGTTAGCAATAATTGTTTAGATAATTTTGTAAATGACATTGCCTAGGGCTATCGGTCTGAGCTTCCCAGGGTATTCCATTCTTGACTCTTTGGGGATAAGTGTCAAGAAATTTTCATTTAGAGCCTTCAGAATATTACCCATCTTCCTAGAGTCATACACCAGTGCCCAAAATTATTGTTTCATCTAATCCCAGCATGCATGGAAGAATTTGGTGCTAAATCCATAACGTCCTGGGACTTTATCCTTTGCCATATTCTTGACCACCTCCTTGAATTCGTCCAGCTTTATAGGTTTCAACAGTAAAAGGTTATGGTCTTCAGTAATGACATGAGGGATGTGCCTTAGGACCTCCCTCTAGGAAGCCTCCCTGTCCCCATTTGGTTCCTCCAGAAGATTGGCAAAAAATGAGTTCAGGGTGAGTTCTAGATCTTCATGGGTTTTGGCAATGTGGCCTTCTTCAGTTCTTAGTTTGGTCAGACCATTGCTTTAACGGTGGTGGACAACTGCTTTGTGGAAGAAACTAGTATTTATTTCTCCTTCTTGGAACCATTTCACTCTGGCTTTTTGGTTCCAAAATATTTACTCCTGATGTACTCTTTGGATGAATTCCTGGATCAGGGAGCTTTCCTGCTCCCAAATATCTACCATGAAACCTGACTGCATCCCTTTGGTTTGAACCTCTTTTATTTTGCTGTCTAGCTCCGCTTTTTCCTGGAAGATGTTACCAAAAGAAGCTTTGTTCCATTTCTTGATTTTTTACTTAAGGATTTTGAGCTTTTGTTGGAACTGGTACATCCTCTTTCCCCTAATGGTTTGGATTTCCTCCCACCATTCTTTTAAATTTTCTGGGAATTCAGGTTGGAGCAGCCAAAAAATTTCAAAGCGAAAAGGTTTGCGAAGGTTAGTCCCCACATTTTTCCATTCAAGCTTTATAGGCCAGTGGTCTGATCTGGCTAATGGACCATCACCTTCAGCTCTCCCTCGTTCATCATGATGGACTCTGACACCAAAAAGAGGTCGATACGACAGGATATTCCCCTGTCTCCCATCCTTTTATTGTTCCAAGTAAATGTGTCATTATTTGTTCTTACATATATCAATTCAAGGTTATCTATAACTTCATTAAAAGAATCATTTATGGGGTTTAGTTGTCTTATCCCACCTTTCTTTTCTTCCATATTCCTTATCAGGTTGAAGTCCCCTCCAATGATCCAGGTTTTTCCTTTCGGCATACCATTAATCATCCTTAGGGAGTCCAAAAACTGCATTTTCTACTCTGCCCTTGGAGGACCGTACACATTGGTCATGAATCCCCATATACAGGTGCCTAAGATGTGGAAGGCTACAGAAAGAGAATCTTGAGTTGTAGAGAAGTTACAGAGAGACACCTCTTTTGGATTCCATAGAATTTCAATACCTCCAGCTGCCTTATTAGCATCCACTTCTATAGCCTCACATCCTTTCCAAAATTTTCCTCCTATGCTTTTCAGTTCAATCTTCAAACATTTTGTTTCTTGCAGAAAAATCACTCCTGGCTTTTCCAGTTCAATCTTTCTCCTTAGAAGACGGATCTTCAAGGTGCTTCTATAGCCTCTTATATTCCATGATGTGATCCACAATGGAAACTTATTTATTTTTGGGAGAGAGGGACACATCTATGGTAGGATACTGCCCTGAAGCCTCCTATTGGGCTCCAACCATTTGGATTCTTTTGCCTCGGGTCTCTTTATCAACCTCCCTTTGTCCCTTAGGATCTTTGAGGGATTTCGTCGAGACCCCTAGAAACTTCATTGATTTGGATTTGATTATCACCTTTTCCAGTAAGGTAACTTCATGTGGGATTATCTTCTCAGGGATCTTCGCTGGGCAAGCTGTTTCCAGCCCCACCAGGTCCAAATGGGCCTATCTCCATTTATTCCTCTTCCACCTCATGAGTATTGTTATTGTCTTCCTTCATTTCCTGATGTTCTTCATGGATCTCGATCTTTGAGCTTAGATCCATATCTTGGGGTTGCTTAGGTTGATCCTTTACTAGATTTTTCTGTGTTAGAGTAGTATCATGGGTCTGCTGGTGTTGGGTATTTATACTTGTATCCATGTCTAAAATTTCATTCTGTTGTATGTTAGGTCCTTGAGGTTCTTGGAGGACTTCAAACCTGTTTTACGTTTGAACTTTCTTAAATATTTTGAGACTGGTGGACTTCTTAGTAGATCTTATCTTATTTCGGACACACATAAACCCCCCAGAGTCTTGATTTTCTTGTTCTTTAATTCCTCTTGGTTTTTTGTTATGTGGGTAGTCTCTGAACAAGTCCCTGTGTTCATGACATCGCTTGCATCTGAACGATATTTGTTCATAATAGATTGCTTGAAACCAATGCTCATCCTCCCATGTTATATCTATTCCATATGGGAGATCCTTTGATATATCAAGACATATGAAGATCCGGGCATAGGAGGTGTACCTTCTCTGGCGAGTTTGCTCGGAGAATTTTAAAAAATTTCCTAGGATGTTCCCAATTTCCATTAGAATTTCTTCTCACCAATATTCCATCGGTAGGGATTACATTTTGATCCATACTGGGGCTATTGTGAGTTTTTCCTTGTTTGGATTGAATCTTTCTTTCCACGGTCTCAAGAATAGACCAACACAGTTAAAGAAATAAGGTCCACTTTCAAATATTCTAGTTCTATCTTCCTCATTAAAAAATATAACCATAAAGAAGCCTTTTGCTCCCAGTTACAGGTCATAATGGCCTTGAGGTTTCCAGGTGGTGTTTATCCACGACATTAAGGTTTTATCCATTACCCAGATCCCTACAAACTTCCCTATGAGTGCTCATTCCTTCATATAGTTTATATCTTCTCTAATTCGGGCTGATTTGATCTGAAGCTCTGGAACCCTCTTCGATTTTGGCATGCATTGCCCCATTCTTCTGTTCACTTCCTTTGCCGAAATTTCTTTATCAGTTCCACTAGTGCCTTCCCCAACCTTCCCCAATTGGGTATCGAAAATTGGCCTCTTACCCTTATCTATCTTTGTTTCCATGGCCGAGATCTAAACAGGGGGCATTGCCCCACCATCCGAGGGGTCGCTCATCCCCGAACCAGATCTCCTGGTCTTTGGAACAGGCTGAAGCCCGTGTCCCCTCTTCCCAGAACTTACAATCTGTGCAACTTGAAACCCCCATCAATCCTCCCACCTCTCAATTCGCCATACACTCATCCGTCTTCAGGTTCATCTGTCCCTCTCAAAATTGTGACATTTTCGGCCCCATTTAGTAACACTTAAATACTAAAAATAATTGTCTTTAATGTTGATCTTTATATAATTAATTTTATATATTAATTGTATTTAAATTTATAAGTTGTTTGTTTTTTTGATATTAAAATTTACAATATAAATATTAATTTATTTTAAAATATAAAATAATTTTAAAGGGTTAGAATGTAAGCTTCCACATTGAGACTTCACAGACATTTGACATTTCTAAACTTTAACATAAGTATTTTTTCATTTAGTAACGCTTAAAATATTTTAAAGAATATTTTTTATTATTATTAGTCTTTATATAATTATTTGTATTAAATATATTAATTTTTTTATTTTACTATTAGTTTGTTTAATAAATGACACGTGGTGAAATAAACGGTATTACTTTAAGATCATGTAATTAAAGTACTTGCTCCATTAGATTACGATCGATCATATCCTATTCACATTTATTAAACCTCTCGCCTCATCTCACATCATGCTAAATATTATACAAATTCCACGCAAGGCAGAATGTGCCTCTGTTAAGTTTATGCGTACTATCATGCATCAAGCTCTCGTGTGTAATAAATTTAAAATGTAAAGTTTTCAACCAAAAAAAGTGAGGCAAATATTAAGAGCGGGATATGTGACTAATGCGATTAGAATCTACCACTTCTTTCCCGTCTAACATCTATTGAAATTTATTAAAGCTTGCCTCACCAAGTTCTTTCTTTAGGAAAACATTATGCATCAAGTTGAGCTATATTTATAATTGTTTATGTTTAGTGTATAAGTAGGGTTTGGTTTGTTAATTAAGCAAATCAATTTTAAATTAAACATGGTTTTTGTTACTCTAGAGAAACCAAATTAAGGAAAATTGATGCTGTCATTTCTATGGAGAAAAATGGCATAAAACTTTTCATTTGAAAAAAGAGCGAGAGTGCTAGGCTCATTCCATGGAGTAGGATCTAGACATTTGCAAGTGAATTATTTTTATTAAATTTTTTTACTATGTGATTTTTTCATTATATATATATATATTTTTAATTTTTTTAAATAATTATAAAATAAAAAGATTTGTTATTTTTTGAAAATAATTATAAAAAACAAAGGTTTGTTTTTAGTTTTATTAAATATATTAATTGTTTATTTTACAATTAGTTTGGTTAATAATTGACAGGTAGTAAAATAAACGGTATTATTTTAAGATCTAAAGTTAGAAATTCTTTGTGTATCTTCAGAATAGACTTCAATTGTTCGATGCCCAGTGTAAGCTTTTGATCTGAATCGTTCTCCTGGGCTTTGTTTTCTTTGATTTTGGGAGACAAATATTGGTGAGAGACAACAAGCAAGCAAGATTTTTGGGTTTTGGGAGATAAAGATTGGTTTGAAATGAGAGAGAGTTTGAGTTTTCTGAAATGGAGAGCAAGAAAGCATATATTCTCTTATGAGATAGTGAGTGCAATAATGTTCTTGTTCTTGTTTTGGTTTTTCTTCATTTCAGTGGCAGCAGCATCTGCAAAAAAAATGCAAAGGGAGCTTGATCTGATCAAGAAAGAAGACTCCAGAGGTAGCTGCTGATAAAGAAAGAGGTAGACAGTGGGAGGTTCTAACGCAAAGAGAGCTTGATCCGATTAAGAACACAAAGGCAACTGTTGATTCTCTTGAATGCTTAACAAAGCTGGCCGCATCGAGGCGATCCAAAAAACAAAACCAAAGAGAACCAGCATCGAAGCTGGCCAATATCAACATACATTAGAAAACCAAAGAGACAAGTGCCCCCACCAAAGAGCCCCGCCTTAGCTTTTGGCTGCCCTATTGGGGTCCTGGAACTGATCCTCGCGAGGAGCCGACACGGTGCTTGTAGGCAAATTCATCGGGGTATTCATTGGGGTGGTAGGTTTGGGAAGCAATGGAAAACCCATCATGGCCTCAAACTCCCGAAGGAGGTCAATTTCCAGAATGACGATGAACGCCTCTATAGCCATGGGCGTCTCTGCCATGTACTGATCACCCCAATTGAAGGGTTTTGCTATCAAAACACCGCCACTTGAAGGCGTAGAGTCGTTCATGGGACTAGGAGAAGCCTCACTATGGCTTACTCCCCTGTTGGGACCTCTCACTCGATTTCAGGCCCTCCATAAACACAGCATGGTGAAAGCACACAGGGGAACACTAGGCAACAAAAGAAACATAAACAACTAATTTTATATATTAATTGTTTTTAAATTTAAGTTGTTTGATCTTTTAATATTAAATTTCCAATATAAATATTAATTTATATTAAAACATAAAATAATTTTAAAGTCTTAGACACTCACATTTCGAAACTTTAACACAACTATTTTTACATTTAGTGACACTTAAAATATTAAAGAATATTTTTTTTATATTAGTCTTGATATAATTATTTTTATTAAATATATTAATATTTAGTTTTATTAAAAATATTTATTTTTTTATTTTACTATTATTATTTTAAGATGTGAAGTTATAAATTCCATGTGTATGTGTATGGTGAGAATAGACTTCAATTGTTTGATGCCCTGTGTAAGCGTTTGATCTAAATCGTTCTCCTAGCCTTTGTTTTCTTAGATTTTGGGAGACAAATATTGGTGAGAGACAACAAGCAAGAAAGAATTTTGGTTTCGGGACATAAAGATTGGTTTGCAATGAGAGAGAGTTTGCGTTTTTTGAAATCGATAGAAAGAAAGCATATATTATTTTATGAGATGGTGCATGCAATAATGTTTTTGTTCTTGTTTTGGTTTTTCTTCATTTCAATGGCAGCAACAGCTGTAGAAAATATGCAAAGGGAGCTTGATCTAATCAAGAACGCAGAGGAAGCTACTGATGAAGAACTAGGTCACCAGTGGGAGGTTTTGACGTAATGGGAGCTTGATCTGATCAAGATCAAGAACATAGAGGAAATTGTTGATAAAGAACGAGGTGTTCAGTGGGAGGTTCTGATGCAAAGGGAGCTTGATATGATCAAGAACGTAGAGGCAACTACTGATAAAGAATGAGGAATACCAACCTTAAGTGCAGGTAAGGCATTGTACAACAAACCGATTGGATTTGGAACCCCTATATAAAAGTTTATGCTTCCTTCAAAACATGTTTTTCATTTTCTGTAACCAATGTGGGTCTTGGTCCTGATCCTGTTTCAATTGGGGATGGCTTAACATTTGTCATTGCTCCACATGATCACACTTTGGGAAGATCTGGAGGATTTTATGTTATAATAATGGTTTTGAGAGACCTTTGATATTTTTATCTCATTGTTGATAGGGTTTGATGGAATGATGCAACCGTACTTTTGGTAAAGGGTCAAACATCTCCAGGTTCATTTCCAGGTTTGGGCTATCTTTAATTCTGAATATAAAAATAACAAAATCCAATTCAATCAGGAAAAAAAAAATTATCACCCTTGGTATCAATTAAGATATTTCAATGATTCAAGAAAATATTTAGTTGGGATGTTATCATCAAACCATTTGGGAAATAGAACTCACATTTTTATAAAGGTAGGTCATTTTGAGTGTTTCTTTCTTCCGAAATTTAATCTTCCATCCATCAACTTGGTGTTTGAACCAATTTATGTATATCATTGTAGCACTTCATTCAACAATTCATGGTGTACGTCTTAAGTTAATCTACTTTAGTTAGAAAAATAATAGAGGAAAAAGTAACGGTCAAGCAGGAATACATGTAATGCCCAAAATTGAGAAAGAGTCAAGTTCAAGCAAGATTACACATAAAATGTAACGAACTTCAAACATTGTATTTCTGGAATGTATTTTGTTGATGACGACGATGCCAATTCAACAAATTGATCAATCATCCACATCAAATATTTAAGGAAGTAGTATAACTATAAGACATCCATATAAAATATTTAAATAAGTAGTATAAGTTAACAAAGTATTAAAATATTATAAATATTCAAGAAAGCAATTTAAATATTTTCTCAATAGGATAATGAAGATTTTTTTTAAAATAAAAAAAAAATATATTTTTTATAATAAAAATATATTCAATACTTTAAATATATATTCATCTCCCATCAAATTGTCTAATTTAAATACATCTTCATATCCCATCAAATTGTATGTCCAATCCGCAGTAAAAAATGATTAAAAAAATAAAAGGAAAGATATTTACAATTCCCACCAATTCAAAATGTTTTACTAAAATAATTGAAAAAAAATCATGGCTATTTTAAACTATATATTCAAAACTAAATGAATGAGTATGCATATGCATTATTTACTCAATCTAGTGAATTACCCACACGTGGTCATTTGACACAATAAACGCACATTAGTTTAAAAAATTAGTTTAATAAAACTTCATTTTTTAAATGAGGATAAATTCATTCAAATTTTTTTGTAGATACCATTCTAATTTGTAGATGTCTTGGTAAGGTTGGACAATGATGAGGCTACTAGCATGAGTTATGTAAACAACTCTTATGAAAATATACTATCTCAATGCTTAACACCCACCCATTATGCTTACAACATAGTCAACATATTATCCCCATTTAGGGTTCAAAGGTCATTAAAGAGGGGCTGTGATTAGCTTTGACTTGCTCTAGGGAAGAACTGTAGTTGCATGGAAGTAATAGACATATTGAAGAGGTTTGAAAAGGGTGTGGCTAAAAGCATGATTCATGTACACAACTCTTATGCATATCCACTATCTTAGTGATTGATGCAAATAAAACTATTTGGATTTCTATACATTGAGTTTGTTTCTCCAACGTTATAAACACCCCATTGAAAAACAACAACAAACAAGGGTTAGTTCAATTGATTGAACCATATGTTAAAGGAATAATGCTAAAAGGTAGGCCATAGGTCATAAGTCCAACTTCCATTGGCTCCCTCGAGGTCACTAGTCAATATTGTGATGGGTTTTTGAGCCATCCTCTATCTAGAAATTATAGGGAATATGGGGGGATCCCATGAGGTTTTTCTTGGAAAGAAGGAGATCATCAAATTAATGGACCAATTGTGATTGAAGGTCTCATTCTCAAATAATAGACACGTATGTTAAGGTAAGAAGGACATAGTTAAACTAGTGAGGCAATGGCAGCCAAATATCTTGTCCCCGATCTTGTCCCTAGAAGCCTTCCATAACAACTAACCAATAATTTTTTTGTATTGGTCTTTATATAATTATTTTTATTAAATATATTAATTATTTTTATTTTACTATTACTATTAGTTTGGTCAATAAATGACAGTATTACTTTAAGATTATTGATATTACTTTAAGATAATGTAATTAGAGTACTTGCTGCATTAGATTACGATCAATCATATCCTATTCACATTTATTAAACCTCTTGCCTCAGCTCACATCATGCAAAATATTATACAAATTGCAGGAAAGTAGAATGTGCCTGTGTTAATTTTATGTGTAATATCATGCATCAAGCTACTTAACATGTAATATCATGCATCACGCGAACGTGTGTAATAAATTTAAAATGCGAAGATTTCAAACAAAAGTGTGATATGCGGCGATGTTACCCGTGTTAGGAATATCTAAGGAAGTGGACTTATGATTAGAAATGGATGTGGATTGATTGTGCAACATTTGATATATTAATTTGAACAAATTATACTATCCATATTTCAACTCAATGACATATCTCAACAATAACAACTGACGCTTGTGTTAAGCTATTTCTTCCTTTACATATATATATTGATGGACATGTGAATATTCTTTTACATAAGGCATTGTGTTGTGATGACATAGGACAATGCTTCCTTTCAAATCACTAATAATTTATGTATATGAGTTTCATTGTAACAATTGATTTTAAGAAAGACAACACTATTTACAAAACACCTTAGACATAATCATTTCATGAATAAATTCTTATATAGGGTGTAAGGAAAGTGTATCAAGGGAAGGTAGGATGCTTGTTCCTTCAAGACACAATTGGCAAGGTAGAGGCATTGTGATGGAGCATGTGATGAAGGAGGGAAGGAAAAGGGGGGTTACCTTAGCCTACACCCCATGTCCGTCAAATAGTCTACCATTCACTCCACTACTTGTAGTAATGATATCTACCTTCCATTCTACCTTACATGTTAAAGCTGTTAATGATCCAGCGTACAATGACTATAGATTGTTTTTTCTAGCACACTATGCTTAAAGTTTTCTAATTTTTTAGGAAGGCTTTGTGATATTGGAGCATTGTAGTGACACTCCATACAGAGAGACCTCAGATAGACGATTAAACAAAAATTATGCATGGATAAATAAGGTTGGGTGAAATGATGAGGAATCTACAAAAGTGTTTTGTGAGATGATCTCTTAGAAAGAAAGCCTACAAAGTAATTATGATTGTTTTACATTTAGTAACACTTAAATACTAAAAATAATTTTCTTTAATGTTGATCTTTATATAATTAATTTTGTATATTAATTGTATTTAAATTTATAAGTTGTTTGATATTTTATATTAAAATTTACAATATAAATATTAATTTATTTTAAAATATAAAATAATTTTAAAGTTTTAGAATGTAAGCTTCCGCATTGAGACTTCACAGACATTTGACGTTTCTAAACTTTAACATAAGTATTTTTTCATTTAGTAACACTTAAAATATTTTAAAGAATGATTTTTTTGTATTGGTCTTTATATAATTATTTTTATTAAATATATTAATTTTTTATTTTACTATTAGTTTGGTTAATAAATGCCAGGTGGTGAAATAAACGGTATTACTTTAAGATCATGTAATTAGAGTACTTGCTCCATTAGATTACGGTCAATCATATCCTATTCACATTTTATAATGTGTATCTATTAAGTTTATGTGTAATATCATGCATCGTGCTGACGTGTGTAATAAATTTAAAATGCGAAGTTTTCAACAAAAAAAGTGAGGCAAATATTAAGAGCGGGATATGTGATTGATACAATTAGAATCTGTCACATCTTGCCCATTAACATCTATTGAAATTTATTAAAGTTTGCCTCACCAAGGTCTTTCTTTAGGAAAACATTATGCATCAAGTTGAACTATATTTATAATGATGTTAAGGGAGCTGCGTTAGTAAATTGAAACTCTTGACGTTTATGTTTAGTGTATAAGTAGGGTTCAGTTTATTAAATAAGTAAATCCATTTTAATTTAAACATGGTTTTTGTTACTCTAGAGAAACCAAATTAAGGAAAATTGATGCTTTCATTTCCATGGAGAAAAATGGCATAAAAAATTCCATTTGAAAAAAAAGCCAGAGTGCTGGGCTCATTCCGTGGAGTACGATCTAGACATTTGTAAGTGAATTATTTTTAATAAATGTTTTCACTATGTGATTTTTTCATTATATATATATATATATATATATATATATATATATATATATTCATCTTTTTAAATAATTATAAAATAAAAAGATTTGTTATTTTTTGAAAATAATTATAAAAAACAAAGGTTTGTTTTTAGTTTTATTAAATATATTAATTTTTTATTTTACTATTAGTCTGGTTAATAAATGACAAGTGGTGAAATAAACGACATTATTTTAAGATCTAAAGTTATAAATTCTTTGTGTATATTCATAATAGACTTCAATTGTTCGATGCCCAGTGTAAGCTTTTGATCTGAATCGTTCTCCAAGGCTTTGTTTTATTTGATTTTGGGTGTCTTTCTTTGATTTTGGGAGACAAATATTGGTGAGAGTCGACAAGCAAGCAATATTTTTGGGTTTTGAGAGATAAAGATTGGTTTGAAATGAGAGAGAGTTTGAGTTTTTTGAAATGGAGAGAAAGAAAACATATATTCTCTTATGAGATGGTGAGTGCAATAATGTTCTTGTTCTTGTTTTGGTTTTTCTTCATTTTAGTGGCAGCAACATCTGCAGAAAAGACGCAAAGGGAACTTGATCTGATCGCGAACGCAAAGCAAGGATAATTTTACGGGAGAAATTTATCCCATTGCATTTTTCCATGTTTTTCTCCAAAAAAAGATTCGCCATTTTGCATTTTTTGAACCCCTGTTTCTCCCAATTTCGATAGAGTAAAAAATTTTCACCCTACAAATAGCCAAATTATTATAAAAATGATATTAAATCCTTGGAAATTGAAATATTTTTTGAAAAGCATTGCCAAACATTTTATAGTTGGCGTTTCAAGAATTGGTAAGATTCACTAACATTTCTACACTTTTAAATAAGTATGGTTCCTTAAAATTATCCCTGGCACAGAGGTAGTTGCTGATAAAGAAAGAAGTGGACAGTGGAAGGTTCTGATGCAAAGAGAGCTTGATATGATCAAGAACACAAAGGCAACTATTGATAACGAACGAAGTGGGCAGTGGGAGGTTTTGATAAAGAACTCGGGTTCCTCCGCCATGCACATGGCCCTCCTACCCAACAACAAGATGATAATATTTGAGAGTTCTAATTCCGTGGAGTACGATATCACCAAGAAGAAGGTCCACCCTCTTCAAATTCAAATGAACACATGGTATTCTTCCAGGGTGATGTCGGCCGACGGGTACCTGATCTAGACCGGTGGATTCAACTACGTAGATCGATCCGTCAAAAGATTCATCCCCTGCGACAACGACAACAATGATTTCTACAACTGGACTAAAGAGACGAAGGGGCTGGCTAATAGGTGATGGTTCTCCACGGACCAGATTCTGCCCGACGGGAGAATACTCATATTAGGCGGGCGGGGGAAGATTAACTATGATTTTGTCCCAAATATGTCAAAGCAATTAGCTGAAGGTGGCAACTCATTCCCATTCCCATTTGTGCACGAATCCAACAACAATCTTAATCTTTATCCGTTCATCCACCTCGCATCGGACAACAATTTGTTCATTTTCGCCAACACGAAATCGATTAAAACTCGCCTCACCAAGGTCTTGTTTTAGAAAAACATTATGCATTAAGTTGAACTATATTTATAATAGTTTATGTTTAGTATGTAAGTAGGATTTGGTTTGTTAATTAAGTGAATCCATTTTAAATTAAATATGTTTTTTGTTAGTGCGAAGAGACCAAATTAAGAAAATGGATGCTTTCATTTCCATGGAGAAAAATGGCGTAAAACTTTCCATTTGAAAAAAGAGCCTTATTGTTGGGCTCATATTTAAACGTTTGTAAGTAAATTATTTTTATTAAATTGTTTTACAACGTGTTTTTAAAATTTTTCAATATATATATAGATTAATTATTTTAAAATAATTATAAAACAAAGATTTGTCATTTTTTGAAAATAATTATAAAAAATAAAGTTTTGTTTTTTAGTTTTATTAAATATATTAATTTTTTTATTTTACTATTAGTTTGGTTAATAAATAACAAGTAGTGAAATAATTAGTATTATTTTAAGATCTGAAGTTATAAATTCTTGATGTATGGTGAGAATAGACTTCAATTGTTCAATGCTCTGTGTAAGCGTTTGATTGAATCGTTCTTCTAGGCTTTGTTTTCTTTGATTTTGGGTGTCTTTCTTTGATTTTGGGAGACAAATATTGGTGAGAGACAACAAGCAAGCAAGATTTTGGGTTTTGGGAGATAAATATTGGTTTGCAATTATGAGAGAGTGTTTGGGTTTTCTGAAATCGAAAGCAACAAAAAGCACATATTCTTTTATGAGATGGTGCATGCAATAATGTCCTTGTTCTTGTTCTGGTTTTTCTTCATTTTAGTGGCATCAACAACAGCTGTTGAAAAGTCACAAAGGGAGCCTGAACATCAAGAACATCATACCATGTACAAGTCAAAGGTCTAGGATTATGTTAGGAGTATCTAAGGAGGTGGACTTACGATTACAAATGGATGTGGATTGTTTGTGCAACATTTGATATATTATTTTGCAACAATTATACTATCCATATTTCAACTCAATGACATATCTCAATAATAACAACCAACGCTTGTTGCAAGCTATTTCTTCCTTTACATATATATATTGATGGCCATGTGAATATTCTTTTACATAAGGCATTGTGTTGTGATGAGATAGGACAATGCTTCCTTTCAAATCACTAATAATTTAGGTAGATGAGTTTCATTGTAACAATTGATTTTAAGAAAGACAACACTATTTACAAAACACCTTTGACATAATATTTTCATGAATAAATTCTTATATAGGGTGTAAGGAAAGTGTATCATGGGAAGGTAGGATGCTCATTAAGACACAATTGGCAAGGTAGATTCATTGTGATGGAGCGTGTGACGAAGGAGGGAAGGACAAGGGCGGTTACCTTAGCATACTCTCCATGTCTGTCAAATAATCTACCATTCAGTCCACTACTTGTAGTACTAATATCTACCTTCCATTCTACCTTACATGTTAAAGTTGTCAATGATCCAGTGTACAATGTCTATAGATTGTTTTTTCTAGCACACTATGCTAAAAGTTTTCTAATTTTTAAGGAAGGGTTTTCAATATTGGAGCATTGTTTAAGCATTTTGATATTGGACTAGGGTTCATGGTTTCATTCTTGTTTCAGCTCGAAACTTCAGTGACACTCCAGACAGAGATAGACGATTAAACAAAAAATATGCATGGCTAAATATGGTTGGGTGAAATGATGAGGAATCTACAAAAGTGTTTTGTGAGATGATCTCTTAGAAAGAAATACTACAAAGTAATTATGATTGTTTTACATTTAGTAACACTTTTTTTTTGTAAGCAGAGAACATTATATTACTGTATAATACAAAAATAGTGTACAATCAATCCGAACTAGCTAAAAGAGATTTACTGGCTCGGGCTCTTCTTCATCTGAGTGATTCTTTTCGTGCCCCTACTCCTACATCCCCTTGTCTCTCTTAAGATATTGTCACTCTGACCATTCCCCATTCTAGAGATAGTCTTAACCAAGTAGTTACATACCCAAAAAGCCTTATGTTTCCCACCTTGATTGCATACACAAAAAGCATAATGTTGCATGCCCCTATATCTGTATAAATACAGGTAATTGGTGATGTCTTCACTATTGAATACCCCAACCCATTTAAAAATATTACAGTCAAGATTTGACATATCCAAATTCGTTATAAGCATTAGATATCCTGAAAAATACGGTCAATCCCAGAACACAGAAATTTAGAAGCCTCGGTCCAAAAAAGCAAGAGCCCCGATCCTTACTGATGCGAAGGATCAGCTAGGGAGGGTGGCGGCGTCGAGGGATGCCCCCCAAAGCTTCCCATCAGCTCACCCACCACGGTTTCCAACATTCTGAAGCCCGCAGCAGAGTCTTGCTTCCCTTTTTTGATTAATGCAAGGGCTTCACGAATACCATTAGCTAGATGCAAATTTGCTTGAATATCTCTCGTTAGTAGGTTACGCCTGGTCCAAAACGGACTGGAAATAATATGTCAAACCTGGTGGGTCTCATATTCTCGAACCATATCCACTTCTTTAACAACAATGATGGCTTTGACCCTTACCGGGGTTTCGGCCATATATTGTGTACCCCAGTTAAATGCCACGAGGATAGGGCCTTCTTCCACTGATGGGTTATTGCTCGTGGAGCTAGCTTGAGGGGAATTCCCCCCTGCCATTCTTCCCCTATACCCTTGGCTGCACCTCTCCCTCCCCTGCTAAGCCATTCTGAGCCGAAGCTGGAAAAAATAGATAACCTTCGCACAATCAGGAACCAAGCTTTACTCAACCCTGTTGATCTTCTTGACCTCCTGAGATAAATAAATAGCCATTCCTTTAACATGGGTGATGTAACCATCCCTAATATTTTTCGACAATTGTTTCCATTTCACACCTTGTGAAACATCCTCCTTACAGCTCCAAATATTTTTGGAATTGATCCAATCTGTCTCTTTGTGCGGGAGATTGGACTTCTTATCCTCCATTAAAATACGCCTAGAGCGTGACTTGCTAAAATTGACAGGTCGAGTACAAAGACTCGAAATCTCCCCACTGGTTAGCTTAAAAGGACTATACCTTGAAACCTTTTCGTACCTCGTGAGCATGAAAGAGGGTGGTTTTATAAATGAGGGCCTCACACTGGATCTGCCACCTCACCTCGGGCGCTCGTGCCACCCGCCCCTTTCCAGTCTTTCCCTAGCTTCCCATCTATCTTTGCCTCACCCCGAAAATGCGAGGAATAAAAGCCAAGTGGAGGAGGCGTCTCATCATCTTCCCTCACGCCTGCCAAGGAGGTGGAGAGAGGGCCTTCTGCATGCCAAATCACGTGGCCATCCAAATGTTGTCCTGAGAGGGTACGTGGGCTCTGTGTCAGGGAGGAAGATGCATATGAAAAGGAAGGAGGTGTAGCGTGAGTGCAGCTTACCTGCCTTGGGGGATGAGGATTGGACGGTTGATGAGGCTGACCAACGTCATCCCGTCCAGCATCCTGTCTTTCCAACTCTTCACATTTTTCCCATAGTGGGCTATCCCTTTTGTCTATGCAATCCTCTGCATGGAAGGAGCGTTCCTTGCCAACCCCTTCATTTGCGAGAGCGTCTGCCACCCTATTCCCTAATCATTTTACACGTGAGAACAAGAGAGAAGGTATGTCCCTTAGCCATTTTTTGAGCGTTGAAATCCTGCCTTCCCATGTCCAATTCCTGGATACTTGACTTATGGATGCTCTGTTCATCAACCTTTTGGCTATGTTGATGATCAGTAGAGAGTCCCCCTCCATTATCAGTGGTGTTCGCTGGTTCTGTATTTCCCATGCCACCCCATTTGAGAGGCCTTCGAGCTCTGCTATATTATTGGATCATGAGCCAAGGCTTCCCCAATAGAAATTGGGGATTCTTCCCTGAGGGTCCCTTATCACTCCTCCGAAACCCGCAGGGCCCAGGTTCCCTTTTGCATCCCCATCAAAGTTCAGCTTGAAGGTGTCAGTTGGAGTTTTTTTCCAGGACTCAACGCTGCTCGTTTGCTTGATCGCCTTGTTGAGACGGGAATTCTTCTGAGGTAACTATCTTATTCCCCAACCCTAAAGGATTTGGTTTTTTGTTGCATCTGCTTCTAAATAATCCCGTGACCAAGCGGTGAGTGTTAAATATTCTTTTTAATGTGCAACTAGATTTTCCCATATTTCTTCTACCCGATGCCTTTTGTTTTTAAAATTTTTTAGGTTCCGGGTTTTCCGAATTTCTTAGACCACGAAGCCCGGTAATAGATCCCATATTCTGTTCACAATTTTATTTTTGTATATGTTGTTTGGCCACTCAGCTATAGTTATATCAGTTCTTTCAATGTGTCTACAATTTGATTTGAACAATCTGGTTCCTCTTTCCCAAATCGCGGAAGCTACTGGGCATTCATCCAGTGAATGATTTATAGTTTCCATGTTGTTTTCACATAGACTACACCTTGAAGGTCCCGATATCCCCCAGAATTGAATCTTATCCCATGTGAGGATTCTGCATTTGAGAATGAGCCAACAGAAAACTGCAATCTTGGGCAACCAATTCCCTCCCTAGATTTTCCTCCATTTGGCTTATTTTCCTACCTGTGAGTTTCATTCAGCACCCCTATAGCTTCAGCCTTCTTTTATGTTCAATCTTCCAAGATTGGAGTATCCCCACTGAATCTTGTCTAGACCCTTTTGTCAGGGGATCTTCCTAGAACAGACGTCCGTGTAGAAGTCTTCAATGTCCTCAGATGGTGCCTGATTTTTCCACCAGTCTTTCCTTTTCCAAGTCTTGAACAACTTGTCAGGGAACCCGTGGTCCCAGAATTCCTTCACCGTCTTTACCCGGCTAACATGAAGATGGGATTTAAGAGTCAAAATGTCATCCTGATTTTCAATACACTGTTCTTGGTTCCAAGCCTCGCTAATGAACTGAGTTGAGCTGCCATCTCTTACCTCCCAAAAACTATGTCTTTGGATGAGGTTCCAATTTTCTTGGGCTGATTTCTAGATACTAGAACTCGGGAGGTCTTCTCCAAATCGTGTTAGCATTTGTTTCCGCCAATGATGGGCATACCTGGCGTGCTAGAGCTTCACCCTGGGTTCTTCCTCATACGTTATCCATTTCCACCATATCTTTGCTCCCATAGCTTTGTTGGTATCTAGCGGGTCTCGAAGTCCTATTCCTCTGACTTTTTTGGGTTTGCAAACCATTTGCCAGTCTAGCAATGGCCATTTTGTGTGGATGTGGTTTCCTCCCCACAAAAAGTTCCTTTGGATATTCTTGATCTGCTTAATAACAAATTTTGGAGCCGCTAGAACCGAGAAAAGATAAATAGGCATCGCCTGGAGGACAAAATTAACCAGGATAAGTGTGCTTGGGAAGTTAAGAGCTCCGAAAATCCACAGGATGAGTTATTTCTTAAGCTTGTCCAGAAGATCCTTCCATGATACCTGTCTAATGGTCGATTCAACAAGCAGAGCGCCTAAATATTTGGAGGGGAGTCTGCCCTTAGAGAATCCCATAATTCTTAAAATATTCCTTTTCATGAGTTTCAGTGTGTTGAAGAAGTAAACCTAGGATTTTACCTGATTGATTTCCAATCCACTGGCCTCCAGGAAGGTGTTCAACCCCTCTTTGATGCCTTGAGATTCCTGGACCGTGGATGGCCCCATAAGCATCATATCATCGATGAAATGTTGATGATTTTGAGGCTGAAGATCCTAAGTAATGGATATCCCTTTGATCTTATTCTCCAAGCGAAGGTTCTTGAGCATTCTGCCAAGTCCTTCCACTATTATAATGAACAAAAAAGGAGACATAGGGTCACCCTGTTTGATACCACGAGATCTCTGGAAGGCCGAGGATGGGGAACCGTTAACTAAAATGGAGAAGAAGGCCGAAGAGACCAAATTCATGACCCACTCGATCCATTGCTCAAAAAATATGAAAGCCTTGAGCATCCCTACTAAGAATTTCCAGTTTAGTTTGTCCTAAGCTTTAGATAAATCTAGCTTCAGAAGCATACCTAGAATTTTATTGATTTTGACCGAGTGGATGGTTTCATGGATTAAGATGATGCCATACAAAATTTGTCTACCTTCAACGAACCTCACTTGTTCTGGAGATATTATTAGGGGGAGCAGAGGGCGCAACTTGTTAGCAATAATTTTGTAAATGACATTGCCTAGGGCTATCGGTCTAAGATTCCCAGGGTCTTTCGTTCCTGACTAGTTGGGGATAAGTGTCAAGAAAGTTTCATTTAGAGCCTTCAGAATATTACCTGTCTTCCTAGAGTCCTCCACTAGTGCGTAGACTTATTGTTTCATCCAATCCCAGCATGCATGGAAGAATTTGGTGGTAAATCCATCAGGTCGTGGGGCTTTATCTTTTTCCATCTGCTTGACCGCCTCCTCGACTTCATCCAGCTTTATAGGTTTCAACAGTAAAAGGTTATGGTCTTCAGTAATGACATGAGGGATGTGCCTCAGGACCTCCCTCTGGGAAGCCTCACTATCTTTATTTGGTTCCTCCAGAATATTGGAAAAAAACGAGTTCAAGGTGAGTTCTAGATCTTCATGGGTTTTGGCAATGTGACCTTCTTCAGTTCTCAGTTTGGTCAGACCATTTCTTTAACGGTGGTGGACGGATGCTTACGGTGGAAGAAACTAGTATTTATTTCTGCTTATTGGAGCCATTTCACTCTGGCTTTTTGGTTCCAAAATATTTACTCGTGATGTTCTCTTTGGATGAATTACTGGATCAAAGAGCTTTCCTACTCCCAAATATCACCGTGAAACCTGACGGCATCCCTTTGGTTTGAACTTATTTTATTCTACTCTCCAGCTCCACTTTTGCCTGGAAGATGTTACCGAAAGATTCTTTGTTCCATTTCTTGATTTTTTTACTTAAGGATTTTGAGCTTTTGTTGGAACTGGTACATCCTCCTTCCCCTAATGGTTGGGATTTCCTCCCACCATTCTTTTAATTTTTCTGGGAAGTCAGGATGGAGCAGCCAAAAATTTTCAAAGCGAAAAGGTTTGCGAAGGTTAGTCCCCACATTTTCCCAATCAAGCTTGATAGGCCAGTGGTCTGATCCAGCTGATGGAAGGACCGTTGCCTTCAGCTCTCCCTCGTTCATCATGATGGACTCCGACACCAAAAATCGGTCGAGATTACGGGCTATGCCCCTGTCTCCCGTCCTTTTATTGTTCCAAGTAAATGTGTCGTTATTTGTTCTTACATCTATCAATTCAAGGTTATCTATAACTTCATTAAAAGAATTATTTATGGGGTTTAGTTATCTTATCCCACCTTTCTTTTCTTCCAGATTCCTTATTAGGTTGAAGTCCCCTCCAATAATCCAGGGTTTTCCTTCCGACATACCATTAATCATCCTTAGGGAGTCTAGAAACTGCATTTTCTACTCTGCCCTTGGAGGACCGTACACATTGGTCATGAATCCCCATATACAGGTGCCTAAGATGTGGAAGGTTGCAGAAAGAGAATCTTGAGTTGCAAATAAGTTAAAGAGAGACACCTCTTTTGGATTCCATAGAATTTCAATACCTCCAGCTTCCTTATTAGCATCCACTACTATAGCCTCACATCCTTTCCAAACTTTTCCTCCTATGCTCTTCAGTTCAATCTTCGAACATTTTGTTTCTTGTAGAAAAATCACTCCTGGCTTTTCCAGTTCAATATTTCTCCTTAGAAGACGGATCTTCAAGGTGCTTCTATAGCCTCTTATATTCCAGGATGTGATCCACAATGGAAACTTATTTATTTGTGGGAGAGAGGGCCACATCTATGGTAGGATACTGCCTTGAAGCCTCCTGTTGAGCTCCAACCATTTGGATTTTTTGCACGTTACTATGTCTACCTCAGGTCTCTTTCTTAACTTTCCTTTTGCCCTTAGGATCTTTAAGGGATTCCATCGAGACCCCTAGAAAATTCATTGATTTGGCTTTGATTATCTCCTTTTCAAGTAAGGTAACTTGATGTGGGATTATCTTCTCGGGGACCTTCGCTAGGCAAGCTGTTTCCAACCCCACCAGGTCCAAATGGGTCTATCTCTATTTCTTCCTCTTCCACCTCCTGAGTATTGTTATTGTCTTCCTTCATTTCCTGATGTTCTTCATGGATCTCGATCTTTGAGATTAGATCCGTATCTTAGGGTTTCTTAGGTTGATCCTTTACTGGATTTTTCTGTGTTAGAGTAGTATCATGGGTTTGCTGGTGTTGGGTCTTTATACTTGTATCCATGTCTAAAATTTCATTCTGCTGTATGTTAGGTCCTTGAGGTTCTTGGAGGACTTCGAACCTGTTTTATGTTTGAACTTTTTAAAATATTTTGAGACTAGTGGACTTCTTAGTAGATACTTTTTTTTATTTTGGACACACGTAAACCCCCCAGAGCCTTGATTTTCTTGTTCTTTAATTCCTCTTGGTTTTTTATTCTGTGGGAAGTCTCTGAACATGTCCCCGTGTTCATGATATCACTTACATCTGAACGATATTTGTTCATAATAGATTGCTTGAAACAAATCCTCATCTTCCCATGTTATATCTATTCCATATGGGAGATCCTTTGATACATCAAGACATATGTAGATACGGGCATAGGAGGTGTACCTTCTCTGGTGAGTTTGCTCGGAGACTTTTACAAAATTTCCTAGGGTGTTTCCAATTTCCATTAGAATTTCTTCTCACCAATATTCCATCGGTAGGGACTACATTCTGATCCATACTGGGGCTATTATGATATTTTCCTTGTCTGGATTGAATCTTTCTTTCCATGGTCTCAAGAATAGACCAAAATAGTTAAAGAAATAAGGTCCGCTTTCAAATATTCTAGTTCTGTATTCCTCATTAAGAAAGATAACCGTAAATAAGCCTTTTGCTCCCAGTTGTAGGTCATAATGGCCTTGAGGTTTCCAGGTGGTGTTTATCCACGACATTAAGGTTTTCTCTATTGGCTAGATCCCTACAAACTTCCCTATGAGTGCTCCTTCCTTCATATAGTTGATATCTTCTCTGATTCGGGTTGATTTGATCTGAGGCTTTGGAGCCGTCTTCGATTTTGGCATGCATTGCCACATTCTTCTGTTCACTTCCTTTGCCGAAATTTCTTTATCAGTTCCACTAGTGCCTTCCCCAACCTTCCCCAATTGCGTATCGAAAATTGGCCTTTTACCCTTATCTATCTCTGTTTCCGTGGTCGAGATCTGAATAAGGGGCACTGCCCCACCGTCCGAGGGGTCACTCATCCCTGGACTAGATCTCCTAGTCTTCAGAACAGGATGAAGCCCCTGTCCCCTCTTCCCGGAACTTAAAATCCGTGCAACTTGAAACCCCCGTCAATCCTCCCACCTCTCAATTCGCCATATGCTCATCCTTCTTCAAGTTCATCTGTCCCTCTCAAAATTGTGACATTTTCAGCCCCATTTAGTAACACTTAAATACTAAAACTAATTGTCTTTGATGTTGATATTTATATAATTAATTTTATATATTAATTGTATTTAAATTTATAAGTTGTTTGATTTTTTGATATTAAAATTTACAATGTAAATATTAATTTATTTTAAAATATAAAATAATTTTAAAGTTTTAGAATGTAAGCCTCCACATTGAGACTTCACAGACATTTGCCATTTCTAAACTTTAACATAAGTATTTTTTCATTTAGTAACACTTAAAATATTTTAAAGAATATTTTTTTTTGTATTAGTCTTTATATAATTATTTGTATTAAATATATTAATTTTTTATTTTACTATTAGTTTGGTTAATGAATGACACGCGGTGAAATAAATGGTATTACTTTAAGATCATGTAATTAAAGTACTTGCTCCATTAGATTACGATGAATCATATCCTATTCACATTTAATAAACCTCTCGCCTCAGCTCACATCATGCTAATTAATATACAAATTCCACGCAAGGTAGAATGTGCCTTTGATAAGTTTATGTGTACTATCATGCATCAAGCTCTCGTGTGTAATAAATTTAAAATGTGAAGTTTTCAACCAAAAAAGTGAGGCAAATATTAAGAGCGGGATATGTGACTAGTGCGATTAGAATCTATCACTTCTTTCCCGTCTAACATTTATTGAAATTTATTAAAGCTTGCCTCACCAAGTTCTTTCTTTAGGAAAACATTATGCATCAAGTTGAGCTATATTTATAATAGTTTATGTTTAGTGTATAAGTAGGGTTTGGTTTGTTAATTAAGTAAATCCATTTTAAATTAAACATGGTTTTTGTTACTCTAGAGAAACCAAATTAAGGAAAATCGATGCTGTCATTTCTATGGAGAAAAATGGCATAAAACTTTTCATTTGAAAAAAGAGCGAGAGTGCTAGGCTCATTCCATGGAGTATGATCTAGACATTTGTAAGTGAGTTATTTTTATTAAATGTTTTTACTATGTGATTTTTTCATTATATATATATATTTTTAATTTTTTAAAATAATTATAAAATAAAAAGATTTGTTATTTTTTGAAAATAATTATAAAAAACAAAGGTTTGTTTTTAGTTTTATTAAATATATTAATTTTTTATTTTACTATTAGTTTGGTTAATAAATGACAGGTGGTAAAATAAACGGTATTATTTTAAGATCTGAAGTTATAAATTCTTTGTGTATCTTCAGAATAGACTTCAATTGTTCGATGCCCAGTGTAATCTTTTCATCTGAATCATTCTCCTGGGCTTTGTTTCTTTGATTTTGGGAGACAAACATTGGTGAGAGACAACAAGAAAGCAAGATTTTTTGGATTTTGGGAGATAAAGATTGGTTTGAAATGAGAGAGCGTTTGAGTTTTCTGAAATGAAGAGCAAGAAAGCATATATTATCTTATGAGATGGTGAGTGCAATCATGTTCTTGTTCTTGTTTTGGTTTTTCTTCATTTCAGTGGCAGCAGCATTTGCAGAAAAGACGCAAAGAGAGCTTGATCTGATCAAGAAAGCAAACTCCAGAGGTAGCTGCTGATAAAAAAAGAGGTGCACAGTGGGAGGTTCTGACGCAAAGAGAGCTTGATCTGATCAAGAATACAAAGGCAACTGCTGATAAAGAACGAGGTGGGCAGTGGGAGGTTCTGATAAAGAACTTGGGTTCCTCCGCCATGAACATGGTCGTCCTACCCAACAACACGATGATGATATTTGAGAGCTATAATTCCGTGGAGTGCGATCTCAACAAGAAGAGGGTCCACCCTCTTCAACTTCAGACGAACGCATGGTCTTCTTCTGGGGCGATGTTGGCCGACGGGTACCTGATCTATACTAGTGGCTTCAATGACATAGATCACACAGTCAGAAGATTCATCCCCTATGACAGCGAGAGTAGTGATTTTTGTGATTGAACCAAAGAGACGGAGGGGTTGGCTAAGAGGCGATGGTTCTCCATGGACCAGATTCTTCCAGATGGGAGAATAATCATATTAGGCAGGTGGGGGAAAATTAACTACGAGTTTGTCCCAAAGACGTCGAAGTAATTAGTTGAAGCTGGAAACTCTTTCCCATTCCCATTCGTGCACGAATCCAACAACAATATTAATCTTTATCCGTTCATCCACCTCGCGTCAGACGATAATCTGTTCATTTTCGCCAACACGAAATCGATTAAAACTCGCCTCACCAAGGTCTTTCTTTAGGAAAACATTATGCATCAAGCTGAGCTATATTTATAATAGTTTATGTTTAGTATATAAGTAGGATTTGATTTGTTAATTAAGTGGATTCATTTTAAGCTAAATATGATTTTTGTTAGTGCGGAGAGACCAAATTAAGAAAATGGATGCTTTCATTTCCATGGAGAAAAATGGCATAAAACTTTCCATATGAAAAAAGAGCTTTAGTATTGGGCTCATATTTAAATGTTTGTAAGTAAATTGTTTTTATTAAATTTTTTTCCTACGTGTTTTTAAAATTTTTCATTTTATATATATATTTTTAATTTTTTTTAAAATAATTATAAAACAATGATTTGTTCTTTTTTGAAAATAATTATAAAAAATAAAGATTTGTTTTTTAGTTTTATTAAATATATTGATTATTTATTTTACTATTAGTTTGGTTAATAAATAATTGGTAGTGAAATAAACGGTATTATTTCAAGATTTGAAGATATAAATTCCTTGTGTATGGTGAGAATAGACTTCAATTGTTCGATGCCATGTGTAAGCGTTTGATATGAATCGTTCTTCTAGGCTTTGTTTTCTTTGATTTTGGGTGTCTTTCTTTGATTTTGGGAGACACATATTGGTGAGAGACAACAAGCAAGCAAGACTTTGGGTTTTGGAGATAAATATTGGTTTGGAATTATGAGAGAGTGTTTGGGTTTTCTGAAATCGAAAGCAAGAAAGCACATATTCTTTTATGAGATGGTGCATGCAATAATGTTCTTGTTCTTGTTTTGGTTTTTCTTCATTTCAGTGGCAACAACATCAGTTATTGAAAAGACACAAAGGGATCTTGAACATCAAGAACGTCGTATCATGTACAAGTCAAGGGTCTAGGATTATGTTAGGAGTATCTAAGCAAGTGGACTTACGATTACAAATGGATGTGGATTGATTGTGCAACATTTGATATATTAATTTGCAACAATTATACTATCCATATTTCAACTCAATGACATATCTCAATAATAACAACCAACGCTTGTTGCAAGCCATTTCTTCCTTTACATTTATATATTGATGGCCATGTGAATATTCTTTTACATAAGGCATTGTGTTGTGATGAGATAGGACAATGCTTCCTTTCAAATCACTAATAATTTATGTAGATGAGTTGCATTGTAACAATTGATTTTAAGAAAGACAACACTATTTACGAAACACCTTTGACATAATCATTTCATGAATAAATTCTTATATAGGATGTAAGGAAAGTGTATCAAGGGAAGGTAGAATGCTTGTTAAGACACAATTGGCAAGGTAGAGGCATTGTGATGTAGCGTGTGACAAAGGAGGGAAGGAAAAGGGAGGTTAACTTAGCCTACTCCGCATGTCCGTCAAATAGTCTACCGTTCACTCCACTACTTGTAATACTGATATCTACCTTTCATTCTACCTTACATGTTAAAGATGTCAAGGATCCAGTGTACGATGTCTATAGATTTTTTTTTCTAGCACACTATGCTTAAAGTTTTCTAATTTTAAGGAAGGATTTGTGATATTGGACTAGGGTCCATGGTTTCATTCTTGTTTAAGCTCGAAACTCCAGTGACACTCCAGACAGAGATAGACGATTAAACAAAAATTATGCATGGCTAAATACAGTTGTGTGAAATGATGAGGAATCTACAAAAGTGTTTTGCGAGCTGGTCTTGTAGAAAGAAAGTCTACAAAGTAATTGTGATTGTTTTACATTTAGTAACACTTAAATACTAAAAATATTTTTCTTTAATGTTGATCTTTATATAATTAATTTTATATAGTAATTGTATTTAAATTTATAAGTTGTTTGAGTTTTTGATATAAAATTTACAATATAACTATTAAGTTATTTTAAAATATAAAATAATTACTTCGATAGAAGTTTTCAATTAATTACAAGAAAATGAGGACTAGTTTTTTTTCCACCCCATCGAAGTAATTATTTTATATTTTAAAATAAATTAATATTTATATTGTAAATTTTAATATTAAAAAATTGAACAACTTATAAATTTAAATACAATTCAATGACACTTAAAATATTTTCAAGAATAATTTTTTACATTCAGTGACACTTAAAATATTTTAAAAATATAAAAATCTATTGACATTCATTTCCAGGCTTGGGCTATCTTTAATTCTGAATATAAAAATAACAAAATCCCATTCAAATCATGAAAAAAAAATTCACCCTTGGTATCAATTAAGAGATTTCAATGATTCAAGAAACTATTTAGTTGGGATGTTATCATCAAACCATTTGGGAAGTAGAACTCACCTTTTCATAAAGGTAGGTCATTTTGATTGTTTCTTTCTTCCGAATTTTTATCTGCCATCCATCATTTTGGTGTTTGAACCAATTTATGTATATCATTGTAGCCCTTCATTCAACAATTGATTGTGTTTGAACCAATTTATGCTTGATCTGAATCGTTCTCCTACGGTTTGTCTTTGCAATGAGAGAGCGTTTGGGTTTTCCGAAATCGAAACATATATTTGTTATACCTGTCATGGTTTTAGTATGGTTTGTTGCGAGATGATATCGTAGAAATAATGCATACAAAGTAATTATGATTGTTTTACATTTAGTAACACTTAAATAATAAAAATATTTTTCTTTAATGTTGATTTTTATATAATTTTTTTTGTAAGTAAGTAGGAAAGATCTATTATAGTACAAAAAGATGTTACAGAGAGAAGATATACAAGAGGTCTTTGAAAAACGACCCCTGTCGGGACTAAGACACGACTTGTTAAGGCCTACCCCGCCTATCAAAAATTGAACAAGGCTTCAAACATTCTTGTAACAAAGACGACATGCACTGGGGAAACCTCAAGGGTTGGTTCCCCCCCAAAAACAAAAACAAAACAGAACATTAGACAGAGATAGCTATTCTCCCGAATGCTTAACAAAGTTGGCCACATCAAGGCGAGCCAAAAATCCAAACCAAAGAGAACCAACATCAAAGCTGGCCGATATCAGCATACATCAGAAAACCAAAGAGACAAGTGCCCCCACCGAAGAGCCCTTCCTTAGCTTCTAGCCGCCCTATTGGGGTCCTAGAATTGATTTTTGCGAGGAGCTGGCATGGTGCTTGCAGGCGAATTCACCGGGGTGGTAGGGTTGGGAAGCAATGGACAACCCATCATGGCCTCAAAATCCTGAGGGAGGTCAATTTCCAGAATGGTGATGAACGCCTCTATAGCCGTGGGCGTCTCCGCCATGTATTGATCGCCCCGATTGAAGGGTTCTGCTATCAGAACACCGCCACTTGAAGGCGTAGAGTCATTCATGGCACTAGGGGAAGCCTCACTATGGCTTACTCCCCTGTTGGGACCTCTCGCTTGATTTTGGGCCCTCCATAAACACGGCATGGTGAAAGCACACAGGCGAACACTAGGCAACAAAAGAAACAGAAACAACTAATTTTATATATTAATTGTTTTTAAATTTAAGTTGTTTGATCTTTTAATATTAAAATTTACAATATAAATATTAATTTATATTAAAATATAAAATAATTTTAAAGTCTTAGACACTCACATTTCGAAACTTTAACACAACTATTTTTACATTTAGTGACGCTTAAAATATTAAAGAATAATTTTTTTATATTAGTCTTGATATAATTATTTTTATTAAATATATTAATATTTAGTTTTATTAAAAATATTTATTTTTTTATTTTACTATTATTATTTTAAGATGTGAAGTTATAAATTGCATGTGTATGGTGAGAATAGACTTCAATTGTTCAATGCCCTGTGTAAGCGTTTGATCTAAATCATTCTCCTAGCCTTTGTTTTCTTTGATTTTGGGAGACAAATAGTGGTGAGAGACAACAAGCAAGCAATATTTTTGGTTTTGGGAAATAAAGATTGGTTTGCAATGAGAGAGAGTTTGGGTTTTCTGAAATCGATAGAAAGAAAGCATATATTCTTTTATGAGATAGTGTGTGCAATAATGTTCTTGTTCTTGTTTTGGTTTTTCTTCATTTTAGTGGCAGCAAAAGCTGCAGAAAATATGCAAAGGGAGCTTGATCTAATCAAGAATGCAGAGGAAGCTGCTGATAAAGAACTAGGTGGCCAGTGGGAGGTTCTGACGTAAAGTGAGCTTGATCTGATCAAGATCAAGAACGTAGAGGTAACTGCTGATAAAGAATGAGGTGGTCAGTGGGAGGTTCTGACACAAAGGGAGCTTGATCTGATCAATAACATAGAGGCAACTATTGATAAAGAACGAGGAATACCAACCTTAAGTGCAGGTAAGGCATTGTACAACAAACCAATTGGATTTGGAACCCCTATACAAAAGTTTATGGTTCCTTCAAAACATGTTTTTCGTTTTCTGTAATTAATGTGGGTCTTGGTCCTGATCCGATTTCAATTGGGGATGGCTTAACATTTGTCATTGCTCCACATGATCACACTTTGGGAAGATCTGGAGGATTTTATGTTATAATAATGGTTTTGAGAGACCTTTGATATTTTTATCTCATTGTTGATAGGGTTTGATGGAATGATGCAACCGTACTTTTGGTAAAGGGCCAAACATCTCCAGGTTCATTTCAGGGCTTGGGCTATCTTTAATTATGAATATAAAAATAACAAAATCCAATTCAAATCAGGGAAAAAAAATTGTCACCCTTGGTATCAATTAAGATATTTCAATGAATTCAAGAAACTATTTAGTTGGGATGCTATCATCAAACCATTTGGGAAATAGAACTCACATTTTTATAAAGGTAGGTCATTTTGAGTGTTTCTTTCTTCGGAAATTTTATCTTCCATCCATCAACTTGGTGTTTGAAACAATTTATGTATATCATTGTAGCTCTTCATTCAACAATTCATGGTGTACGTCTTAATTTATTCTGCTTTAGTTAGAAAAATAATAGAGGAAAAAGTAACGGTCAAGCAGGAATACACTTAATGCCCAAAATTGAGAAAGAGTCGAGTTCAAGCAAGATTACACGTAAAATGTAACGAACTTAAAACATTGTATTTCTGGAATGTATTTTGTTGGTGACGAGGATGCCAATTCAACAAATTGATAAACCATCCACGTCAAATATTTAAGGAAGTAGTATAACTATAGGACATCCATATAAAATATTTAAAGAAGTAGTACAAGTTAAAAAAGTATTAAAATATTATAAATATTCAAGAAAGCAATTTAAATATTTTATGAATAGGATAATGAAGATTTTTTTTAAAACCAGCATAGATCCAAATCTTAGGCTCTATTAAGTGCTGAGAGGGATCAACTATTTGGAGGTGCAAACCTCTTCTTAAGTATTGCACTCAAGTATCAACTTTGGTGTCATTCAGACCACAAGACACATCTTATTGAAGTCTACCTATAATATTTTTATTATTAATATTTGATCCTGCTAGAATATTTTTTTGGCGTTGACTGGAATGAGAAAGGGCACTGATAGGACTTTTTGGAACAGTTTGAATATGCAAATCATCTGCAACAAATCGAACCAAGCAAATTCTGCAAAACTGAAACTACTTCAAATAAGTCACCTTTAACGCAATGAAATAATCGTTCCTTCTTAAACGCAAGACAAACTTACAAGGTTGGCTGGCATTCTTTGCCGAATCCGAGCTTTGTGGCAGGGTAACGTTCTTTGCAGAGTCTGGGATTTGTGGGAGGTAGCAAAGGAAAGGCATGATGTAAACAAAAGAATTATATCCGTAGATTCCCCCTATTGATCTACACTTGCTGTAGTTTTTGAATGCTTCATCAATTCCATTCCATTCGATTTCAAAACCCCCACGCAGAAGCTGACAAATATTCTTCGCAAAGAAAGATGATAAATATTCCAGGACGGGTATTTCAATAGATGTGTTGCAAAACTTAAAAGAAAAGGTCAGACCGAAAGGAATGACCCATATATCCTTATCATTACAAGGCACGAGAATCAGAGGCTCATTCAATGCCTGGCATCCCGTAGCAGGGTTATATTTTGGGCAGACGAACTAGCAAGGTTAAATGGAGAGACAGTGAGATCAACAGAAGCTTTTGGAAGGCCACAGTTTGAAAAAACAGTGCCACTGGCGATTTTCATTTTGCTTTGATTATTGTAGCTCAAAACCTTGTAGCTCACTTTGTTGATTATGAGGTAGGGAGTGTTGTATTTATGAAACTGGACTTGAAACCCAGGGTGGCCGCATCCTGATTTTTCTAAGCCGAAGGGATACGATATATTGCCAAAGAATCCACAAGTAGTGTTGAGGCAATTAGGTATCTAATGGTTGCAAGAACAGAAATTGAATAGGTTTGGCATATATCAGAAATCGGGGCAGCGACTGGAAATGGATTGTTGTCATCCTGCGAAGCAAGAAAGGTAGAGCTGAGAAATATGTTTCACTTTCAAATATTCAAATCCAAGCCAGGCTCATCTAATGATGCTACTATTTCACGCATTGCTTCTTCAAAGGATTCCAACCAAGGTTCCACTAATGATGTTGTTCCTTCAGACAGCGTCAAAGAATTTGATCTTAATTTTGAGTATTCAGAGTTTGCCAAGAATTCCCACTCAGTAGGTTGTCAACATAATCATAAACAAATGCTTACCAAGCAAGTGCTGTCATTGAACTTATATATGGGTTTTGCCTATCTTTTTCTCTATTTTATTTTTACCCGCTGCTCATTCTTGGTATGCAGAAGCTTATTATTTTCGGAGATCAGGTCTAACAACAACTACCACACTCTTGCACGTGTTGTCAATTGAGCTCTGGGTTTCCGCCTTGCAAAGGGTCTCAGAAAGGTAAGGAGCCCATATCTTGTCATCGTTTCCAGAGGATCATCCCCTGTAATTGAGGAGCCCATATCTTGTCATCATTTCCAGAGGATCATCCCCTGTAATTGGTGACACAGGGTTGTATTGTTGGTAGGATTTAGCCTATTTATCTCAGCTAATTAATCCTTCCCAGAATGAGATTTTTTTATGTCCTTGTGTCTAACTTAATTTATATATTGCTGTTATAGGTTTATTTTGGGGGATAATTAAAATTTTTATTTATTACTTTTTATTTAATGGCCAACAAAACCAATAAATGGATTACTTTTTAAATTTATATTTATTTACTTTTTACTTTAAAAGTAAAAAGTAACATTACATCACGTGACTCTCCCATAATATTCACTATCACTATTATTTTTTGCCGACATGTTACAAATGTTACTAACGTTACATCACGTTACAAGATCTCCCCCATACTGGGCTCTAGAGAGCCTCTCCGCGCAATAAAAATATATTCAATACTTTAAATATATCTTCATCTCCCATCAAATTGTCTAATTTAAATACATCTTCATCTCACATCAAATTATATGTCTAATCCGCAGTAAAAAATGATTAAAAAAATAGAAGGAAAGATATTTACAATTCCCACCAATTCAAAATGTTTTACTAAAATAATTGAAAAAAATCATGGCTAGTTTAAACCATATATTCAAAACTAAATGAATGAGTATGCATATGCATTATTTATTCAATCTAGTGAATTACCCACACGTGGTCATTTGACACAATAAACACACATTAGTTTAATAAAACTCCTTTTTTTAAATGAGGTTAAATTTATTCAAATTTTTTTGTAGATACCATTCTAATTTGTAGATGTCTTGGTAAGGTTGGACAATGATGAGGCTACTAGCATGAGTTATGTAAACAATTCTTATGCAAATCTACTATCTCAATGCTTAACACCCACCCATTATGCTTGCAACATTGTCAACATATTATCCGTGTTTATTAGGGTTCAAAGGTCATTGAGGGGCTATGATTAGCTTTGACTTTCTCTAGGGAAGAACTATAGTTGCATGGAAGTAATAGACATCTCGAAGAGGTTTGAAAAGGGTGTGGCTAAAAGCATGATTCATGTACACAACTCTTATGCATATCCACTATCTTAGTGATTGATGCAAATAAAACTATTTGGATTTCTATACATTGAGTTTGTTTCTCCAAGGTTATAAACACCCTACCGAAAAAAAATAACAAACAAGGGTTAGTTCAATTGATTGAACCATATGTTAAAGGAATAATGCTAAAAGGTAGGCCGTAGGTCATAAGTCCAACTTCCATTGGCTCCCTCGAGGTCACTACTCCCTATTGTGATGGGTTTTTGAGCCATCCTCTATCTAGATATTATATGGAATATGGGGGGATCCCATGAGGTTTTCCTTGGAAACAAGCAGATCATCAAATTAATGCAACTAGAATATGCATATGCAACTACTGAGTGAATATGCAACTAGAATGTAAAGAAAGGGAGACATTGGGTATTCTTGCCTAATTCCCATTTGAGCTTGGAAGAATGAGGTAGGGCATCCATTTATGAGAGGAGAAATCCAGGGATTTCTTATACATTCCTTTACCCATTGAATGAAGACTTCTGGGAAACCATAATTGTGCATGACTTGAAAAATATGAGTACATTCATTAGAGGAAATTTGGGGTCTAAAATGGGCCTCCTAAGGAAAATAATAAAAAAGCCACATCACACTACAAATATGCCATGTGAGATTAACTCTAATGAAAGTCAACCTAAATCGTCTCATTAATGATAGTTGACAACTATATTGAGTTAATGTAGAGTTAAGAGATATTGGTTAAAAATATTAATGAAATATTTAGATTCTTGTGCACACATAATAAATGATAAGAAATTTTTGAATTTTATATTATTATTATTTTTAAATGAATTGACCACTACTTTTTATATATTTAATAAATGTAAGAGTTAAATATATTCATTTATAATGAAAAATATAATTATAATAATATTAAAAAAATTAAAAAATCACCATTATTTTTATACCTGCCTCAGCAGGTATATTGTAATCAATTGCAAGTCAAACTCTTTTGAATTTTGTATTAGTTGGTGTCTTTTGAGGCAGGTATAAAGAATTAAAACCTGTTTTGCAAAGTATGACTTAGGGATTTGTAAAACATTTTTTTAATTTTGTTAAAAAACTATTTTTGTAAACAACTGATTGGTGGATAGAACATGATGTAAACTTTGGAATTTGGTATCTGGATTTGAGTTGACATGTGGAAACATGACATCATAATAATAAAATTAAAAAAATAAAAATTATATTCCATTGCCATCTGTTATAGCAAGTGGTACCATCGGAGCCAGCTGTTCTGGTTTTTTTCAGACCTCGGGCCATGAGACGAGGGTGCATTAGCTTGGCAATGTCATCCACAACAACTAAATCGGAGTCGAGGTAAATGATTCTCCTGAGGCATGACGGCAAGATATCGGCCAAGTAAGTGCGAGCGTAATTGAGTGGCTGATCCAGAGCCTCTGCATAATTGAATACGATATCTTGTTCTTCACAATATTCCAGAGCCCCAATTTCTCCATTCTAGTTATAGCAATATTAGGCATATTAGCCATTGCATTTCTGGTCATAAGCTATTACGCCATTGTGGCCAAATGCTACACCTGCATCGATCGGGATACACTCAGCCATCAACACCACAATACACAGCTTCCTCTAACAGAACCATGGGATCTTAACGACGATGGGCTCGATGAATCAATTATCCAATCAATCCCGGTCATCAAGTACATAGAGAAAGATCGTTTTATTGAAGGGAATGAATGCGCGATCTGTCTGAATGAGTTTGAGGAAGAGGAAACTCTTCGGCTCCTGCCCAAATGCAACCATGGATTCCATCTTCGCTGCATCGATACATGGCTGAAATCGCATTCCAACTGCCCTCTCTGTCGGGTTAATATTACGAGTCCTGGAGTTGAAAATACCTACTTCATCCGCAACGAGATATCGATCAATGCCCCAGATCTGCAGAATAATATTGATGCAGAAACGGCTTGTACTGACCAGACTGGATCTGAAAGCGCGGAATCCACTATGCTCGATGTTGGCTCAAGCATAGGTATCAGTATTAAGGAGCAGAAGGATAATGAGATAGCCGAAACTCTGGTTCCCAAAAACTTAAAACACAATAGAACAGTCAGCGATTTTGGAGGCAATATACAGAGTTCAGGAGTTAATCAGAAAAAACAGTTGTGTGAAGAACCATTGCAGGCAATGAGGAGATCATTCTCAATGGATTCATCATCACATAGACTTTGCATTGATTTCCATGAGCATGATCAAAAAATGCATAGTGCTAGTGCTGGTTCAAGTAATATGATGAAGATGTCCTTCTTGTTCTTTGGAAATAGCAGAGGTAGATCAAACGCCATTCTTCCTCTATGATCAGTATTGATGTGAGATGCTTGGACTGAAGTCATCAGGAGTGTTTTCTGTGAAAACCACTGATGTTTTCTTAGAGGTGTAAAGTTATTCTTCATTGAGAAGAGCCTTTTTTTTTCGTCTTGGGGGTATATAACAATGGATTTGGGTTTGTTTGCTCTGTATTTATGCATAATCTCTGCTTCAAATCTGAACGCATGATCCATAAGCTCAGTATATTCTCTATTTGACCTCAAAGCCCACATGTTCGGTATTAGTCGCTTCCCCTCTCTTTTGAAATTAATTATAACAGGTATTTAGTACAGATTTTTCATCTTATTTGTTTAGATCGTTGCAACTAGACAATCTGTCTGTTCATGCTCTGTCAACATTGGATTTCTTTCACCGAGGTCAGAGATGTTGGACCTATGAGTCCTCATTAAATTCAACACATCGAAATAGTATATATAAATAATATATATAAAGATTCAAAATTGTATAGTATATATAAAGATTCAAAATTGCCATACAATTGTTTACCTTGATTCCCATTCTCAACTCAGTTTCCCACTCATGACATCATAGACACAACCATATAAAAAGCTTTACATGTAATAAAATATATATGAAACATACTTAAAAGTGTACTTTGAAAACAGGTTTAAAATTAATATAATATATATAAAACAGGCTTAAAAGTCTACTTTCAGAACATGTTTAAAATTAATATGCAGAAATGTGAATCATATATGTCAAAACAATGCACCTAACAATTATAGATATATATCAAACAATGTATCCAATAATTTAATATATATAATGTAGTAATGTACCAATATTTTTATATATATGAGAATAAAAAATAAATTTTTATTTTTATTTTTATATATATGGGAAACCTGTTGAGTGATCGGTGGTGTTCCTAGGAGCTAAAAGAGAGGCTGTTGGTAGAAGGCAGTAGAGGCCGAAGAGAGTGTGCCTGAGTAAGTCCTTTCATAGACCAAGCCGCTAGTGAGACATAGTTCCTTTTCAGATGGACCCAACGATGGATGATGTTGCTCACACCCGTCTAGATTGTCAACAGACTGAAGAAGGTACTGTTAGTCTGGCTGAACGCCGTTCCTCTTTCTCAAACTGCAGTACATATGACCCCGACACAAGTATAATCCACATCGATGAATTTAATCCCTCTCATGAATGGAAACTCCCTACTATTCTTCCGAAAGAAATATACAAACTAAAACTCTGGGAATATGTTTCTGCACAACATTTCCGTGTTTCCTCTGTTGATATTGCATTCACCAATGCAGATCAACCTGTTCATATAAACCTGCTTGAGCGTTCTCAGATTGATTGGGCTCGTAAGCAAGGTTATAAGTATGTGCATTTAGGTGCAATCCGGTTAGGTCTAAATCCTCTAGTTCGACCTTTCCTTAATGTTTCTTCTTTGTGTGTTGCTGTTGATACTAGACATCTGCATTTCGCTAATGCCATTATAGGTGGTTTTGCTTCCCCCTTGCATGATGGTCCTGCTTTTGGGACTATATATCTGAATTTTAGCGTGAGTCTCTATGACCCCCACATCTATGATCTCCTGAAGGCCTATATCCTTCCTCAAGGGTTTGATATGATGGATGGTTCCCGGATAATCCAGCTTAAGGCTACTGTCATTCTTCGTTTCGGTAATGAAACGCTACCAGCACTCCAGTCTCCCGTGCATAATACCCCGCGCCTGCTCAGCGTGGTGGAAAAGGATAATTCCAAGAAAGCCCAACCTGTTTTGTTCGAATGGACAGGTATTAAATATCCACAAGAATGGGAGTGTAAATATGATGAACTCCGAAACAGTGAAGCATTAAAGGCTGCATTAAAAAAAAAGCCTATTACCTTTGACAGAAAAAACAGTTCCTTCCGGTTGCCTAATGTGACCCCATTTCCAAGATTCTCCCTTGCTGATGTGAATCCTTCATTATCTCGCTCTGCATCTACTTCTTCTTATGCAGTCGACAGAAAGCTTTCCTCTACTCCTTCTCCTCAAATCATTGAACCTAACTCTTCAGAATCATTCTCTGGCATACATGATACAGAACATAAAGGTCAGCATACAGATTGCCCAGCCTGTCGAAAGACACTAGAAAAACTCCGGCATCACAGAAAAACTCCCCATCTAGGTATGTTTTCTCTCCCTAGAGAAAATGAAGCCTATGAAGTAGAAAGGGAAGGATGAAAATCTTATTTCCCTGGTAGAAACCTACCTAATGTCCCTTTCAGACAATACACTCCAGATGGTCTGTCTAAAAGAGAATATCTGCCACAAAAAACGGTAGAAGTCGGTGAAACACCATCTGATGAAGTCAGATTGAGTAATTGGGGAAACTTGCAGCAAGGATTAACTGCAGCTAATTTAGATGATATGGCCTGAGACATCCTGAGTCTTAAGGCCAGCATGCAAGAAGAAAAATAAAAAAATGCCGAAGTCAATGATAAGCTGGAGCTTATTCAGCATTTGCTTGCTGATTCATCAGCGATCAAGAAAATGATTGCAAATGCTTCTGAGAATATTCTTACTCGCCTGAGTAAGATGGAAGAGTTATCAAAGAGAGCATCCACTCTAGGATCTAAGGTCCTAAAACCTAGTCCTGCTATTTTAGCTTTAGCCGCTGAGGGTTATAAAAGAAAAGAAAAGGCTAAGCTAGAACGTAGTATGTCATTTGGGATGATGGCTACGGATGAATCTGATCAAAGACCAGAATTTGATTTTGGTAGATCAGAAATGGAATTCAGACGTCTTAAAAATGGGTTACTGCAATTAAAAGTCTTCCTCCTTGCTTATCCGAGAATACTATCCAGAAAATCTTAAAGCTGGAACCAAAGCCTGAGCCAGAGCCTATTATTTCTTCTGCACAAGCCGAAATTACTCAGCCTGTCTCAGAATCTGTCAACTTAAGTATGCTCAGCACACATGTGCATGGATCTTCCTCTGGTGTAAAACAAGAACCAGAATTTGATGAGCATATGACAGAACAAGAACCTACCAAAGGTCCTCGAGTTCCTTTGAGTTTCAGTACCCATACCTTCAATAACATTATCTCCCAGATGCCTGAACACCCTATGATAAATATTGACTGTCAGTCCAGAGATGCCATACATGATTCCTTGAATTTACTATTCCACTGGACTCTGTCAAAAAAGGCCCAAAACCCTAAGATTTCAGGACAACAGATTGCTACTCTGCTTATAACAGGTCTTACAGGATTAGAAAATGAATGGTGGAGATGGTTGCCACAAAGGGTTCGTGATGATATATTAAATGCCAATGACGTAGACCAACAGTTGTTAAAATCTCTAGCTACACAGTTTCATGGTGGAGATGATGAAGACGATGTTGATCATCTTTCATCTCTTTATATGTCTGCTAGGATTTGTGACTTATCCTTGGCTGATGATTATTTCTGCTACATGCAAAAATTGCTTATAAGATCAGGAAAAGCCAATGACCCTGCTTACCTTAAGCATTATCTAAGAAGCTTCCCAGGTCATGTTCCTGATGCAGTAGAGAAATATATGAAGGATATCAAAGAGACATGGCAGGAGCACTGTCTATCCAAGCGCATTGATAAAGATTTTAAAAGACATCAGAATCTGTTCACACCTTCATTCTGTAAGAAGGTTGCGGAGATGCCCGATTGGGGATGTGGTGCCCACAATCGAGGACATTTGAATCAGAAGTGCCATTGTGAAGGAAGGCGTAAGCATAAGAAAAATAATTTCTTCTCAAGTGATCCTCGGTATCATTACCCTGATAAGCCTCCTAAATTTCAAAGGAGAAATCCCCAGAAGAAATACTATAAAGATCCTAAGCCGCCTCCTCGTAGGAAAAAGTATATTACTAAGAGGAAAAAGCCCGCGGATAAAGAATCCTGTTTTCTCTGCGGTGCTAAAGGCCACTGGGCAAACAAGTGCCCAAAGAAGAAAAATAAGCCGCGTCTTGCAGCATTTTGTGCCTCCGTCCAACCACAGTGGTGGCGTTATAATTCCTCTTCTACTCCTCCTACTGGTGAATTTGTATATCTTCCTGAAGATTTCGACTCTGATTCTGCCTCTGCCATTGATTCTGATGATCCTCCTGAGCTTCATAAATTTGGTCCCGCTTCAGCCTCCTCTTCGGATCTGTCGGATTCTGCTTCCGATAGTGATTCTTCCGCGGTTCCAAATTTAGGGGGGTGTAATATGCCTAGTTCGCCCAATTCCTCTGTTTCTTCCTCTGTACATACATTCCAACCTCCTGAGTTTAACTTCTCTCTGTATATGCTTTCATTTCAGCAGCAGCATTACAACTTAGAAAAACAACTAGATGCAATCGACTTAGCTTTTGCTGAAACACAACCTTATTAGTATCAGCGAAGAGAACAGCTAAGAGCAGAAAAAGAGTTGTTGCTTAAACAGATAAAAGGCAAACAGAAGATGCTGGAGAAACCAAGCAGTCCTCCTTCATCTAGAGTAGTCTCCTTTCATGAGCCAACAACTGTCTACAAAACATATCCAGATAAGCATGAAAGCAGACAGCAGTATAGACTCTCAACACGAGAAACTCTGAGAGCCATGATCAAGGAGAAGCAGCAACAGATAAAGCAATTATGCACAGAAGTCAGTGAGCTCCGTGATCATATAAAAATACTAGATGCTGAAGAAGAACATTCTTCTGATGAAGAAGTGAATAAGTTCACTAAAGGAGCAATGGACAGAGAAGTTGAAATTGTAGATACAACACCAGAAGATACAGAACAGATTGTACATAATCAGCCAAGTCTGTTCCTAATGTCTGGTCCTAAACTGTACATAAAAGTTCAGTTTGATTTAGAAGAATTTAAGCCCTATATGCTTTCATGTCAGATTGATTCTGGATGCCAGGTCAATCTTGCAAAAGGTTCTGCACTTCCCTTCTATTATTGGGAAAAGACATTTGGCAGTGGAACTGCTATTCATGGTACCCCAGTACCTATCAAAGGGAAAGCTGAGATTGTTCCAGTCATGTTCGGTAAAGCTCAGAGCAAGCTTACATTTTACCGACTGGATGAGTTGAAAGATGATTGTCTGTTAGGATCTGATTTCCTTCATCAAGTCAGCCCCTATACATTAGATCATGATGAAATGAATTTCACTTGCTATATAAATAAGAGAAAGATAGTTCTTCCTTTATCCTTCACCAGTGAAGTCAAATGCCAGGCAATAACAGAACCAGAAAATGCTAGTATTCCTCGGCTAGCAAAAATGGAAAGGGCAATAGCTTACTCAGAAACTCATAGTGAAAAGATGTTAAAAGAAATTTCTGAGAAGCTTCGAAAGGATTGTTGTTCTGATAGTCCTAATGCGTTTTGGAAGCGGGAAAAGTATTTTGTCACTTTACCTTATGATCCGCTTCAAAAGATAAAACCAATGAAGGCCTCTGCAAGAGTAATGACGCCCTCTGAAAGAGCATTCTGCAAACAGGAGATTGCAGAACTATTAGAAAAAGGACTTATTGAACCATCAAAAAGTCCATGGGCATGTCGTGCCTTTGTAGTAAACAAACATTCAGAACAAAAACGAGGCAAACCAAGGTTAGTGGTTAACTTCAAGCCACTAAATGCTGTACTCCAGAAAGTCAGGTATCCTTTACCTGATAAATCAAGTTTATTACAACGCATCACAGGTAATACTATCTTTAGTAAGTTCGACTTAAAATCTGGTTTCTATCAGATTGGTATTGAGGCTAAAGATAGATTCAAAACTGCATTTGTGGTTCCCAATGGGTTATACCAATGGAAAGTTCTCCCTTTCGGCATCAACAATGCTCCATCTGAATTCCAGAAAAGGATGGAAGATATTTTCAGAAATTATCCATGGATATTAGTTTTTATTGATGATATCCTAATCTGTTCCCATAGCTTGCAGGAACATCTCAAACACCTGCAAATCTTTTATGATTTGGTTTATAAGCATGGATTGGTTCTCTCTGAACCGAAAATGGAGATTGGCAAGACCGAGATAGAATTTCTCGGATTAAAGATAAATAAGGGCATGATAGTATTGCAAAACCATGTTCTTCAGAGCTTCAAGAAATTTCCTGATATTATTTCTGACAAAACACAGCTTCAGAGATTTCTTGGATCTCTTAATTATATTAGACCCTTCTACCAAGGACAGGCCAAGGACATTATACTGCTTCAGAGCAGGCTTCGCAAGAATCCGCCTGTATGGTCTAAAGACATGACTGCAGCTGTTAAAAAAATCAAGGAGAAAGTTATGAAGCTGCCAGCTTTAACTTTGCCTACGGGTAAAGGAAATCTGATCATTGAGACCGATGCTTCTGCCCATACTTGGGGAGGAGTTTTACTTGAAGCCATTGATCAGAAAGAACACATCTGTGGCTATGGCTCGGGATCATTCAAAAAGGCTGAACTAAATTATCCCTCCAGCCATAAGGAAATATTAGCAGTCAAAAAGACTGTGCAACATTTCATTCTCTTCTTAAAACCAGTAAAGTTTATCATCAGGACTGATTTAAAAATAATGCCTGGAATGTTGAAAAATGAGACTGTCATGGCTGAAAATAATAGCCGTATCTTAAAATGGTTTATATGGTTATCAAATTTTGATTATGAAATTGTATATAAACCTGGCTATCTAAATTGTCTTGCTGATATGTTGACCAGGGAGTCAGCAGAAGATCTTAAAGACCTCCAGCCTGCACTTAATATGTTTGATCCAGGAGAGTCTAGTTCAGGTCCTTCCAAAAGAAGAATGAAAAAGAAGAAAGAAGATGCTGCAACAGAAAAGCCGAAAACACATGAAGAACTGCTGCAAAAAGAAGGATTATTCATCCTTCCCTGGGATGGGACATTACCCAGAAATGTCCGTATTGAGTCTCTGGAATACGCTTCAGCAGATGAAGCTAAAATATTTCTGCAATTGACGTTGATCCAAAATATCCAGTCATCTCCCCTCAAGCTGACTATTCTTGAACGATGGGAGAGAGAAGCATTTTTCAGTTTTGCAGATGCTACAGGCAAGCTCAGAGACTGCCCAGAGGTGTGGACTGATTATGATGACCATGACCGCATCTGGTATATTGATCTTGGAAGAGGTGATCTCACATGGACCTCTTATAATCTCATTCTCCAATGCTGCAGAGAGAATGATTCAGTTGTCATCTTTGCCGACCCAACAAATCTTTCCGCAAATGTAAAATGGTCGGGATGGACATAAGTTTTTCTAGATCAGTTTTGCCCTAGAACTGACTGGGAGAATCGCAGAGCAAACTTCATCCTTCACCTGAAAGCTGATCTACAAGTTGCTAATCAGCGGGAACTATGGTTTAAATTCAAGCTTCATTTCGAAGGAGGAACATACAAGCCACTTGAGCATCGCATGTATGTTCAGCAGAAAGTAATAAGGAGAAATGTGGAAGGAGACCACATTGAGTCACGGGTAACTATACGTGACATACCTTATATATTAAGAAATAATAATAAAAATACATTAAAATATAATAAATTACAAGATTTATACGACATTTTTAAACTAAAAATAAGATAAAAACAAAGATTGATTAACATTTTTAAAATAAAAATAAGATAAAAACAAAGATTGATTTAAATAAAAAATAAGGTAAAAATAAGATTGATTTAAATAAAAGATAAAACAAAAATAAAGATTGATTTTATTTATAAGAGATAATCTATCATGCATTATTATAAGTTTTGTTTGTTTTTTTTTTAAATTTTATGCTTAGGTTTAGGTTGGTTTATATATAGAATAATAAATAAATATAAGAAGAAGTAAATTGTGTTTGACATATGTATAGGGTTAAAGTTTTTGCATGTTTTTTTATGTGTTAGAGTTGGTGTTTTTACATGTAATATTTTTGTGGTTAATGTATAGGTCAATTTGTGAGTTCTATACTAGTCACTTCTTTTTTTATATAAAATTTATTATAACAAGCATTTCCTACATATTTTAGATCTAATTTGTTTAATTGTTGCACTTACATTCTATATGTTAATCTATTTGTTCATGTTTCTATTGGCACTGCCATTTCCCTTATAATGTTTCACAAGAGATTTTTACTCTATGAGTGACTCACTTATTATGGTATATTTTTTATGTTTAAAATTTATCAATAAAATAGACAATAAAGGATATTGGCATTGCCATTTCCCTTATCACGTTTCACAAGATATTATATCTTTTGGATCTATGAGTGACTTATTATGGCATATATTTTATGTTTAAAATTTATCAATAAAAGAACACCCCATAAATATAGTGTAGACAAGATGCATACAATGTAGTGGTATCTTTTTTTCTTAGCTATAAAAGGAAAGATACAAAGAAATATTGACTTGAGATACAAAATATATTGTTGCATGAATGGTTGCACAAGGTTTTCTTTGTCAATCATAATTCATAATTCCTATTCCGATCTTTACTCCGCACCAAATCATCTTCAGTCCCAACTCCGTGAAACATTTGATTACGCAAATTTCTCTAAATTTGCAAGAGGCGTGTAGAAGCGAAACTACTGACCGGAACTCCACGATGGATCATTTTATCTCAATCCTCCATTCTTACATGTCCCTGACCACCAGCACAAACCCTAAAGAAAACACAATTGCTTGCTTAGCACGGCCACATTCTGTTTTTGTTACAAACCCTAAGGGTTATAATTTGACTCGTTAGGTACTCGATTAAACCCCGTGTGTCCTAATTTGGTCGGTTGCGTCCTTGTTTCTTTTCTTCTTGAACCCTAGCAGGCCAGGCTCTTTCTTTAGAGCATTCTCTGGCTGGCTAGTTAACCCTAAAACGTGCACAAAAGCGAAATACCGTGTCTTGAAAGTTCCAGAGAAGTAGGTCAATAGAACAATTTCTTGCATTCCATGCACACGTGTCATATTCGTATTCAGATCCAATTAATTAAAGAGTCTTAGCTTTTACATTCTTGTCGGTCAATTTAGTCGGTAGCTATTTCCTTAGCCAATAATTAACATTTTCCTCGATGTTACATGGCAACTTACATATTCGGTTGTGCCAAACCATGGCCCTGCGACAATTTGTTTTTTTGACATCCAAACAAATTCAGGTAACGAAATATACTGGTATGTGCCATGCGCTTCCCGTGTTTGCTTGATGATGAGGAACTAACAATTATTCCATAAAGTTGTCGTTGTTTCAATATCTCTGGGAGAACCAGATCAACGTCTGCTAATTCCATCAGTTATGATTCACAGCCATGCCATCCCTGGAAGAG